>OY735202.1:22955146-22992646 GCA_963457665.1 Thysanoteuthis rhombus
TGGGGCATTCTGACTTATACATAACAAAAGAAATAAGCATAATAATTCTCATTTACTCAGACCCTTCCTCCTTTTCCGGGTTTATTGTTTTTGCCAGTATTATTTGCTATCCAGGGACAATGTTAATTATTCAAATACATGTTGTTGATATTAAGAAAAATACTTGAGTTATTCACTTGTGTGTGTGTGTGTGTGGAGTGCTTTTTTTAAAAAATTTTAACTTGTACCTCATAACATTAAGCATTAGAATGTTAATCATTCATGGTCTTTTGAAGGAAACAGTTGTTTGTAAAACACGCAAATAAAATTTTAACGAAGAATATTTAACTGTCATAATTTCCTCGATTCTCCTGTTCCTTAAAAATGGATTACTTTAACATTGCTAGCAAATATCTGTTTCATGATTAATATCAACTTTTGAATGGCAAAGTGCTCTATCCATTCTTATATGTACATATACCTGTATATATGGCCATACCATTTTGTCCACTGACTTGAAAATTGGCATCAGTATTCCTCTAAAAAACTCCAAGAAAATTTTTTTTTTTTTTTTTAAAAAAGCTTCTTTGGCATCTTGTTTTGACAGGTTTATTAATAACATTTAGATTCTAGAGAATCAAGATTTTTTTTTTTTTTTTTACTCTATTCAAGATGTTTTCTAGTGATGTCATAAATAGAATTTGTTCTGACCGTATTTATTCTATGATGGATTTTTTTTACATGACCTCAATTTTTAATCATACCTTTGTTCTATTATTGACTGATGGCAAGTCTTCATTATTATCAAGTATAAAGTTTTTTCATTGAACTCTTTTTTTTTTTTCCTTAATTTTTTATATCCACAATCTCGAGACTAAGTACTTTGTCTTTAAACATTAACACTACTTATTGTGTATTGTCTATAACTTAAGTGATGAGTCATTAACTTTTGTCTGAATTGATCTAGATGGTATATTATGGACCATTTTTCTGTGACCATCTTCTGAAGAAATAGTTTTTTCCTTATTTTATACACCCTATGAAGGCTAAAGAATGTACTTTTTGAAACATTGTGGTAGCATTGAGAACACAAAGGGGTTCAATTCCAGTTTTTCTGTCCTAGCTCATCATTATACACAACTCCCTTGAGGGCAGAGATAAGCATATCAATTCTCTGCCATTTATACCAATGCACTCATTAATGTGTTAATGCAGTATCCTTATCTTTTAAGTACAATAGCATTAATCACTTGCATCCCAAAAGACCTTAATTACCAAAATCATTTGAAATAATACCAACTGCATACCTACTAAAGCTTCAAAAAGGATCATTGTCTTTCCAAGGTCTTAAACTTCATGAATTAAATTCTGATGCAAGGTTACAGTAGTGTGGAAATCGGACCGCCTCTCACGAAAGCCATTTTGAGTTATCATTTACCTGAGCATGAATTGAAAAAATTTTGTAAATCTGAGTTGAACAACTTGCCTTACAAATATAGTTGTAATTAGGAATCATATTCCCTAGAATAGTGTGGCAAATTATGACTGTCTTTTTTTCAGTTTTCATCAAAAAAAGTAATTATTCAAATTAATTTGATCTGACTTAATCTGTTTAAGGCCTCCTACCTTGTATTATTTCATCCATGTCAGTATGTCTGTGCAAAATTATAGACATTGTTCTCTCTTCAGATTCCTTAAGTAGGACAGATCACCTATTTTGACCAATTTTCTTATTTATTTGGCCTAAGGAGTAGCCTACAAATAAACACACACACTTACATATATTTACACTATTGTTAATGTCTTGTCACATGCTGTTAATACAATGTTGCCATTTTATATGCACAACTAGTTTTCTTGACAATTCGCCAGCTTTATGTTCTCAAACATTTGTGTTACTGTCATTGTTTTCTCATTCAGTCATGTTTTTGTATAGCATTGTTGTTATTCCTAGCCAAGAAGAGCCTCGAAATGTAAAGACTTAATTGTCTGTGTACTGTTATAGCAGGTGAAATCTGTGGACTGTTGTTCTGCTTATTGCCAAGATATGTGCCTTGCATTTCATTGTGTGTGTGTGTGTACATACACTCGCAACTTAGAATTCTACAAAAATTATGGAGAATATAATATAATCCTTTCTTGATGTTATTCTTTGTGGAAAAATATAAAGGATACTAGCATAGTACTCATGAGAAAAATTACTGGATTATTTACAAATGAAATGGCACTTCTACCTAGGATCAGAATATCTGTGAGCTCTCTCTAGGCTCTAAGCTTAGATCCTGGGCTCTTCATCTTTCAAATTTAATGCTTACTTTGTTAGCCATTGAGATGTAGATGTTGATATTTTATTTTTTGAAAATGATCTTTAAACTTTAATGAATTCATTTCTATCCAGCTGAAGGACCTTTTACATTAAATTAAAAGTTAGTAAATCAGTATTTACTAAACTTTGCTTTTTCTGGCACAAGGCCACGGGGATTGAACTTAGTACAGTTGTAAATGTTAAGCTAGCTCATGCCATGTAGTGCACAACTTAAAAGTCAGTATATCATCATTTTTGATGTTATTTTTATATCCTTAAGGAAACCTCAGTTCTCAATAAGGTTCTCTATATTGTGAAATACTTCTATGATAAGCTTTTATAATGAATTGCATTTTATGTAATGTATAAAACCTATCTATTTTGTTGTAGCAGCTGAATGTATTGACGTTTAGTTAATTGAATTCAAGTATGTTTTATGTATAATAAAACCTTTTTTATTTTTCATCTAACTAACTTTGACCTTAAGTTACATTTATGGAGTACCACTGAGAGGTGCTATTAGTATCAATTGCCTACAAATGTCTACTCCGAGTTCTCCAACTAAATTTTCTAAAAGTATAAAACCTATTTCATTCTAACAAGTTTCATCAGCCTTTCAATTCCAAGACTTCTGTGATTTCAGCATGCATTATATAGAGAGGGGGTAAACAAAGAGATGTGTCATGTCGTAATGAACTCCATTGGTATTGGTCAAAACAAAAGTAAAATTGTACATGAGGGTGAGGATCGTTGCTCATTCAATAAAGACATTGTTTTGTTTTTACTAAAATGGTTGTTTGAGACAATCAACTATCCAAAGTCGTTGAGTTAATTTCTTCAAGACCAAAATAAAATTGATGTTATTTCTTCTAAATCATTTCTTCACATTTATATTTGTATTTATTTCTTATGTCTGCTTTTCTTTTTGCTTTTGTTTCAATTTAAAAGATTTTTGATAAGTTATCAACCTCATTTACATCTCTTTGGGTTTACCTATTTGAAATAGGATTAATTTAAAAGTAAATTAGTCCCCATTTCCAACTAAATCATAGGCAATTATGTTCTGTCTAGTTTATAAAAAAATTCCTGTAATCCCCACAACGACAACAATAGGCTTTTTGTTTTAAAAAAGATTTTTATTCATTTTAGTAGATGAAGTATCATCCATCATTATTATTAATTTTTGCTATTATTTACCTTCATCTTGATTGTTTAGTTGCGATAGAAAGCAACAACAATTAAGATGAAGGTAAATAGTAGCAAAAATTAATAATAATGAAGTATACAGATTTTTCTTTCATTTTGTCAAAAACTACTGTGCCACTAGAGATTTCATTAAAATAGTTAATGACCAAACCATCTGAACAGAATAGTGTCATTTAGGACTGCTAATAAATTACAATGTTCATCAAGATTTCTGTTGGACAGTGGTTAGGTATTCAGCTTGTAACCAATAGATCTTAGGATCAGGGAGCAACACTTCTTTTTGTCTTCGTTTCTCTCTCAGAGTCAGTAGCAGATTAACCATTAGGCTGAGTAGGCCTTTTCTCTCTTGCTTTTGAGGCCAACGGCAGATTAATCATTAGGCTGAGTAGATGTTTTCTTTCCTTTGTCAAATTTCTACTATTGAATTTTGACTTGATGGATGACCAATGACCTGACTGAAAACCAGTGATGTCTTGTAAGAATAACAGTAACATCTGCAAAAACTGATGACTAATTAATTTCAACTTCTGAAGCTCAACTCAGGTCGACTTGTTTTGCTAAAGTTTGCAAATGCCACTTACAGTCAAAGATTTGCTATCATTCATTTATCTATGAAGCCTCTGTGCAGTTAAGATTTTTTTATAAGTACTCTTGAATATCAGATACAAATGAAAATTATAGTTATAAGATTGTTAAATTGCAATATGCCATCTTTTTCAATGCAAAGATGAATGCGTTTGAGTTCATCAATTAAATGTTACATTTGTTTTCTGGAGAGCAAGGCTTTTGTTGAGTAAACTCGTGTTTTTAACATGTCCTCTTAAGAAAAAAATCTGATGTATTTTCTATGGAAGAGGAGGCATTGAAATTCTAAACTATGCAATAACTTTTAGATACCTTGTATGAGTTAACATCAGAAGTTAAATCTTTAACTGGGTCACTATATTTTTATCACATGTTTTCAAAAAGACTCTCCTTACATCCTAATGCAAATATGAATTAAAAATGAGATAGTTATGTGCATTGGATGAAATCCCTGATTTAGGAGTTGTGGGAAAATCTTTCGACTTTGAAAAACACTAAAACTTGTTTTCAAAGTAAAATCCAAATTTTAAAAAAATGCTTTTCAGTATTGAGCTCTGGTATAGCAATTATTGGTAAGTGTGAAATGAACTCTGTGAAAGGAGAAACTAATTTTGCTGAATTGTATTCATTCCTGTAATTGTAATATCTTGAACAGCCTTCAAACTCCGACATCTGCAATTGGAGTCAAGACAGAAGTTGCCCTCTTCAGTATTTTGAAATTCTTTTCTTTTAGTATAGTTAGTAGTATGATAGCTTTCCTACAATTCATTAGATTTAAACGTATTATCATTTGGAGGTGTGGAGTGGCAGAGCGGTTACTGGCATGGAAAACAGAATCGGCGAACTGTTAGGGTTTGACCAAGGCTACTTTCGTTCATTTTTTACTAATGTGCTTGTGAAAGGCACAAATCCACTTCTCTCCACCGGTATAGATAAATAGCTAGACATTTGGAGCATTTTAGCCTGGTAAGGCAGTCCATCTTGAGCATAGTCCTGCCCCCCCCCTTTATGCGGCTGAAACTATTTTATTCCAAAAAGAGTCTACAGGAGGAGCAGGTTGGATGGAAATTCATCATTAGGATTTGAAGTGCCAATCCATCAGAATTTTTGTTAC
This sequence comes from Thysanoteuthis rhombus, assembly GCA_963457665.1. Classification (NCBI taxonomy): domain Eukaryota; kingdom Metazoa; phylum Mollusca; class Cephalopoda; order Oegopsida; family Thysanoteuthidae; genus Thysanoteuthis; species Thysanoteuthis major. The sequence continues at coordinate 22,960,336 of OY735202.1, forward strand.
CTCATATTCCTTAACGTCTGTCAAAATTACTGTAGATGTTTGTTGAGTCTCTAAGGTTTGCAGTTACAGACCATTTATCTAGCAAGCTTGGTACTGGATGTGACTAAGATTTCTAGACTTTCAAATTTTGTGGACAAAAGCTTAATATATGATAACTATGTAAAATAACAATGATAAGTAAATGAAATTGTATACAACAAATGCAAATTAATTCACTTCTAAAGCAAGGTCTCTTTGATCTTTATTAATCCACTCAAAATTCTCAAAATATAGAATATGAAATATATGATGAAAAGTAAAGAAAAAAACATATACAAATTAATCCACTTTAGAAACATAGTCTGTTTAATCAATATTAATCTACTAATCTTCATCTGAAGACAATTCACCCACATCACAAAATTAAAACAAGAAACAGATGAGCGGCGAACTTCTATGAGGCCTGCCAGATTCAAAACTAGTTAGTCTTAAAAATAGCCAGTTTTCTGGTAGCCAGATAAATGGTTCAATACTGATATGAGAAAAATACAATAAGAATAACTCCATCTGAAAATTGTCTTCAAATAAAGGAAAAGATAACTTTGCTTATAAATTCTTTGAATGTGAACACATTCAATTTTGAAATGAGGAATCTTATATTCTATAACTAGCAGAAAAGTTCTTTCAAAGCAGTGATGTAACACTTTTTTTACTACCTTTCCATTCTTGTGCTTGTAGTATTCTTGATCAAGTGTTAGCAGACAAAGAAAAAAAAATGCCTTTCTTCTCTCATCATTAGATTTACTTAATTTGGTGGCTGTCTTCACCAGGCCGATATTGATTTATTTTTGCAACATCATTTGCATCATTGACAGCCAATGTCTAATTTTTTTTTTTTTCCATCATTCTTGACATTAAATTTTTTTGTTTATCAGCAGTGATAGAGAAAGAATATAAAGTAGGTTGAGTTTGAGAAAATTTAAAAAAAAATAAAAATAGAATTTTGGTTCTTGTCATTTTTTATAATTTAATGTACATTGATTTAATATAAATATGTCTGCATGGATCTGTATGTTTTTTTAGTGCATATGTACATTTACGTGCATTCAATCTTTTTACGTATATTTGTGTATCAGCATATATATATATATATATATATATATATATATATATATATAAGTAAGAGAGGGATTCTATAATCTGTAAAATTAAAAGATAATACAAGTTTTTCATATTTTCTCCACTTTTGATGGTTAAGCTTTGCCCTGCTACATGAAAGTAGTTGGTCCAATAGAAATCTTTTTGTAAGCCAAAATAGTATAAAGCAAAGAGGCAATTATTGCTGATTTATATGGGCGAAGTTTGAGCATTCCCAGATCTCTAAAATTGTAATTATTGTATGATAGGCTGAGTCGTCAGAGGTTGGGATGTAAGAGAGAGAGAGAGACAGGAAAAGGGTACCTGAAGCCTTTATAATGGCTTGCTGCAAAACAAACATAGTGCTGTTCTTGCTTTTTTACTTTTTTTTCATGTAAGTGAAATTCTGAGGTGTAGGAGATACCTCTATTTACAAATATCTTTCCAATCCATTTCACCAGTCTTTGCTATTGTCTTCATTGTATTCTCTTACCTGTCACACTCAAACAAAGATGCTTTTACATATTGACATATCATTTCAGATATTTTTCTTCTTTTTTTGGCACTATATTTCCTCAGAGTTTGCCAGTGCAATGATACTGTGCTTGAGGGCCTTATTGATGATAAGGCAAGTGTAATCATTCAGGGTTTTTATGGTGTATCCCTTGCTTGGAATTTTATTTTTCACTTGAGCTGTCAGGCTCCACACCTCCGATGTATGCAAAGAGATCTTATATGCTATAATTAGGATTAATTAGAAAAACAAATGCTTAACAAACATCGCAAAGCATTAATTACAATGTAATTGGCATCTATACTATGCCATTAGATTTCCACAGATTCTTCCTGAACAAAATACAAGAAAAGACCTGATATTTTCCTTCTTGGCTTCATTTTTCTTTTTTTTACCTTTGCAAAGATTTTTTTTTTTTTTTTTGTATCAAGATATATTTCATATATTAAGACTAAAATCAAATTATATGGAAAAATCAAAACTTATACAGTTACATCCCTGCATTGTATCTAGCTGTGAACAGATCTTCATTCAGTTTTTAGTGACATTGGCATAGGTATGCACACTCTGAATCTGATCACACAAAGGACTAAAAAGTCCTTTGTGTGATCAGATCATAAAAAGCACTTATCATGTAATGAACCATACTCTTTTAACTTCCACTAATTAACTATGGGAATAATTTTTTGAAATATGTTCAGAAAACAGCTTCTCCTTATATAATATGCTACAAATACTTGCTTTTTATTCTTTTAAATTCTCTTGGGAGTTTCCTGTTGTGAATAACAATTAAAACAAATAGTAAAAGAAAACTACTATAAAACTGCATACATGATACATTGGAGTCTTGCTTTATATAGATGTAAGAAAGGAAATATCATTAGATTTGCTTCAGTCTTAAAAATGTATATAATTCCGTTTGGTCACATAAACTGGCTATGTTTTCCAAGAAATTATGTAAATTTAGGTTTAAGACGATTTGAAACTTTTTTTTTCCATCTGCAGATTTATGATTCTCATATTTCCTATGTTTATGGTTCAAATTTTACTTGCTATTGTATCATATATATATATATATATATAAGTAATGTTTTTCTAATCAGAAATTTTTAAGTCATATTTACATTACATTGCACAGCCGAATTTTGTTTCAGGCATTTTTGTAAAAGACTTGTTCAGTTTTTTGTATTCGAGTAATATGGTCGTCAATTCAAAAGGATCTGAAAGAATTAGATGAGCGTTAGCATAGAAGGGATCTCACTGTCAGAAAAAGGAGTATCTGATGGCTGTAAGACAGAGTTTCCCTAACTTTTTTGGTCACGACCCTGAATACAGATTGCCAGGCCCAAAAATTCTTTCAGGGCAGAAACATTATTTCAGTGTTTTTTAAGTTAGTTCCATGCAATAAATTTTGCTAAAATTTACTTAATTTTAATAATCAAGTACCAGTAATGGATGTGAACAGACTGTAATATATGAGGGATTCTCATACATCTATCAATGGTTTATCATTCAGAACTATTTTCCCCTTCCAGAGTCTCAGTGATACTTTGTATTCGCATCCTTGCGACCCTCATTTGGGTTGTGACAATGGATTTGGGAACCGCTGCTGTTGGAAGACAGGTGAATAAACCTTTTTTATAGATAGGTCACACTTGGTCTTTTTTGACCACTAAGACAACCTGAACCAGTAAATGTGAGTAATGTAAATAAAGTTAGCTATGAGCAGGAAGTGATATGAGGGAGAAATCTTCATGAACACCTTTTCGTTTCATTGAAAGCAACAGCCCAGCTAGTCACCAAACTGTGTCACACACTGTTACCTTAACCTGTGTATATCCTCTGGTAAATATTTGTCTCTCAGTCACCGATAAGCAAAGGTGTCAAGTTCTTAATGCATGTGAGCATTTTTTTTCCTTTAAAAAAAACAAGAAAGGACAAAACTTGTTTATGTGGAGGAGTCCATTGTTTCAAATGGTGGGTAGGAGATATTTTTATCAGCAAATTTATCACCTTTAAGTGGAAGAATCTATTGTTATAGATAGAGGAACAAAAAATTACACTTTTCATTGAATACCGATCCGGATTGGATATCGGGCCTGTGATTTACTAGAAAGACCTGATATCGCTGGATTTCACAATATCTGGTAATTGAATTTTGATACTAATTTACTAATAAATAATTTCCGATGTACTGTTAGTCATCTCTCAGGCATTCAAGTTTCAAAGCATTACTGAGCACTTGTTGAGTTGAGATAAATAAAAGATCTTAAATCTCATTTTAAAGATATTTTTTGAAATATTCAACTGAATCGTCACCAAGGGGTGGGTGGGGGTACTGCAGAAACAAACACCACAATAGCTTTCTTGTATGAACTTTGAAATTGACAATGTTTAAGTATCCTTTATTTAATCTTTAATTTTTCTCAAAGTTCGTTCATCTGTGTTGAAGCAGGAAAGATTAAACAAGGAGATCGAAGTCATCATAATTCATCACGCGTTGAGAATGGGCCTTATCTATTTCGTGTTTAGGAACGATTTGGTGCGGCTTTGTTCATTTATATATAAGTAAAATAAGGGTAATTTGGGATTATATTGGTTAAAAGAGGTTAGCGAGAACTATCAATGCAGCTTTGTCTTTTGTTTTTCTCATTACATAATTGAAATAAATTACATTATTTCTCCTTCTCTGAGTTGATACAGATTTTTTTTTCCTCTTGGTGCTCTGTTAACTCTCGAGGCATATCCACATATTTTCTATATTCTTGTCTTTTTTTTTTCTCACATAATATAATGAAATTCCTTCTTTTAAAATGAATTACTCTGTTTCTTCTTTGACTGAGAATAAAATTGTTTTCATTATGCAACAATTGTTTGTTTCGCCTATTGTAGCAACTCTCACTGAGCTTTCTAACTTCTCTTAAAACGTATTCTAGAATGGTGGGAAATGACAAGGATTGTCTGCACCACCTTCAATCGTATTCTCAGACTGTTCTTAGAATTTGGCAACATATGAAGATAAAAACTGTTTATTGATATCAAGTGAAAAGTTGATTTTTATTCATCATAATGCAAAGAAGCATCATCCTGATTAGCAGTACATATTACTAGATCTTGATTATTAAGCAGTATTCAAAAACATTATTTTTGACTGTGTTTAATTTGTTTTGATATGTTCATTAAATGTATCTGTGACCAAGGGGTGTAGTTAGTGCAGCGGTCCCCAATCTGGGGGCCACATACATTATTAGATAATGTTAGTTGAAATGCAGAATGTAGAACCTTACAGGGGTGGGGGTCCATTGTTTAGATGGTTGAAATTGAATAATCTGAAATAAAAAAAGATAAACCCAAAAAGGAAATGGAAACTATTGAATATGAAATAACTAAATTTGAAGTATTGCCACAATACATCAAAATTATATGTTTAAAGCCAGTAGTTTTTCTCCACAGACTTTAGCAACAGGAAAATTATATTTTTCTCAGATATTAATTGCAAATAAATGCAATAACTATCACTTGAAATATGTAAAGGAGGTTGTTTTTGATTTTCTTCAGATCTTTTCAACATATTCTAATCAATGAAAAAGAGAGCCAAATAACCCCGCAGTACGATATTGTTCAGCCAGATAATCTGATATGTGGCTGAATATCCACTGCTGATATCCTGTTAAATCCAGATCCAGCCTAATATAAAAAATTTCCTCACCTGGTTCATCGCTAATTATATTGCTTTGGTCAGTGTACTCTCAAGGAGTTTTTATTTCCCCAAAGAAGTATGTAGTTCTCATCCCTTGTTTGACCATTTCAGTGTCCTCCTCAGGGTTTGAACCCACAACCTCTCTTTACCGATACTAGTCCATGACCTGTTGCTTCGCTGAAAGTTATTGAAAGTGTACAGCAATAGGCTCGGCTGATGGTTGCTACTAATACTATGTGACAGACACTACATGAAGGGAGAGGAGAGAAAAAAAAGGTTGTTTGATGAGATGTTAGAAGGGGTAGAAAGGAAAGGTAATTCATTAAGAGGGAAAAGAGAGGGTATGATGTTTGCCTCTGATAGTGTGACATGCAGCTTTTATTACACATGATAATTTTTGTCTAATAATTGAGGTCCCTCTGGTCTCCCATATGTGATCTGTTCCTACCAGAGATTCCACATATATCACTCATCGTCAATTTTTTGCTACTATTCATCTTCCTCTGGATTGTTTTTGCTTTTTTTTTTTTTTTTTTTTTTTTTTTTTAAAGCTATAGCAATTAAGATGAAGATAAGTAGTAGCAAAAAAAAATTTATGATTTACGATTCTTCATCTTAAAAAATAAGCCACACCGTTGTATGAATAAGACAAGTATGACTGGAAAAAAAACTTATTTGTTTCTTTTTGTTGTTGTTGATGAAAACCAATTAAAGTTAAAAATAAACATCACATAATCATTCTCTACTTTTATCAAGGCAACACCTTGTAACTTTAATGCCTGCTAGGTATGCAGACTTAGCAAAGATATTCTAAACTTTTGAAAGAACCTGATATGTTGCTACTTTCACCTTAACCATTTCATCTAAATATGACTGAACACAAGTTGACATGTGAAGATAATTAATAAGACTAAATTATATTAAGAGATTCAGAGTAGACAGCTCAGGAGAGAGAGCACTTCAGATTTTTGCCAGCTACTATAAGAAAACCTAAAAAATTAATGAGAGATGATGTTCTAAAAATAGCACAAATTAATCATTTATTACTTTCATTTGCTGTAAAGAAATCAATATTATTCAACACTGATCAAGCTTAATTACAGGGTTGAAAGGAACAAAATAGTGATTTGCAATGACTTGTCTCACTTTTGAAAAAGATTTATTTTCGGTCTTATTTTTTTGTTATCATAATAAGTGTTTACAAAAAATGTGAAATATATCTTTAGTAATTTTTGAGACACTGTGAAAACCTGGCCCAGTGCATCCAGAAGAGAATGTACTTGACAGTTGACAGCAACAGCCAGCAGTGGCAAAGCTGATGACTATGACAACAAGGTGTGAAAAAATGATGCTCACCTGTTGGTGTAGCTAACAAATATTTTAATCAGCCTTCCTGCACACACACTAAAGAACATCTGCTATTGTGCTTTGTTAACAAATCTTGCACCAGTATATATTTATAATATTTTGATAGCGAAATAATTTGAGTTTCAGGTGATAATGGTCAATTCATACTTATCAAAGAATTTCCTCAACTAAATTGTATTTTGATAGTGAAGATTTTAGATTCGAATTTAAAGTAATATTTTGAAAATAGTTCGATTTAACCATGCTGAATTTTTATGTGTATATATCTATCTATATAATGAACAATGTGACCTTTCTGTTTATTTAAACATAGTTTGTGCAAATGGTTTGAGTAAAGATGTACATCTGAGAAGAGATACACACATTTATATATAAATGGATACTTGAGGAAGGAAAATTTGGTTTTGACCCCTTATTTGAAAGGACCTGGGTGATGTGATGTTTGCCAAAAAACCCTGTATAGATGTTGAGAATGATTCGCTTGCTTATCATGAATGCAATGATCATACAGTACACAAACTCATTCTATGGCATTTTACTGCTGATTGAGTTACCCCACAGGAGAGCATCTGTTCATGCATGTGCAGTAGGGTTCCTTCTGATTGGTTGCAAAGTTACATTTAGGCTGAGTAACTGGTTCTTGAGATATTTCATATGGATGGAAACTTTCCTGACAGTCCTTGTACGAGTACAGATAACCTGAGTAAATTGAAAAGGGTTAAGGAACTTATTTACATTGCTATTCGCCAGTAACATTTACCTTAGTTGTAGAGGCCTATTAAAAGTAATGAACACACATTTAAACTGGAGACTATACCTCAAATATCTTGGCAACCAAACAATTTATGCAGCTACTAACTGCACTTGTCAGAACATTGGACTGGCAGCAATAAGGACTAAGATAATAGGTTTCACGTTTTTCTTTGTGTAAAGTCAATGTGACGTCTGCTTAATCCCAGTAGTTTAAATATCACTTCTGGTTTCATTTATTTAATCATAAATTTCTTAGCATTTGGAATTGAGTTTTCTTTACACAGAATTTTGAAGAGTGTTGGTAAAAACATTTCTGAATCTTAGTTAAGATAGAAAGTTTTCAAAGAGATGGAGTACATTGTATGGTAATGTAGTTCAGTATGTCTGCAATTTTTGACTTGGAATTTGCTCTTGCAAGTTTTTATCTCAATCTGTATGTAGTGAGAAGAAAATGGATTGTTTGTGATCAAGAATTAATGCGAATGTTGCTGACAAGATATGATTGTTGTGTGTGTGTGTGTGTGTATATATATATGTATGTATATATATGTATGTATAGTTGTTAGTTTAAAAAAAAAAATCATTTTAGTAAATCATGTCGGGGGAAAAGTGGACATGTTAAATCAGACTAACTCACTGCTATAGCACATAAGAAATAGTTTTCTATAGGGTTACCTAAATTAAGGACCTTTTTTTTTATTGATACTTTAAAGCAAACCTGGTTAATGCTTAAAATTTGAAACTTTCTTTGTAAACCAGATAATTATAAAAGCTTAATTAAAACCTCATTTCGAAGTACTGATTTCTTTAAACTTTGTGTTTTTTTTTACATTTCTAGGTTGTATGATTTTGGAATTTGGCATACATCAACTAACTTACAAACATAACAAACAGAAATGTTGTTTGTTTTTTTTTTCTTTGATTTATTTCTAACTAACTATACAATGGATTGTGTAACCTTTTTGTTTCTCTGTCTGTAATAAAATACTCTTTCACTGATACAAATATCTCCTACCTATCATTTCAAACAATGAACTCTTTCACATGAGTCACTTTAATAAAACCTCTGAAATTGATGAGATGTAAGGATTTATTCACACTGATTACAGCTTTCAAGTAATGAACCATTAAGTCTTAAATCAAGAGAATGTGTAATAACTGCTCGAACTCCCCAGAAACAGGGGTAGATATTTTTTGGCTTCCAAGATGTTTCTTTTCTAAGAAAAAAAAAAAAAAAAAAAAAGAAGAAAAGTCATCCCTTGGAATTTAAATATACTGTTGAATTTTTTCATGGGTTATAACCAGTACAGCACTTGAAAAATGCCCCCATTTTCAGGATTGGTATAGGTTCTGGAGACTGACTTGAGAATTAAAGCAATAAATCAGAAATCAAGATGCCTAATCTTATTCTGAATACAGGTTTGTCCTCGAAATTCTTGAGTTCAACAATAATCTAATCTATTATACTCACTTGATAGGAATAAGTACTTTAATTTTGCCAAACTTTTGATTTTGTTAATTCATGAAAAGCAATAATGAATTTATTTCTTGGTGGAACTGCTGTGATATTGTAAGAATGTTCATGTTGAGATTATGCAAGATATTGGATGATGGTGTAAAAAGTGATTCTAAACCAAAAATATGCTGTATAAGGAAGGTGTGGGATGGTGTAACAGTTACCAGCATGGAAAATGGAATTGACAGTTCAAGTTTTTGCCAAGGTTACTCGCTTTCATTTTGCATTAATGTTCTTGGGATAGGCATGAAACTACTTCTCTTCCAGCTATGGGTGAATAACAGGGTAGGTGTAACATTTTTAACCCTGTAAGGCAGTCAATTGGAGTTACTCTGACAGAAAAATAAACCAGGACTGGTGCCCTTGAGCCAGACAAGTAGTAAACTTTCCTTCCTTCCTTCCTGGCAATTCCTACTATCAAAAAGTGGTGACATCTCATCGTACCTCTTGGAAACTACCTTGGAGGCCTGAAGGAGTGGGATCATCCATGTGTAACAATCCTCGCTACTCTAAAAACATTCACACACAGGTTGCTATATGTATCTCCACGAACATCAGTGGAACCATGTAAACTAACAACAGAACAGACATACTGTATAACTTGACTTAGTGCAAAGTGAAGTTCTAGGTGGTTATTATGTAAACATCGTCAAGCCCTTGCTTGCATGAAAAACCTGGCTTTAAAATTGTTCATTATGTTGATAGGAGGTGGTCAAAAGTGGACTGACTGACCAACCAATCACTCCTTGTCTGGTTGTTAGTTTATGCATTTTGCACTAGGAGTAATCCTACTAAGCTTTATTCTCAAGTAGATATAAATATCTATTATACAGCCAGAAAGAATGCAGACTAGTATTTGAATGTTCTTCACAAGGAGTCTAACAGGTCATTTGCTCATTTTGATTCTATATATTGGTGATTGCTTCAAGTAAATATCCGAAAAAGTGATGAATCTCTTCAATGGTCATGTTTATCACACTGTGATCAAACATCTTTTGCAACTGAAATGTCAAAGAGAGGTTGAATTTTAGAAATGCTTGTTCAGATATCAAAATAGTTTGGTTGCTCAGGTTCAATTTTATCAGATATGCAAGTAATGATGGGCACTGAATGTGAAAAAAAAACAAAACCAAAAACACTGATTATACTGCACCCTATGTGTTGGTATTAGGATTGAGGTGGGGTTGTCAACTGAAGGTCGATATGGACAGATATAGGTTTTCAATGATTTACTATTGAGTGATAGTCCTCCAAGAAGTGCCTTTGAGAGGAATTATATAAGATGCCCCCCTTACTCTGCACAATCACTCTCATCCTTCAGCTATCTTGTTTCTATGTACTATGACCCTTTTAGCATGTTGTATTATACTTGCTCACCAAATGATGGGAGTTGAACTATTTCATTTATGGGTATATCGTACTGACTGAGAAGTTTCAATGTACAGCTCTACCCAAGAGATTCTTGGGCTGTGGTTCAAAGCACTAGCTGCACTCTCCTCTCATTGCCCCTGCTTTTGAACTCTCTCGTAAACCATTCATTTTATAATCTTGCATATATGGTACTAAATCTCAGGTAGTCAAATTTCAAATTTTGTGTCTTAGAGAGATTTCAACTTGGTTGTTGTCTTAGGTAAGTCTGATTAAGTCATGCTAATCTGAGCTCAGAGAAATGTTGAAATGAGGACTTAAATTATCTCCCTTCTCTTGTATTAAGAAAATTTCTTGATGACAGTTTTTTGATCAAAGTGGAATAAACATTTAATTTACATTTGAAGGTGCCAATTCATTTTACTCCATTTCACTCTCAAATGTACCTTAACAAAAATGAAAGCTCCATCCTTTTAAAAGGTTATTGATCCTGCTCTCTTGTCTATTCTTTCGTAAATATTCATATCCCTGGTATGGAATAAAGTATAAAAACATCTTTGTTTTTTTTTTTGCTCTTCATTGTAAATATTGATTTTTACTCTTCTTTGATCATCTAATCTGTTTATAGTTTCATAACTGGAATTTTATGAGTGCTTATTGGTAAATAAAATCCTTGTTTGGTTTAAAATCGATTTCCCTTCTCCAAAATAAAGTACAATAAAAGTATCATTGACATGGACTTTAGGATTAGAACATAAAACCTGGAAGCTATCAATTTTTTCTGTGCCACTGAAAAAACAAGCAGTTGCTGATCTTTCTGATTGTCATGTGGTGCTTTATTGAGTTACAATTCGGTCAACCTCAAACTTAGCATCTTCTGCATTACTCTCATTCTCTCTCTCCTCTCTCTCTCTCATGTCTTTCTGGTGGTTATGGCTTCAGTTATCCCTGCTTTGGCTCTACATATTGTATTACTATTTACTTGACCTGTCTGCAATATGTGTAATAAACTTGGGGGCAACAAGCACCTGGAGTTTTACCCATATTGGGAATCCACAGTATTTCAATAAGCATTGCCTTTCCCCCTTGGTACTTCTATACTACAAAAAATTCTATAATAATCAAGATGTTCCAGTTCAGCATGTAATCATACGATCAATCATTGCATTGCAAAAAATGGATTTAAAATATTATATTTGCTGACATACAAAGCATGATTTAGTTTGGTATTTGGAGGATGAGCACCAACTGCTACTTATCTAAGCCCTTTAGATGTCCATTTGGAACTTCTGTAGCCAGGCCCCTAATCATAATACCAGTGCCTTGGATACTTTATATTTTTGCATGATTTTCTGTTTGTTTGAATGTTAGTCTCCTGCGCTGGCACATTCAATAAAATGAGTTGAACAAAGCAATTGGCTTTATAAATAAACGACTGATGTTTGGTTCTTCAAAAAATTCAGAAAAAACAGGTTTGAATCAGAGAAATATACATTGCAAAGAAGTTAAGGTCTTGGCACTTTTTGTTTGCAATACAAAGTCCTGGTTTTCGGTTCTGTATGGATACCTTTTTGTTCTCTTCTGAAAGCACTGCTTTTTAGCAGATTTTATTAGTTTTCTTGGTTTGTCATTGTTTCATGATATTGATCTAAATATGTATATAGGTCATCTCGGATATATACCTTTTCTAAAGTCATTTACAGGAATTGATGTATGGTTAGTTCCTGTGATTGGAACCATTCAGCTAGTGCTACTTTCCACTCGTGTTCAGGGATACTTTTGTTAATAACTATACTTCAGACATTTTGTAATACATGTAAGTTTTTCTATACTGTTGCTACGTAAAACATCCTATACCCCATATGACATGTCCCACCATCCCCTTTATAATAATCAACCTTTAGAGGTGATATACATTTATGACATCATCTAGTACAGCTGGCATTTCAGTGACTCTTGGAACACTCTTTATTGCTCTTGTAGCATACTTTTTCAACTTGTTCTTAAATATCCTTAAAATAGTTTCAAATGAGATTTTTATATGTAGATTTATCCATAGGTGAACAAACTTGTTAGAACGTCATAAAAAGTTCTTTGAAAAAAAAAAAAAATGGTAATTTCCATGTTCAGTATGACTGATTATTGAACCAGGGTACAAAAGTGTCAAGTATGGTGGGATTGTGGGTTTTTGGCAATCATCTTTTCAGAATAATCAAAGTTGTACTAATAGCTCAGCAGTGTTTCCATGGTTTACCTGAAGTCTTCAGCTTGAAAATTTCTCACCTGAACAACACTGGCCATGCATTGTTAGTGGATGAATTTGTCTTTCAAGGATTCAACTTGTGAATCCTATAACTTGATTTATTGAATAGACTATTGAGGTTTTCTTCAAAATTTATGAATAAATAGACTTAAAGAAGGTAAAGAATTGCATGTAAAATGAAAAGTTGGTTCAAATATTGGATTAGTGGTTATAATTATAGAAATAAGCCATTAAATTTAGTAAATGGATAAGTAAGTTGAAGAAAGATGTTTGAATTTTCAAAATTAAGAAATCTTATTGATTTGAAAGATGTAAATAATTAAATGTCCCAACAAATATGATGGCTGATGCCTGTGTTTATTCAATCATATAACTAATAACAAGAATCATATATGATTTATATAACGTGTGTATATGTGTGTGTATATATATATGTATATATATATATATATATATATATATATATATACACACACTTTGGCAGAAAATTTCCTTTGATACATCTTCCATTACAAATGACAGACTAGGAGCATCTTTTTAATCCTTTAGTAATCTCTTCTTCCTCCCGTTCGAGTGAATGATCTTTGGTTTCCATGAATATATATTTTTTTTTTCAAAACCATTAATCCATTCACTGGTATGAAAATGAAAGATTACCAAAAGATTAAAAAGATGCTCCTTGTCTGTCATATATATATATATATATATATATATATATATATATATATATAGTCAAAATGATAAAGAGTTCTTAAAAACAAATACAAGAGTTATACATGTGCAAGGTGCTACCTGAAGGTTCTGGCATCTCCACAGTACTGAGTATAAATAAGACTCTCATACTCCCACATCTACACACTTGTCTTCACACCACGGATATATTATATTCATACTCATTTGAATGAGTTTCATCTTGAATTGATATATTTTTCCCCAACCCTGATCTCCTTACACCCTAAAACTTTTTTGCATAACTCTCCTCCCTCTCATTAATAGTATCTTCATGTCTCGCTCAATCTTCAATGTTTCTCCCTCCCTCAACTCTTGAACCCAGCCAATACATTATACACTTATACCTATGCTTCTATATTCTAACTCATAATTCACAAATTCTTCACATCCAGACACTTTCCAATGCTTTCCAATTTATCTGCTCCTTACCAAACTTTAGCATAGTCTTACATTTCCAAAAACAACCGTTCTCCCTGGTTTTCAGTTTTACTAAGTAATTGATGTACACCATCTGTTTGCACCAGACAACGTTTTCTAGGCTAACACATCTCTTTGAAAACTGCAACTTGCTGCTGGAACGTATGTTTCTTATGCACCAGTTTATATGCAAACTTTTCATTTCAACACTATTCGAAACCATCAACCAAAACAGTCAACGTAGGTTTTTTTCAGTTTTTAAGCTTATCTGGCTGGCTATATACGTATCACATGTACATGGCGTAACAGTGGAGCACCGATGGAGCTGGAGGACTGATTTGAACTTTTACTTCTTCACATGTCTAGAGAAAATGTTTTTGTAATCCCAAAATCTCCCTAAATAAATTTTTAGAAGGAGATTTCAATTTACAATGCAAGTTTATGCTTAATTGATCTCGTTTGTAACAGCTTTTTAAATGAAAAAAAAAAGCTTGGACTTTTTAGTGATCCTGCAAAAGGTGAGAGATGTAACTTATTCATTGATCACCTCTTATTTCAATTTTATGATTGACTACTCCCAATGTGGTATGCTGCAAAAAGACATCGGTCACATAAGGTTTCTATTTAGTTACAAACCAGGTCTGTTGTTGTTTTTAAACAATAATAACATTAATACTTGTGCATTGAGAGAGAAACTGATGAGCCTGTAACTGTTGACATATTGATTTTTATTATATATTGGATGTCATGGTTACTAGTTACTAGTTCATGACTTGTTGCTTTGCTGACAGTTATAACGAGTGTACAACAACAGGTGCAGCTGATGGCTGCTAGTGATACTGTAAGTGTGACAGACACTGTAGGAAAGAAAAGTAGAGAAAAGGGAGTTAGGTAGTTTACTTAGAGGGTGGTAGGGGAGATGGAAGGAGAGAAATTAGCTAATTAAATTAGAGGGTAAGAGGGGACATATTTTACTCAAGTAGATACGGTAATAAATTTCAAAAAGATAAAATTCAATTCATGAATATTTTGTAATTATAGCCCATTGTATTTCTGGTGACATATTTTCATTTTTATTCCCATGTTCGTCTTTTTGAATTAGGCCATCTGGCTATCAACTTTCCTTACTTTCTGCTGCCCAATCTGACTGATAGTACTTCAATCTTGGAATCCAAATCCCGTTCCAGCTCGGATGCAATAGCTCATGTGTATGATCTAATCGTGGTAGCTTTTGTTAATTTTGTTTATCAGTTTGGAATGGCTTGACAAACAGACATCAGCACAAAAAGTGACATTGGTATTTATATGGTTTGATGCATAATTTACTATGATTAGCTTAGTCTTGGCACAAGGCTGCAGTAATATTGCACCAAGTGAAGCTCAAACTCTGTACACTTGTGAATTGAATTGAAAGACTGATTTATTAATCATCACATCATGGTAGGCACCCAAATATAAGATGTTCTGTTCTCATAAACCTTGCTTTGCAGTTTATATGATGTAAAGATATCTCGATTATTTTATCTTATTTTTTCCATATGAAATTTTGAACTGAAACATTTCAGTCACATTGTAAATAGAACCAATGTTTAGGTACGTTTAGTATGAGACAAACACTCAGACACCTCTTACTTTTCTATTAATAAATATATATTTGTGTTTTGTAGTGTTTTTTTTTTTTTTGTAACACTTTTCAATGAGCACATCGATATTACTGTCTGATCCTAGGCAGAAGTGTCAGGGAGTGCACAGATACTCTGATCTTGGGCAGGAATGCAAATACATATGTAAATAACCTTGTTATTTTCTACGGGTACTATACTATGGCTCCATGTGTAAAACACTACTTTTATCAATTTTTTGTTGTTGTTGGGAGTAACACTTTTCAACGAGCGTACATATAGTACACTCTGATACAAGGCAGAAGTGCTGGGGAGTGACATTTGATCCAAAGCAGAGCACACAGATAGTCTGAATCTTGGCAGAAGTGCCTATCCATTCATGAATAATCCCATAATTTTTGACTGGTACTATGATACTTTTATATATAATAAAAAAAAATTTTTTAAAAAGCAGAAATTTAAAGTTAATTCTCTTGTAATCAATGAGTCAAGATCTAACCTTGAAAAATAAAGATATGATATTTTCTGGGCCATTGATTTTGATATCTTGCTATCAAGCAAAACACTATCTGGATAGTGACTCAGAATTGGAGGAGGTAGGAAATCTATTACATGCCCCACTGCATTCTTCTTCTTATCTGTCTCTCTCTGTGCCTCCCCAATGATAAAATATCCCCCTATCAAAGATTGATAGTGACAGCTAGACAGTTGGTTAATTTTTTAAAATTTTGTGACCAAGAAAAAAAGAAAGAAAGAAAAGCATATTGTAAGAACACGTGGAAGATGTTTTCTTATATCAAGGAAGTGTTCTCTCTCTTTCTCTCTCTATTTTCATTACGATGAAATACAATTTTATTTTGGTTATGTAAGAAATGTAGAAAAGGAAAGGTTTCATTTTTTTTATTGTTTTTATTTTGTTTTATTTCTTAAGCAATAATTGTTGAGAGAAAAAAATCTCCTTCAAGATCTAACCTTTCCGTACAAGGTAGATAATTTTTACGTAAATTTTAATAAGCTTCCTGTCATGGTAGAACAGTGTCCATCTATCTATGCAATGAAGAGTGAGATCTTTCCTGTTTCTTGGTTTGTCTGTCTGTAACGATGGACTCTTCCATTTGAAGGTAACAATTATGCTGATGAAAAAATCTCCGACTCAACATTTGAAACAGGACTTCTCAAACGAGTTCAATCTCTATGTAATGAACCCTCAGATGAAACTGATTAAGACCTTAACGTTTATTCACCCTATTAGCAGGGATACCCGCCATTGCCTGATTATTCTGATACAAAAAAAAAGAACAAATAATGCCGTTGTTTAGTTTGACATGGCTCCTAGATACTCTACACAAGTATTTCTCCTATTGGTTGCTTCTTAAAAAAAAAAAAGGGTTGATCGAGGGATCCAACCCCCTAGGACATCCAATGTATAGCTGTCCATGGGAAAGGTTGGAGAAGTCAGGTGAAGGCCAGCAAAACTGAGAGATTGTCTTTGTGCCTTGTTATAATTTTAGAATTATTGGCTGAAAAAGTTTCTTTGTGTTGCACAACTTTTTACAAACAAGAGGAAAAAGTCATTGTATTGGCCCTTGAAGCTGTTTGTTTTTTGGCTATAATAAGCTATTTTAATTCAAAATTTATCTGGCTTCCGAATAACTTTAGGGGTCAGCACCACTTATCCAATCATCTTTTTCTGGTCAAATTAACCCAACGTTTCAATTTACTTCCAGAAATAGAAACTGCATTATGGCTTAAAGAAGCAAATTTAATCCAGAATAGACCTCTGCTGATCTCCAATGATCCTGTAACTTGTAACCATCTATCTATTATGTTTTTGCCTAGGTTAATCCATGTACTAATTATCTTCAAATGTAATTTTTTGACAGCAAAATGACTGGAAAGTTATATCAGTTCTGAATTAACTTCCAGCATGATTCTTCACTATGGTTGGAATACGCCACCTATCCAATTGATTGTGACCTTATCTGCTTGACCATTTTTGTAGGTCAAAAGCTTTTTGTGCTCGATAGCAAACTTAATATTATGCTAAAAATTGCTTTAGTCAGTTAGAAATAACCAGAGGTGACCCCCAGCATCAATCTCACATTGCCTATAACTTTCACCATATGAAGATGTACCCATATGTAAAATTTCTGCATACTAGGTGCTAAGTTGTGGCTAGCAACTTGGAAAATTTGCTAAAATTGACCAGAAATTACACATGATGACCTTGAATGACTGTTGATGTCAAAATTACATTCCTGAATACTTTGATGAATTTACCTTGATGCCAAATTTCAGTTTCCTAGGTGCAAAATTGTTGCTAACAACTTGGAAAATTGTCTAGAAATGGCTGGAAATCACCTCAGGTGACCTCAAACGACTTCAGAAATCAATCTCATATTGCCCACAATGATTTACCTTTATGCCAAGTTTCAATTCCATTGGTGCAAAATGATTGCCAAAATCTTGGAAAAATGAATAGAAATGATAAGAAATGGCCTCTGGTGACCTTGAATGACCTCCAAGATCAACCACACCTAGCCAGTTACTATTGATGTGAGAAAATGTACCCATATGCTCTATTTCAGCAACGATGGTTCAAAATGTGGCCCACTACTCAGGAAATTGGCTAGAAATTACCTTTGGAAACCCTTCTGCTTCACATATAACCATTGAAAGATTTACCTTCATGACTAATTTTATTTTTATTGGTGCAAAATTGTTGCCCAAAACTGTTTTGAAAAAATTTTATTTTGAAATTACCAGAAATGACCTCTGGTGACCTTGAATGACCTCTGAAGTTAGTCACATAGATTGTGATCTTCCCAGTGAGAAGATACACTCATATTCTAGATTTCAGCGTCCTTGGTACAAAATGGTAGCCTACAACTCTGAAAATTAGCTAGAAATGACCAGATGACATTAGAGGTCAATTCAACATTGCACCATGGAAATATGTACCTCTATGCCAAGTGACATCAGTAGTCTGTGTCACGTAGATAGCGATCTTTGCCTTGAGAAAATGTGCCCATTTATTGAATTTCGGCATCCTTGGTACAAAACTCTGAAAATGGCTAGAAATGACCAAGAAAAGCCTCCTGGTGACATCCAAGATCAACCTCACCTAGCCTATATGGTAAATTGACCTCTTCTCAATTGGCTACAATTTTCCACCAGAATATTAGGTTGATAAGCTTTACTTTAGCGGAGAAGAAGCACAGATGAATAAACAAAAGGCTCAAATATCATAGATTACCAGCTTTTAAGTAATGAACTATTAAATCCTAAAATAATTAAGAGGATGTGGTGAAATCACTTGAATGCCATAGAAACATGGGTAGATAATTTTACTAAGTACATCATGTTCTCCACTTTATATTACATATATATCTATCATTTCTTTCCTTAGAGAAAAAATCATCTCATAGAAATTCAAATTTATCCATGTCTTTTTTTTTTTTTTCGTGGGCAATTATTAGTTATATTATCATCAAAAAAATGAAAGAATTACATAATCATTTCATTTTATTACAGGATTTGTTGCATGCAAAACTATTCTCTTATCAAGCTAAGAAACCTGGCTTGGGAGGCATTAATTACTAACACACACACACTTTCTCTTTCTGTTTTTCTTTTCATCTGTAATAATGTGCCCTGCCTTCTTCCTCTAAAATAATCATCTTCTCCCTCTTCTTGTCTTCTATTTTGGCTTCAAAATATCAATAGCTTTTCCAAACAAAAGTGATATAAGGTAGATCTGAATTGTTTACCTATATTTTTTGGCCGAATCAGCCGTTGTTGTCATGTTTTTTGTTTGTTTTCTCCCTTTGTTTCCCACTTATCATTGTCGTTGGGAATAATTGATTTTTCTCCTATATTTTCTGCATATTCTACTGACTGATGACATTAAACTCCAGATGCAACATATGTGAAAGATTTAATCCTATGACAACCTATTTTCTTTTGTTCTCTTGGCTGTGGTATTGATCCTATATCCCAGTATTGTTGTTTTTATGACATCAGGTGCCTTAACTCTGTCGATTGTTAGGATGCCAGGAGTTGTTCACTCTAACTTGTCCAAAATTTTACAACTCTCTGTGTCTGGTTTTTAAGCCATTAACTACCTTGTGTTGTCATTCAGCCATGCTTGATTAATTACTCTTTACCCTACGGTATGGTCAGCCATATAATTATCAATCATCATATCTATAATAAGCTATGTCTGTCACACTTAATCAGCGGAAGCTATCAGCTCATCCCCCTTCTCTCTCTTTTATTATTTTATTATTACTGCCTAACTTTCTTTTCTCTCTTCCAACCCTCTTGAACTACCTAAATATTCCTTCTCCCCTCTTATTTATCAACCTAAATTTTCCCTCTCCTCTCATGAAACTACTCATCTCCTACCCTCTTATCAAACTACCTAACTTTCTCTCTTCTCTTCCTTCTTCCCATGTGTTATACTTATAGTTTCAGTAGCAGTCAAGCCTGTTGCTGTACACTTATGATGACTGTCAGTGATGCAAAATGTCATGAACTAGTCACTATAAACTGTGCAGCTCTTGTGACAGCAGGTTTGATATCTCTAAGTATCAGTTGAGTATACTAGTAAAATTAACTCTGCTATAATTTGCTACATTCATAACAGATATAGGTGCCTCCAACTTCTCTTGAAGTCTGTCTTGCAGCCTGTCTTGCTCAATGCTTACAGTCCAATGACAATGAAAAAAAAAGTCTTCAGTTACATTAGATTTTAGGCAAAGCTTTACTTCCACTAGGCAACTAGTAAATATAGCCTCATGGATGAATCCATTTGCAGTGTATACTTGTACAATGGCCATGGGTTTCTTG
The DNA here is from genome assembly GCA_963457665.1 of Thysanoteuthis rhombus. Taxonomy (NCBI): domain Eukaryota; kingdom Metazoa; phylum Mollusca; class Cephalopoda; order Oegopsida; family Thysanoteuthidae; genus Thysanoteuthis; species Thysanoteuthis major. Next base: position 22,980,556 of record OY735202.1, read on the forward strand.
ATTAATTTGTACATTCAGAATGTCGTAAAAATAATTAAAAAAGGAAAATAGTCCAAGTATCCGCCACTTTTTTCATTTTTTTTTTTTTTTGTAAAAAAAAGGAAAATCAAAAAAAGCATTTGAAGCCAGTTGTTAAAGTAGCACTACACACCATCTTCCTGTGTCTCTCTCTTGATATGATGTTAAAGAGAATTCAAAACCTTCAAAAATGAATTACAATGTCTGTTGATTTTAAAGTGTGACCAAATTAAAAAATATTAGTACTCTATCATTTTTGTTTCTGAAGTACTTGAAATATTCCATAATCATATATATATATATATATATATATATATATATATATATATAACAAGTTATGTCTGTCACATTTATAGTATCAGTAACAGCCAATGGCCCAACCTGTTGTTGAACATTTGTAGTAACTGTCAGCAAAGGGACGGGTCACAGACTAGTTTTTCAAGAAGTTTATTGATATTGACTTGGATAAATTGGTTGTTCGTGTCTATTATATTCCCCCTATCTTGAGATTTGTTCAGGGTTTTTGTACTGTTCAGTCTTTGATTCCCCTTTTATGATTTCATGGTCTCTTACTGGCTGTTGGTTAGAAGCTTTTACTTTTGTGTAAAGCCATAATCTTTTGAACCTACTTGAACTTTATCAAATTTAGATAATCATGGCTTTTTTTCCACCCAACTCTTGCAAGTTTCTATTTGCCATTAATAATGCCTAAATTTCATTACAGTAGTTTTTATATCTTCTTTTGAAGAAAGTTGCATTGGCTCCAATTTTGTCTGGCATAAGTTGGAATGCATTGGTAAATACTTTCATGTATATGGTGTTGTAGTAATCATTTACATTTCAATTAGGTTGTTACAAATGAAATGTCATTCATTTCTTTACATCATAGAATATAATGCTAAGAGTAAGAGATTTATTAATGTAATTACATTTTTTCTAGATTCAATATGAATAGAGATATAATTCATTATTATTAGAGGTTTTTAAGTGTAAGGATTTGAGTAATTTTCAAGTGCGATTTTAAATTAGGTCATCATGCTTCTTTTGGAATGAACACTTCTACAGAGTGAACTATCCAGCATTTGTTCAATAAGTCTGGAAAAGGATACCAATAAAAAACCTTGAGGAAGGCTCAAATATGTTATTAATGATCACGAAATATTGATAGTAGGGGTCAGCAATCCACAAATAATGGTTTGAGCTTGAAATTTTTGGACCATGTCATGTCATCATTAATCAATAGGAAAAGCTAAACATTGGAAAAATATGTTCCTCTTGAACTGAGTGGAATGCTCCATGACACTTCCAAAATATGTTATCTTTACATACAAAAACAAGTTTACAAAGCCATCATACTGCCAACTCTTCTATTTGGTGCCAAATCCTGAGTCATTGTCCTGGTGTCACTGACATCTTCTCAATTGCTTTCCTTACCATCGTAGCAGCACCATTCTCTGGAGCGATTTTATCACTAACACTAAGGTCCTCTGAGCTAGACCACAGTCATTGAGGCTTTGTAGCAAGAGACTCGCCTGTGGTGGACACGCCTCATTGCAAAGATGGTTGACTTTCAGACAACTAGTCAGGAAGAAGTGGAACCCCACAGAACCGATACAAGGACTCCTTAAAAAGGACTCTCATATTCTGTGGAATCAACTACCATCAGTTGGCTACAGAGCCAGCCAACATGGAGGCACAGGGTCAACCTATCAACATCCCTCACCAAAACTAACCGCAAAGTAAGAACAAAAGAGAGACAGCACCGCAGGGTGGGAGTTCCTCCCAGCTGCCAGATCTTTTACAACTGTTGTTCAAAGCCCTGCCTTTCCCACATAAGCTTTGATGGCCACTTGAGGGCCTATTGCAGACATAGAAAGCTCTCCTGAATCATTGTTTGCAAAGCTAAGCCATGATGCTCAGCTCTCCTGAATCATTGTTTGCAAAGCTAAGCCATGATGCTCTGAACAAAAAGTATTTCCAGTTCATTAACTTGTTTCTCTCACTTGAATTTAAAGATTGACCCTTTAAGTTTGCTACCATAATTCCTTCAAGTTAGCGTTAATAGCAATAGATTCACCATGAACAAAAAATATCTGTGGAGAAAAGTGGGCTTTAAACAGGTTTAAGCATTTTTCCTTTACAGAAAAAAGTCTGTCACATCCTGAAAGTTATCTTCAATTCTATCCTAATTTTTCTCAAGTTGAATTCATCTGGACAGTATTTATTTTTGCTATAATGACTGTTTTGACTGCTTCAACTCTCTCGCTGTATTTTCCTTCTATTTTCCTTTTCCTTATTAAATTCCTTCTTTGTCACTCTCCCTCCCATTACCTCTCTCTCACAATCTGTCCATGTTTCTCTCATGATCTCTGTCCATGTTTCTCTCATGATCTCTGTCCATGTTTCTCTCATGATCTCTGTCCATGTTTCTCTCATGATCTCTGTCCATGTTTCTCTCATGATCTCTGTCCATGTTTCTCTCATGATCTCTGTCCATGTTTCTCTCATGATCTCTGTCCATGTTTCTCTCATGATCTCTGTCTCTCTGTCTCTGTCTCTCTGTCTCTCTGTCTCTCTCTCTCTATATATATATATATATATATCTCTCTCTCTCTCTCTCTCTCTCTCTATATATATATATATATATATATATATATATATATATATATATATATATATATATATCTCACTCCATCTCAGACAGGGGATTGGCTGAGGTTATGGGTTTTACATTGTCTCTTTATCATCCGAGCTATTGAGGAAACTGATTGCTATTTATACCTATAGATTAAATGATACCAATAGGCTATTATTTTTCTAAGCCTGTGTCATCCAGGATTTCCATTGAATCATTTCAGATTGAATGATTGATTGACAAGTGTTATCAACAGAAGGTACTGACCATCTTCTGTCAGTGTCCTTCTCTGTTGGTACACTTAGAACAGCCTGGGCTATCATTAATATTCATCATTGTTATCATTATTAACAAGATTATACAATTATTCATGAACTCTGATGGTCATATAATCTTTTTATACTTTCATTTCATTCCTGTGTCAAAACTGGAGGGTGATACTTCGGTGCACTAGTCTTCCTGGAGACACAGACTTCTTGCACTCTATTAATAAGTGTGTGTAGGGGGAATATAAATAGCAAATCGGACATTACTGTGGCTTGAAGTATCAAGCATAAAGTATACAATGAATGCAATAGTACCAGCTATAATTTCCGGATACAGAACCTGGAATTTATCAAAACAAACTGAAAACCAACTCAGAATCACACAAAGAGCCCTGGAGAGGGCTATGCTTGGGGATGACTTTTAAAAGATACAAAAATCGACATGGATCAGAGGAAAGACCAGAGTGAATGATATTATACAAATAGTTAAGAAACAAAAATTGAGATGAGATGGTCACTGGGAAGAGATGATGATAGATGGAACAAGATTAACTGATTGACAGTGAACACAGTAGAAAAAGACCAGACACAAGATTGCAGGATGAGATAGAAAGGGTTGCCAGTAAGACCTGCTAGAGTTTATCATGATAGTCATGGAAGGAGATGGGAATGGCCTTTGTCCAGTAGTGGACATATGATTGATGATGATATATGTTATGTGTGTGTGTTGGAATGTTTTTTATACGAGCATATGGTTTGGCATATATTAGCGTATTCAGTTGAACCTGGTCTGTATCAATAAGGTGTAGTTGATCTAGCTTCTTCATATGATCTCTCTGTTCACTTTTATTTATAACCTTATTTACATATGCTTGGCAGATCAATTGTGGAAAATGATTTTCATTGTCTGAATTCACTTTCTTTTTTTTCATAAATGAGTTCATGATGATAAGCCTGTATAAACTCGGCTCTCTTGATGTACGAATTCCGATCTCATCCTGTATTCTATATACTTGGTTTTAAATGTGGGTCAAACAATTTCAAATTTTTCAATCTGAGGCTGATGCTAATCTTGGAAGCTAATTTAACCCAAGTAATGAAGGTTAAATTTGCTGGAAATAGATATTTTTCCTAAAAATAAACATCATCATATTCATCCACTTTCTACTACCAAAAGTATTAAAAAAATTAAACCTAACCAAAAAGATTTGAGGAATTTATCAGATTAGGGATTAGTAATTTTTCAATATCGTTATATATAGCTTCTTCTTTTTTTTTTTTTTTCTTTTTTTAATTTTCATAAATCTAAGCTATTCCGAAAATTTTGCATAGATAATGGATGAGCTATCTGAATTATTGAAAATTTTTTTTTCCCTTTTTTTTTGTCTGTGAATTTCTTAGATGAGGAATTATCATTGTATCACATGGAAGAATTGACCGATATGAGATATCCTCTTTCATGGACAGTGGAATCTATCACCATGGATTGAAGGAAGGATTAAGTTCCAAATTTCAGGAATATTACCTACTTTGACTGACACCTGAAGACCAGAGAGTACAGCAGCTGAAATGTTGTGACTATAACAAGCAAGATGAGGACCCTAGTCTGTGTAAATCAGAGTATAATAATGTTTTATTCACACCAAATATCCACAATAGAAATACAGAATATGGTCAATGTCCAACTATGGCTCAATCTTGGGAATGATTTCAGATTTCTTTTCATTTGCACATTTGAAAAAAAAATGTGCGTATATTCTGTGTGGATTAAATATTTAGGGCATATGACAGGTTTATCAGGATAACAGTTTTGCAGGGCCATCTTGAGAATATGAGGCTCCCAGGCAAAGCAATGTACTGGTGCCCCAAAACCCCCTTGCCCCTAACATATCAAAATTTCATTTCATTTTTCTAATTGAATTTTAGGGTCCCTAATCTCCCCCCCCCTCCCCAAGCAACTGTTCAGTGCGCTGCCCAGGACTTCTGAAAAATGATTGGCTTTGATTCAAGTTCAAATGTAGCCATAGTGGAAGTCTTTCAAATTTAAATTCAATTTTCATCTCATTTATCAACTTGCAAAAAAAAAAAAAATTAGGAACTTTGGTAGTAAATAGAAAGCCTAACAATGTTATATTAGTTTATATAATTTAGAAAAATTGTTTTCTTTTTCAACAGAACACACTTCAGAATTTATTGTAACTATCGCACAGTTATATGATTTTATTCTAGTTCTATGTATAGAGAAAGTTTTTTTTATAATAATCAAAGATAATGTTATCAAAAAGTTATTGTTATCAAAATCAGCTGGTCCTTCAAACTTCATCTTGAAAAGAATTGGAAATTCATATTAATTTCGCATTAAGTTTTTAAAAAACTTAACATTGTTTATAACAATGAATTTATATCATTCCAATTTTTATATCCTTTGCTTAACGTTATTAGCCCGTTATTGTAATCAAAAAGATCCTGTCCGAAAGTGATAACAATAAGCAGCTTCCTGTGTACTTGCAAATTCAAGAATTGGGACATTAGAAATTGTTCTTGAATTCTTTCAAAGATTCTTTAATTGAACATTTTTCATTCCTTCTGAAGCCAGTTCATTCTCTTGGCATCTAAACTTGATTGCTGCCATGAAGATTTCCACATTCCTGTCCTGAATCTCTCAGAATGCTCTTCTCTTTTTTAAGAGTCCTCATCTTCATCTTATATCTCATCATGTATTTCATTGTCAGTGTCAAGGAGCCCTATTTTAGCCTTTGAAACTGAATTCCTCTCTCTCTGCCTTGTTCTATGCAATTAAACTAGCAAGGCTTACTGATGTTGCCTGAGAGTGGGATAAATTACTTTCAATATCATTAATCTTTGTTGGTTAATTTTATCTAATTCACATTTAAGATGACAATTAAAAGAAAAAATAGAATAAGAGCTGTTACTAATTTTTTTTTTGCGTTTGTGGGGTGGGTAATTGGCTATCTTAACAATCCTATGGAAATCTTTGAAGTTATTTAGTGACTTTTAAAAACAGATCTTTTTATTTTTGAGAAAAAAAGATGCAGGTTGATTCATTTAAATCTTGAGTATTTATTTTAATATAAAGCTCTTATTTATCTAGTTCTAAAATATTTGATATAATAAGACAAGTATATTCTTACTCAAAGTGAGGATATACTGCTTCTCTCACTGACACAATGAATAATGACTTGATTTAGAAAAAAAACTCTGTATTTCACCTACCACGGAAAACCACCACATTCGCCACATATGTGATAAATCTTAAAATAACGGGCCACAGATTGGTGAAGATGCCATTTTTCTATCTTTATTTTGAGGGTTATGACAAACGGTTCGGGTTCATTAACTTTCCTATCGAAATGAATTCTCAAAACACATTATCAAAAGGTAAAAACTGCATTCCTCTATCCTTAATAGTTTTCAAGATATGGGGCAGTTTTTTGACCAACATATGTATTTATAAGAATGACCTTACCCATGGCTAGGTCAAAATAGTTTCAACTAAAGCTCAAGTCTGTGTAAAATTTCATGAAGAGATCCAAGTAATTTCAGGACTTTTAGTGTCATACAATCACACGTGGACACATGGAACATCATCTGTAAGTCAAGTTTAGTTGTATTAGTTAAACAAAAAAAAGAATCACACACATACATACACACACACACACACGCACATATATATATATATATATATATATATATATATATATATATATATGTCTTTTCATGTATTTATTTCTATTTGAAGATTACATTGCATCTCCTGATGACTCATTTTTGACAAAACAAGAATCTAACTTGGTTTGATATTTGTCAGTTGAGTCATCATTTACACATTTTATCCATATTTATTTAACTCTTATCTTTATCTCTGTTTTTATTTCTTGCATCTTGATTCTATTCTGCTTGGATATGTCTATGCACACACTCTGTATGTAGGATGATGGTTTTTCATTCTGGGGGTGGGGGTTAATAAGAATTTTCAAAAATTTTCTATTATTTAAACAGAAAAAATAGATAACATTCTCATCTTGACCCCATGAAAGGCAAAGCTAACTGCTGTTAATTGAAATTAGACATTGTGGGGAATAGAGTGGCTTGTCATTTTAGGCAACTTGTTAGACAAACCAGCTCTCTAAGATCAATCAATTGGTAGATGAATGTAAAATGCAAATCATATAGATGTACTAACTCATATATTATGTACTTTTAAAAATTAAAAAAAATTTTGTGTATGCTGGTATATAAGATGAACATTTAAAAAGAACTATGCAAATATTACACTGCATTTAATGCGCTGATATTTTGATTAGAGGGCTGTCTACTAAAGCTTGATCTGAACTATTATGCGGCTTGGATGAGTTGCAGTGAGCGGTAGTCCTCTAGATTCTATTATAAACCATTTGTCTTATAGTCCGACGTATGCAGTAATAGAATAAAAGCAAAAATTACCTTACTTTTGGGGAATATTTAGATTGATACCTACTATAGGTTATAATCATTGTATTTGGTATGTTAACTTACAATTTAATGTTGACTTTTTGTTCATCATAATATCGCAACACTTCAGGATTCTTTTTTCAACTTGAGTTTTATCAAATGTTCTACAATAATGTTATGAGCTTAAATTTTTGCTGTGAAATTTTATGTGTCATCTTTCTATTTGTGCCTGTCTCCTCTTTTTTATTACATGTTTTAGAGAAGGCATATGCCACCTTAATATCAAGTAAATAGTTCTTATGATTTTGTCTATGCACACTTGTCGTAATCAAATAGATGTACCTGGTTGTTCTAATACTGTTCATAGTGCTGACACAATACAAATTTGTTGATTCCACCATTTTTTTTTTCTTAGACTTTGCTTACCCACAATCACTGAGAAAGATAGTGTGCAGATACAAACAAAAATCTTTTGTGTGACATTTCTGTTAGGTTAAAAATCATATTGCTTTTTAAATATGCTAAAACCCTTTCAAGACTGACCCATTAAGGTGCTTCATGCTGAATTAGAATGTTCCCGCTAACTTCTATAAGAGATCTATGGGACATATATATATTCAGCAGTCATAAAAATCTTGGGATGTATACTGTATATACTGGACAATAAGACATGCTCCACTAGTATATTTTGAAGACTGTCACTCACTTTAACTCAATCAAGCCCCTATAACTGTCCATTTTGAGCTTCAGTAGCCTGACCTTTAGTCATAATACCAGTGCAATGGGTGCAATGTTATTTTTTGTTTCTTATTCTTTTCTAAATAAATGTTATATATCGCTGTATACAGTACATCCCAGGAGTGTTGAATAGGTTAAATTGCAAACAATGGGGATGAAATTTATTCTAACCTTCTCTTTTGCCCTTTTGCTCTGAGATCAGTCTGGTTCTTATCTTCATACAAGACAGGTCCCTTGAGATTCCAACCCTATATAAGCACCTCTTCATTGCCCTACTAACACCTTTGCAGCACAGGCTGGGTAGTTTTTGCCTCTATGCTCATGTACATGTGTTGAGGCTCCACATTAAACCTGACCCCATGTCACATTTGCCATTGTAGCAATAAATACCAACATATATAAATATCAACATTTGTTCTGTCAGGCTGTGCATTCTTTATATTTTTGGTAACATTTGATCCTATGGGAGACAGTTTAATGAATTTCCTGTGTGCCTTGGCGTGCTGTATGAATTTCATGAAGGGATTAATTCAACACTGACAATAATATTTGTGCTGCGTAGCCAGGTGCAGTGACAGCATTAATGCCGATGATGGTTTAGCAAATTTCAAAAGGGTCACTGTGATATTTCTCGTAAGCCCAACATTAGAAGATCAACCACTTTGGATAGTGATTTTTTTTTTTTTTTTTTTTTTTTTTTTTTTTGAAGGCATAAGTTGGAGTAGGCTTTGTCAAATCACCAGAGATTTAGCGAAAAGGCACAATGCATTATATTCAACCATATGAAACATCTCAAGCAAATTAGAAGGATATCTAAGGAAGGAATGAATGTTCTATATGAAGATTTTTTTTTTCTCTTCTCGTAGCTCAAATGTAATGGACATGTGTGATTCAAGGTAATGTATAGCCCTGCAACCAAAGGTCTGAATTTTCCTTGCTAGTTTTGTTCATCAAAATGATTTTAGATTTAGTAATAGTATTAGGGTGTTATCATTATGTTTGATTGGTTTTAACTTCGATCGAATCTCAATTTTCCTACACAACTGCGATGTTTGAGGGGGAAGCTAGAAATTTTATTGACAAAAGTGGGGGTCACCCTGAAAAAGTTGAGATCCACTACTCTAGAGAAAATACTGGTATATCTTGATTAATGTGGCTTCTTTGTTTAAATGTTTCCCTCATTTTCAGCTTATACTTAGTTACATAAATTTTAAAGCAATACCTTAACTGTACTACTTCAAAACCACACTATTCAAAGTAATGCTGTATCACTACAGACCTTTATCAATAATATGAACATGTCAGTGGTGTGTTATACCTCCTGTAAAAAAATGTGAATCCTCCCTCAACGAAATAAACCCAGGGGAAAATGAAGTTATTATGCTGGAAAGTTTGACTTCATTCACTGTACACACTAGGGCTAGCACCTTTGGGATCAACTCTCTCCAGGGAGACATCTATTTAGGACTTTAAGCTTTTTTTTCTTTTTCTCCCCCCTCCTCAATTTTATATGCTGGAATGAAGAATTGCCTTTGGATTGAGTTACTGTAATTGCTAATGACAGCAATTATGTCATTAATTAATAAAATTAAACTTAATTAGATTTGCATCTAATTTTATCTTCTCCTTGAGAAATGTGGTATTACTTTTGAAAACCTGCTGATGAAAGTTCATGAAATGATAATAGAAGATTTCTATATTCTTTTGTATTTTTGTACACGCTTACATCATCTGATTCTTTATGGTATCTGTGTATTGGATTCTTCAGAAAAATTAAACAACCAATTTGTATATTGTGTAAGATGTTCATTTGCTTTGAAAACTTGCCTTTTTTTGCTCTTTTACAAATCTTTGTTGTCAATAAAAATGTGGGTAGTTCTCTTGGGATATATATGCAGTTACATTTTTTTTTTATTCTACTAGCTGTTACCTATGGAAAAAATAATGGATATATTAGAATTTTTTTTTTTTTTTTTTTAGATGAATCTTTGAGAAAGAAAACCACTGAACTTCTTTCAGTAGGAGAGACCATTTTGTCAAATGATGAGCAGAAGATAGTTTTATCAGCCAAATAGTTATCTTTAAGTGGAAGAGTAGATTGTTACAGACAGAAAATTATATTGTCCCCTACTCAAGTAAATTTTTTTAACCATTTATTTTTTCAGATAATATTCCATCACAACTTTAGTTTGCTTGAGGATACAGTTTGTCAACTCTCTAGTTAAAGTTAAAATATTATTTGTGGTTCCAATTCCAATTATTTATCAAATACTTTTACTGATAGGATTCTTACAAGGTAAAGCTCTTGAGTTTTTTGTCTCAAGAAATCTTTTATCTTTGTTTTTCTTATTGATTTTCGTTTTGTAGCCCAATCTTTATGGATTGAAAAGTCCTATAGAATCGGTGATATCTTTGGTTTTCCATTCCTGCTTAAAGGTGATGCGTCTACTTTTTGTCATGTTGATATCATTATTGATTATATATCATTTAGACATCCACTATTTTACTAGCACAAGATAAGATTGCTTTCAAGCAGGATTAAATTCAGAATCGAACAATACAGCCACCCCTCTCCTCCATCAGCTTTGATCTGCAACAGGGTTTCTACTTTCTAAGATATTACTGAACTCAAAACTTCTTTACCAACATCATATTCAAGGTATATAATGATCAAAAAAAAAATATTGGTATCCTTTATTTTTCAGAACATTTTTAAAAAAAATTCATCTTAGTTGAAAATAGGTGGTGGTAAAATATGACAAGCAACAAGGAGCAAAGATATCATCTATTGCCTATAAAAATTGCTCTAATAATAACCCTAAAAGTCATTTGATGACCACTAACCTCTGCTTTTTTAAAATTATACTCCCTTTACTATTTTTAACCAGAAGAAGATGGTGGCAATTAAAAGTGAAACAAAAATATTTATTACTTATAACAATTGCTCTAATCAATGAATATCCTTACCCCTAAATTATTTAATAAATCAATCCAAACCTATGTATAAAAGGTTTCTAAAATCATTCTTTTTGTCTGTTCTCATTGCTTTTAATACTTCTCAGGGACCAAAAGAATATATATATATATATATATATATATATATATATATATTCTTATTTTATAAAATAAGCTAATCTGATTTTTCTTACATTCAATGCAAATGAAAGGTTGAAGATTAAAAAAACTGATGGACTGAGTCAGGTCATGATTCATGCACCTCTCTCTAGCATCCTTCACATTTCTATTGTACTCAAATCAATCCCCGCCCCCATTTCTTCTTTCTTGTTTGGTTTCAATGTTTGTTTTTTTTTGTTTGTTTTTCGTTTTTTGTTTTTTCACTCACATTTTTTTCTTCCTGTTCATCTCTTCCCACTTTATTTCTCTCTCTGCTCTTACCTCTCCTCACCCCACTCTCGCTTCTTGAGATTTTGATTATTCTCTCACTTCATACACTTCGTTTCTTTCAAAGTACCCTTCTTCTCTTCCCTTCATTTCTTCTGTAGATCCTTTGATTTTTCTCATATATCTACTTATATCATATGCCATATGTATGCCTATATTTTTTGTCTGTAACAGTTGTCAGAGTTTAGAATTTTAGAGTAGTCTCCTTTGCTTTTTTATTTATTTATTTATTTTTTTAAAAAGTTTTTAAGTTTTTCACGAAGCATGTCAGTCTCTTGAAGGATAACCTCCAGTCCCCTTGAAGTATACATGACCAGAGTTAAAGTCAGTTTCCCTCGTATGCATGATCCTTGCAAAATTAAAGTTTTGATATCTCTAAAATGAATTTCAATAAAATTTTCTGGAAGGGTGGGCAATGGGTATGAAAGAAGTGGTAAAATTTTGGGGTGGATCCAGTTTTCTAATTGAGATTTTTTTTTTCTTTTTTTTTTTTTGTTCTTTCAGTTACGTTTATGTCTACACTCATGACTGCCCACACAATATCTCCAAATGTTATCTATAAATTTCAATGACATTTTGT
>OY735202.1:23007879-23052879 GCA_963457665.1 Thysanoteuthis rhombus
GTATGGGGATTACCAAAATGCTTTTTATACAGTGCCAAACAAGACTGATGAACTAATTAATATCAAATGGAATTTGAGAAGAGATTATCAAGTAGAGTCCTCACTATCCAAGTGGAAGGATGTAGCAAGTAGCAATAAACGATCAGCTATCAAATTGGCATGAAGTAACATCAGGGATACTGCAAGGATCAATGATCAAGCCCCTGTATTTATTAATAACCTAACAGTTGTGGTGGATTCTATTATGTACTTATGACACTAAGATATTTAACTTTATCAAGATCAGAGAGAATAGGGACACACTACAAAGAGATATGGTCACTTTAACACATTAGATTGAAATGTGGCTTTTGAAAACTCATCTTGATAAATGTATACATATGCAGATTGGACGACATAACACGGACACTTGACTATAAGTACTCGCTTTTGAGAAAGTAAGAAAAATGTTAGAGGAAGAAAAGGATATAGGAGTGATTATTAACTATGGACTCAAATTTGGCAATCATATTCGTGGAAAAGTGAAAAAAAGGCATGTTAAATGATGGCAGTTATCAAAAGAATATTCCAGTACCTGGATAAGAAAACATTTGTATCCCTGTACAAACTTCAGTTTGAACCCACCTACAGTATGCAAATTCAGTCTGGACACCATACAAAATAAAACATATTGAGTTAATAGAAGGAGTTTAAAAAGAGAGCAACGAGACAAGTATCTGGAATGACAAATCTAACATGAAGATTATTACTTCCATAAATTGAAGCTACCAACTCTTAGCTATAGAAGAGTGAGAGGAGATCTGATAGAAGTGTGTGTGTGTGTGTGTGTGTGTATATATATATATGATCATGAACAGAAAATGTAACAAAAGGGCAGGTAGCTTCACTAAGAATTGGGAAGAAAATATACAGAAAAAGTACTACCATGAACCAGGCGGAGTATGTAAGAATATAATTTCAATGTTTGCCAATACGGATATGGAGTGGTCCACCAAATGAAATAGTATGTTCCAAAAATGTGAATTCATTCTAGAACAAAATATATAAATAATTGGATGAACAGGAGATTCTGTACAACAAGTCCATAATGAACATTTGGAAGTCACGTAAAAATCTAAAATGATCACAGGAGTCTGGAGAAGATTTACCTTGGAACCTGTTCCAGAAAATATCACTAAGCTCAACTAGTAAATAGAAGAGATCATAGGGCACTTATAGCTCAAGCCATAGAGCAGCTGTCATCATAAGACTGGTTTCCTAAGGCAAAAGGAATGCGAGTTCAAGTTCCATCAAGCTTATTCACTATTTCTGACGGACACTGTTTAATGTTGGTTGGAGTAGTTGTGATGAAAAATTACTAAAATGTAGACTTTTCTGAAATACAAATTGAAAACTATCAATGGTTGACAATGCTTCATCTAATGAAAAAAATAGTTGAAGATGACATTACTATCATATTTCTTTGATTGTTGAAGTACATTTCATATTGTATAATGGCCTGATATTTCTTTTTCTTTCATTTAAATCATGTCCTTTTTGTATTTTGTCTGTTGGTAGTGGACATGACTTCTTCTCTGTAACAGAAGTTAGACTTTTTACATCTGTTCTTTCTTAGATATTATTATCTATCTTGATTGCCACAATTTGAAGAAAATTTTGTTATAGTTAGCAAACAACTGTTAACCATGAACCATTCCTAAAATGCCCAATCTTATACTATGCAACTGATACTATTACCATTTGAACATGGTTTACTTAAGATTTAATTGTACTATAATTTGAGCTCTTGTATTATGAAAATCTATTGTAATTTTAAGAAAAGTCATTAACATTCAAAGAATTAAAAAAAAAAAAAAAAAATGAACTTTATTTTTTATGTTCCTCAAGGTTTTGCCCGTTCCAATCTATGGTCATCTCCAGATGTACTATTCATGTATCAAGAAAATGACTTTTTTTTGGTGGTACCAAATAAAGAGGGGAAAAAAAAAACTGTTGAAAGTGGAATTTCTTTTTCTGTTTTGTGAGTCTTCAAGTGCATTCTATGCATCATTCCCACTCAGACAAAACAAGGAATTTCCAATATGATCTCTCTCCATTATGCTATACTGTGATGCCCTATTTTGATGTTGATGTTATTATTATTGTTATGATTTTGATGTAAAGATATTGTTTGATATATCATCAATATTCAACCTTAGATTAGTTCCTCAAGAAAGTAATGAGTTACCAATTTTTTTTTTTTTTTTTTTTTTACTACTATTTGCCTTAATTTTTAAAAACCTTTCCTTGATGAAGGTAAATAGTAGTCAAAAATTGATAATAATGGTTAACAATACTTCATCTAATAAATTGGGGTGAGTTATTTTGCTTTTCTCATTTCATTGCCAAAAATCTGAAAGCGTGTCATGTTTTAAAATAGATAAATGAGAACATGTCGCTTCTGCATTTTGTATTCTGTATCTCCTACAGATATCTTCTAAGTACAGTGAACCCTTATTAAAATGGATTTGGGGTAAGATTTTGAAACAATTATGATTTATGATACTTCGTTTAACAACAATGAAAAAAAACTGAAAAATGTATTCATTCTTCAGAACTAGTATTGTATACAAAATTACCACTTAAATCACTCCTCCACTTGTAGAAGTACACAAATTTATAAAGGTTTATATCAGGGATTTTCAGAGAAGTCAGATCTTAAATAATTAGACCTGAATTAATTAACTTTGTTATATATAATGTAATTATCTTACACACACACATAATTGTCATCATCATCATCATCAGTTTTTTAGCGTCCGTCGTTGGACATAGACCTTCCCCAGGATTTGCCACACTTCTCTATCATGGGCGTCACGGAGCCAGTACTTCCTGAATTTGTCTAGCTCGTCTCTCCAACTAACATTTTGCCAGCCTCGGTTGTGCATGCGGTCTCGGGGAATCCATGTTGTGAGTCGTGATGTCCATCGATTGTCTGCCATTCTTGCAACATGGCCAGCCCACCGCCATCTGAGATTTTTTATGGATTCTATGATGTCTCTAACTCTTGTCTATTCCCGGATGTACTGTGCTGTTTTGTGGTCTCTCCATGTGAGGCCCAGCATTATTCTTTCATGTGCATGTTGCATGGTTCTCAGCTTACGGGTCTGTCTCTTGGTTAAGTTCCATGTTTCAGCTCCATAAGTGACTATTGGGAGGATGCATTGGTTATACACCCTTCTCTTTAGGATTAATGGGATCTTATTATTTTTGAAGGTTGAGCTAGCTCTGCCAAAGGCTTGCCATCCTAGTGTGATTCTTCGCTTGATTTCTTCTTCTTTTGAGGGTCTCATGGAGATTCGTTGCCCTTGGTAGATGTAGTGGTCTACTTTCTCGAGTTCTGTGTCCTCGATTTCAATCTTAGTGTTTTTATCTCCAATGTGGTTGTTGCACATGATCTTTGTCTTGCTGAAGTTCATGTGTAGGCCGACTTTCTTGCTCTCTTCATTTAGTTCATCTATCATTAGTTGGAGGTCGTGTAGGTTCTCTGCAAAAAGGGCTATGTCGTCTGCGAATCTGAGGTTGCTCAGATACTCGCCGTCTATTTTAATTTTTTTACTCTCCCAGTCTAGTCTTCTGAAGATCATCTCGAGGCAGGCTGTGAAGAGCTTAGGTGAGCTGGTATCACCTTGTCTTACTCCTTTCTGGAGCTAGAAGGGGTCCAAGTCTTTATGTAGCCTGATAAAGGAGCTGCCATGATTGTATATATGTTTCAACACTTCAACATATACTGGATCTACACCTTGCCAACTGATGGCCTCCATGACCTTAGGGATTTCTACTGAGTCGAACGCCTTTTTGAAGTCGATAAATGCTACGGCAAGTGGTAGTTTATACTCTGCTGCTTTTTCTTTCAGTTGATTTATCGAGTGCAGGTGGTCCATGGTCGAGTAGCTTCTTCTAAAGCCAGCCTGTTCACGTGGCTGGTTTCCATCGAGTGTTTTTGTGATTCGGTTGGTGATGATCTTTGTGAAAAGTTTGTATACACAGTTGAGTAGGCTTATAGGCCTATAGTTGTTGAGGTCTTTTGGGTTTCCTTTTTTCGGCATTAATTCCTACAATCAGTCTAGGAATATTGGGGAGGAGGAGATTTTAAAAATGTTATCAAAAAGGATCTGAATGTTTCACCTGGTTTTTACTAAGTAAGTAATGAAACAATGATATGACTTTTTTTGACCATGATAGTATGTTTTTTTTTCTCTTGATTGTGGGCGTTACTGAGCTACTACTTTCTGAACTTGTGTTGTTTGCCACACCATCTTATTTTTTGCTGGCCACAATTCCACATGATCTCTGGGGATCCACATTGTGAGTCGTCTGACAATTGCCCCATTACCATTTCATTTTTCTTATGATTTCTGATATATCTCTACCCTCCCCCGTTTGTTTTACTTCCTTGAAATCCTGCTTTTCTTTCATCTTTTATAATAAAATCATTATAAAGCTGTAAATCTTTTTTAATTTTCTCCTCCCTCTCTCTTTACTTCTCAAAATAAGGCATTTAAGTAAACAGATAACATTGTAACTGTATACAGTCAATTAAGACAATATCAAACTTGCAGCAATAATATTCATCTGTCAGCTTCAACAGATCCCATATTTCATTGATGGAGAAATGAAGCCCTTGTTAGATTTTCGTGATTCCATCTTATTCAAAATTGAAAAATGATTTATATGCTTTTTCATTTCGATGTTTGTTTGATTATGATTCTCAAAAACCTACTTAGAAAAGATTTCCTGGAAAGGTGAATGCATAGTCCCCAGCTGAGGATTCATAGTTTGTTCTCAGATTGATCGATCCCCTGTCTACAATTTAAATGCTAGTTTACTTGTCTCAAATTCTCATATAGTCTTTCTTTTTTTTTTTTCTTCTACTCTTTTTTTTTTTTCTTTCTAATCAGAACATAGAATGTTGCCAGATTATTTACCTCTGCCAAAGAATTTGGAAAAGGTGTATTTATTCACTCATGGTTGTCTAAACAATATCTCTGAAAGTTCTTGATAAATTTCAATGACATTGAAGGCTGAGATGGAATTGATTAAATTGGGATGGGGGAGTGAATCAAAATATTTTCTGACAAATGTGACAATTTTTATTTTGAAAAACATAACATTTCAATAATAGAATTATTTCTTAGTATCTGCTTCTGTTCTTTTTGAAAGATTCATAGACAGAAATTTGCAATAACAGAAAATATAAATGCTGTATGAGATATTAGTGAGGTAATTCAGGAAAGCAGTCTCTTTACTATTTAATTATTGAATTCTTTATAGAATTTCAATCCTGACTCTTCATATTATCTGGTACTAGTTATTACTCATAAAAAAACTCACACCTGTATTTGAATTTCTATAAGATGATTATTTTTATTAAGAAACTGTGTGTGCGTGTGTGTTTTTTATGAATGGCTTAGATTGACTGACTAAGATTTTGGAAGGGTTTTCCACAACTATAGGACCTTAGTTGGTAGGGCCTGTCCATAGAATAGCCCTCCAGTCTAGATGATTGGGTTTGAAGGTGAATTCCCACATGTACATGGCCAATCCGACCCCTTTCAAACCAAGGGTTTGCATGCTATTGTCCATCGAGGTTACATGAATAGGACCAAGGCCCTGAGGTCATAGTTTTGATAGGAGTTTCTTTCTTTCAACAGATGCCCAAGATAGCTATGGGGATCAATGTGTGTGTGTACGTGCATGCATATATATATATATATGTGTGTGTGAGTATAAGAAAGGTAGTAGTAATCCACAAGGAGGATCCAATTAATGTAAGAGATAAAAAGCCACACTTGTTACAGATTATTTGATGGTTTAATAACTTGGATATTTTGTAAAAACAGTTTGTCTTATCAGTTGTATTGGTGAGCTAAGAAATATGACTATTAGCACAAACCATTTTTACAAGTTATTATGTATCAAATGATCTCTAACAATTGTGACTTTTCCTTACTTTTTACTTATCTCTTATATATACACTCATACTGAGGGCTGTTCTACATTTGGTAGAAATATTTACCTGTGTTACTGACGAGTTCGAGTGTTTCTTTACATTCTCTTGCTTTCAGACTCAATATTTGACTACTTCAAAGCTGTTAATTGTTTAAATGAGTGTTTACGTCTTATCAAATTCATCTGAAGTTTTATTGAAGAGTCAGTGAACTTGTTTGAGTGAAAAAATCCATTGTTTGAAATGGTGGTTACAAGATTTTTATCAGCAAAATTATTACCTCTAAGTGGTAAAGTTCGTTGTAAGGGACTGAGAAACGGACAGAAAAAGTAACACAGCTTATTATATTGATATATATTTTTATGTAGAAGCTTCGTTTATATCACTTGTGAACTAATTGCTATTTGGCAGCAACAAGTACAAATAATCACTCACATCTTCAACTTTGCTTTTAGCAGTTTAATAGGACTGTTTTGTGGTTGTAGACTTGCAGAAATTTGCACAAATCAATTCAGCTTTTTTATGGGTTGTTCTGACTCCAGACCAATCCATCTTTATTGATAGAATGGCAGTAGTAATTTGATTCATGGCTTTCTTCTGTATTTGCTTTCTCATTTTCTCCTCTTCATGTTGTTTTACTTCTGAAGTCTATACCACTCTCTCTCTCACGTCACTTCTCCTCATCCTCTCTCTCTTGTTTGTTTGTTTCCTTCTCTCTACTCCAAGTACATCTTTTCCTCTTATTCACATTCTATTCATTTTTTTTACATTCTCTTTACATGATTTTATTTTGTTCACACTTTGTATTCTTATTTTCTAATATGTTTATTTCTTACTTGTTCTTGCGTTGATGTATTTTATTAGCTAAATTATAATTTACTATAATTGACCACCTATTAAGAAATAAACCTCATAAATCATTGGATTTTTTTTTCTTTCTCCGTGGTCTCCATAGCATTTTGTAGCCTCTAACTACCCATCTCATTCGTAGATATTTACTTTTTCCTACTACGTTGGACCGCGGTTTAAGGTTTAAAGGGTTGGTTTGATTGTTCGCACATAGCACCTCATCTTAAAACTCTATCGTACAGGCCTTTGGGCTATGCACATACAAGTCACATTGGTTAGGACCTGAAAGATGTGGAACACCCTCCCATATCTTTATAATGACTTTGGTTTGCGAACAAAGATGAATAGGCTTGTTTGGTTCTTTCTTGTTCTAGTTGAACAAAATGAGATTTTCTTTTGTTTGCTCTTCAATATATTCATCTTGCAGTATTTACTTAGGCATATTTAAACTATCTCACCTGACAGATGATTTGCTGTCCTCTCCTACCTCCATCACTAACCGTGTTGTCCACCTTGAAAATGAATAGTATCATGGATATTTTGGTGATGATTTTACCCCTACCAACGAAGTTGGAAGAGGTATAAATATTCACTTGAGTTTGTCTGTTTGTCCATATGATATCTCCAAAAGTTTTCAATGGATTTCACTGATATTTTCTTGGACAGTGGACCATGAGCGAAAGATAAATTGATCATATTTTAGAGTAGATCCAGGAATTTTTTTATATATCCATACATTGAAAATTTTCCAAAATATGGAAAATCAAAATTTACACAATTGTCTCCCCTGCTTCGTATCTTTATACGAACTGATTTTCATTCATAGTCAATGGCATTATGTGCTCTCGGAATGCCTTCTAGTTCAAAATGCTTTCTATGATCTGGTTGATAAAATGAGTTTCATATGTGGAATTAGGAATATAGATTTCAGGCGTGTCTCTGATGTCCTCTGTGCACAGCTTAGATAAGTCTCTTGGGGTTACAGAAATTTGAAACTAATATCAGCTGTCTTAAACTCTATTTTATGACTTAGGGAGAAATGTTAGTTGTGTTATAATATAAACATAATTGCTATGATTTTGTGTCTGCTGTGAGGCTTTGAGATAAATCTTTCATACTACTTGCTCACTGCAATCAATACATTCATTTTCTTGCAAAAGGCTATTAACCTTATCTGTTTCTGCTCAACATATGTCTTTATATTCTAGGTAAAAGATAAAAAACATTATTTTATGTATTTCAATCATGTTTAGTGTATTCTCTCAAATGGATTCCAGTGTCAAAATGTTGCAAACTTTTACTTAGTCATTCTTCATTTTACTTCATAATGCAACATTTGCTATCTCTTTAAAATTTATATGATATTAGAAAATTATAAGCAATGTGTAGAAAGATGGTCATCCTTTTAATGTATACCAGTACATGAATTCTAAAGAAGCAACTATTTACTGTAATGTTCAGCAGGCCATTGCGCCAATAATCACTTGTAAAATTGAAAACTCTTGCTAATTAATCAGACATATAGTGCACAAGAGCCAAACATTCTATCTTATAAAGAGAAATTTAATTCATATTTCTGTATTTGCTGAATATGGAAATGAAATGTTGAATAAAATCGTCAAAAAAAATAATGGAAAAAGTATTGGCCTTAGATATTGATTTTCAGATGTCCACTTTATACAGGTAAACAAAAAGATAGACTGACGTACACCATAATGCTGGAGTATGCTGGCATGCATAGAATATACCACCCATTCTGACTTGTTGAAAAATTGCAATAAGAGATATCATTGCTAACAGGGTAGCAAAATGTAACTGATGAATAAATATGGCTTATTTTTTCAAATAATGGAATCTATCATAGACTCAAAAAAGTTGAATGATTATTTCACTTGATGTTGTTTTAAAAATGATTGCCATAAATGGTTAAAAACGTTTTTTTTACTGAATGTTTCATTTTGCTACAAAAATGCATAGAGGTCATGAAAGGTATTTATGCTTTTAGATATTTTACATATATTGATATGGAGTGAGAAGAAATTACCTAGTGCCTTGATTTCTGTTCATAGGCTCAAACTCAAAACAACTAAGATCACCATAGCAACAAAAAAAAAAAAACCCCAAAAAAAACAGCCACTTCATCAGAAAGGCAGTAATATTGATCCCCTCTTCTACCTTTATTTTTTTTTCTATTTTTCAAGGATGAATGTTGAAATATGTATTTCTTAACGTTTAAAACTGTCCATCTTACCACCTAATGAAGTCTGTCCACTTATTTTTGGTTTTATTATTACTTATCTCTTTATTGGGTATTATACAGTAATTTTTTTCCTCTCCATTTCGTACATCTACCTTTTTTTTTTTTATAGCTTTTCTTTCTTTTTAATCCGATATCCTGTTAAGTGGTTGAGAAGAATCAAAACCTTTTTTTTTTCTTTTTTTTTTTTCATTTTAAATATTCAAAAATTCAGTGCATCCTGATTGCGCCTGGTAATCTTTTTATATACTTGTGTGAATGTATGCATATATCTTCAGTATTCATTTTGTATGTGCTATTGTCTGCATTCATTTGCTTACATCGATATGTATTTAACACACATTTCAAAATTGGTAAATGTGTGTTTATATTTTATAGATACATATGTACATTAAAAATGGATGTACTCGGGTTTATCCTATATATAAAGAACATTATTAATACATATATATGCATGTGAAGTATTTGTCTTTGTGTTTTATATAATATAATTATATATATATATACTAGTTGCTCCCATGAGAAATTCATGGATATATCTAAATTCCTGTAAATGATTTTCATTATATATATATATATATATATATATATGTATAAAAAAATTTTTTTCATCAGAAAATCGTTAGCTTTTAGTAAGAATCCCTTGTTACAGACAGCGAAACAAAAGAAAATCAAGCTGTTCATAATTTAAGTTGGTAGATGTATAATTGTAAGCATTACTGCCTCATGTTATGCTGCACTTTTCTCCTTGGCCTTAACACCATAGCACATAAAATGATTTTCTTTTTCCTTTCATATCAATTCCCTAATGGTTTGCTGTAAATCCCTGTAGAAATGCTATTGATCCACTCAAATCCTTACTGAATAAGATGTTGACCAGTTGAAAAGTATTGCATTTCAGATGAACAAAAGATAAATTATGTTTAAATTCAGGAGGGAAATATTGTAACTGCCCCAATTGAATAATTCAGATATATCAATACAAACAGAAGTGGTGTCTTGGATAATGTAACTGTTATGTACCACTGTACTTCACTTGAACATGCTAATCTAGTCATTGCCAAAATTTATTGAGTAGTAAGAGAAAAAGTATGGGATTGAAGGAGAGATGGCGTGCTACCTTCAAAATGGAAATAATAACTGCTATAAAACCAAATCTTTGGTATAATTATTTGTCTTAATTTTGTGCTTTATGAACTGAACCCACTGACTCCAATATGTTCTTCAGCCTTTCTCAAGTGGATGTTATCGTCTTCAGAATTCACTGAATAATTTTTTTCGTTATACTTTTTAGCTCTGTAATTCATATACGAGTGTGTTGGTCTATATCTGCCAAAATGTTGTCGAAATGAAAACACTGGTCCAAAAGTCATGTGAAATTATGAAAATATCTCTGGACTTTGGCACTCGGTAATTGTTTACTAATGTTTTTTCTCTTTTCGATTTGTAATCAGTTATGAAACTCCTATTTATTAATGGGTTTAAATATATGAAAAAGATAGAAAGACTAAAAAAAAGCAGAGTGCGCATATTTAATCAAATTAATGCTTATTGATGAATATTTGTTCTTATTTTCTAGTTTCATATAGTGATGCATAAAATTCTAATTCTAATAATTTTCTTTGGCAGCAGTAAAGGAGATGAATGGCATTTAGCATATTTTATACAATCTGCTCCAATAGTTATATATGTATATATATTATATTTTCCTGAACAATTACTGTAGTAATTACTCAACTTCTTACAGTAAGTGCACAAAAGAAAATTAGGAAGAACCAATTTTTCAACTTAGATATATAAGAGATAATGAATTCAGCATGTAACAGCAAAGGGTTACATAACCTTTAGCACTTTGCATTATTTTACAATGGTGGTCGGGATTTTAGTAACTTTGAAAGCCTGTGTGTCTCTTCATGTATGACTGAAATTGACTTAGCACATCCTCAAAATTCAAATGCACTGTTGTTCAGTGATCAGAATTGCTTGCAGTTGTAGGACTGTGAATGAAGTCGCCTACAGAGAACTAAAGGTTAAAATAATAATAAATAGATGACATGATATTAATCTTTTCTAATTAATCTTAATTAGGGGTTGCAGGACGTAATCTTTTTTTTTCTTCTGACACCAACAGTTATTAATCTGAGGCTTCTTTTGTCTTTTCCTGTTTCCTTCCTGATTGCTTCCTTGGAAATAAACAAGTTCCTCGTTGCAAGATTGGAGTTATTCATAATTAGATTATTGATTAGGTTTCCCGCATGTGCACCTCTGTTATGTCTGCCAAACAAAGTTGGAGCAAGGTGTATGTGCGTGTGCTTATTGCTACAATTTGTAATATTTTTGGTACCTACCTAGTCAAGAGCAGCATATAAATCAGACCATTTTATGTGGAAATATTTTAGGGTTGTGAATGTAGAATATGAAAGCTGTATCCAGTCTTCACTCTTAGATATGAACATAATATGACATTTTGTGCATTATAAAGCAATAGAAACTGGCTTTTACGTATAACAGGTACCATTACTCCTTCTTATTAATAAAGCTGCCTTCAATATTTTCTTGCAAACCTTCATTGTTTTATTTTCATGACTACAAATGAATTTAGTATTCATTTAAATTATGTACTATC
Source organism: Thysanoteuthis rhombus (assembly GCA_963457665.1). Lineage (NCBI taxonomy): Eukaryota > Metazoa > Mollusca > Cephalopoda > Oegopsida > Thysanoteuthidae > Thysanoteuthis > Thysanoteuthis major. The sequence continues at coordinate 23,019,601 of OY735202.1, forward strand.
TTTTTGTGGGACTAATTATTATAAGTTGCATGTCCTGAACAGCCTGTATCAAAGCCTTCTCCAATTGCCTTTTATTTTTAGCTAATTTTTCTATAATTGGGGTCACTCAGTAATACTCAGGGTTGAACTAAACTGGCCATCAAAAAATTTTTGTCTTATGTATGTGGGGGGGGTGCTTGAAAAACTGATTCATATTTTACACGTGAACTTATGTTATCACAAAGGTTTATGTTCAGGTACAACCTGATTTCTCAGCTAACAGTGTACTGCTGTAACAACTAAGCTCAACTTGCAAAATATGATAATAGCACTTGTCCTTATATAATATCCAAAGTCGAGCAACATGGTGTTTGATCAGTAGTGAATCAACAACTTCTCAGAAATATAAAATTCTCTAAAGTAAAATAGAAAAAAAGAATTCTTCCATTGACGAGGTCTCCTTGTTATTTGCCTGCAGTGGAAATTTCATGTAAACCTATCAAACATACGAGTAAAAGAGTAATAATCCAAGTATAAAATGCAGTGGGTTTCTCTCTCTCTCTCTCTCTTGTATACTTCCCAATGAGAGCACAGATACTACACCAATTGCAAATAAGAGTAATATTGTGATCTTAGAGTATACAGATACTATTATCCTAGGCAGAAGTGCAAATTTATACCTAAATAATCCTGTCATTCTTGACGGGGTCTATGATAGTCACTGATTAATCAGTAAACCAGTATTTACAAGTAAACCTTTCATGCCTGCATAATTGATATTCATCACATTTTGTAAATATAAGATGCTGACCACTGAGGAAAACTTGATGACTAAGTCAGCAATGGAGCAGCCTCTGAACCTCTGATCTTTTCAATATCCGTCTATGTCTATGCCTGTGCAAACGGTGTATGAAGATACATATAACAAAAAGTTGATCAATTATTTTTCAGTTATATATTTTCAGTTCATTTTGGGACAAGTCGTACAATTCTGTTTACTGTTTGTCTATCTGAGTATGAGTATTTATGAATTCATATAAAAAAGACATCTACATTTGAATGGCTGAGACTTATATACATTGCTCAGATTATGAATTGAATCAGATGTAGCTGGGGGATTACTGGAGCACTTAGCTTGCTAAGTCAGGCAATATTAGTTGGCAGAGTCATATTGTATTATTGGATTAGTCTGCTTACTGGAGAAAGATAAACTTTATATCAATTCTGTTGTGTATTGTCTTTGTTTTCTACTTTAAATTTGAGCTACAATTGATACCGTGGTGTATCTTCACCAATTTAATCTCTGAAGTAGGGATTGAAGTAGACATCCCTTGTGTTGCTTTTTTTTCATTCATCAGTTTTGTTGCTATTGATGTATCTAACTGATTAACTATTTTGTTTGTTTGTTTTGTTTTTGTTGCCTTTTTTTTGTTTGTTTGTCTTTTTTTATATAGTAAAACAAGTGAGAATTAGGACTCGGAGATTGTTGAAAAAAATCTTTTGCACACACACACACACAAATGCACATTCAAATTTATCTTAAGTGAAACAGAGTACACTTTCTCTTTTCTTCTTTTTTTTTTTTCTTATTCATTTTTCCATATTACAACACTTGATTGTAAACTTCCAACATGCACATCATAATTTCATTATTTTTCTATTATTTCGTCCTTGATTATTGTAGTGCTTTCATGTGATGCAAGTGCAGTTTATTAATTTAATTGAACAGGTTGCCAACTGACTTAACATTTAACAAGTTCCTGAAGGAGTCAATTTTAACTGAAAATTAGTAATAACTCCAGTCACTCCTGAATATTTTTGATCATTATCAAGTGATTGAAATATTGAATATTAGGCACCTCCATGACTTTTTAAAAAAATTTCAAAATTTATTGCATCAATTTAAATATCTTCCATGAGGTTTTAATCTCAAGAAAATAACTTGAAGTTGAAAATATTTTTGAATACATAAAGCTGATTTTTTGGTTTTTTTGTTTTGTTTTGCTGTCCAAAATTACTTTTATTACACCCTGATTGATGGATGGTGGCATCTCATTGGACCGCTAAGGTATGGGTAACTAAAAATAACAAAAAATCTTATTTCCCTTGTATGTACAAGCATTTATGCTTTTAAAAAACATGCTGTAGTAAAAAATAAAGAGTAATTATAACCCTTTTAGCTTTGAAAAGTAGGAAATTCATTTTCATATCATTATGGAATTATTTTTCATCAAATCATCTTCACTTGAAGCAGATTCTCAGTGTCTTCACACTGTGAAGAGATATCTGTGAATAAGCACACTAGGAAAACCAAAGAGAATTTAATTAATTTCTAATGATTTTCCATACATGCGATTATCATATATGGAAGATCATTATAAAAAAAAGATATATAATTTAAAAAAAAAAAAAAATTCCTATTCTGAAAAATATCCAATGGATTTTTCTAAAACTTGAAATTTCTCCATTGTTAAAAAAGTTATGTAATTATAACAATGTTTCAGAAGTGTCCAAGGAGCATAATAATAAAGAACTTTGAAAAATTTTTAAAAATTTAATAATTCATTTAAATTTATCAAAATAAATCTTGGAGAAAGAAATTTTTGACCCCAAAAGTCTACAACATATTTTACTTGGAAAAACAAAACAAAACAAAAAAAACAAATCAATATTTTTGAAATTTTTAAATTCAATTGATTTAATTTCTCTGAGGACTTTTTTTCATAGAAATGTGAATATTTTTATTGTCCATGTTGGAGTTTTATAAAATGATATATGCCAGTAAATTAAATGATACAATCTTGACACATGTCTCCTTGTTGTTAACTGCCTATGGAGAATCTTGTTCTCCGTGGGCAATTTTGTATCTGCAAAACATTGTTCCTTCTGCAGAAATTTATAGAACCATTACTAAGTGACGATCTGTTTTTTTCTTCTAAATAATTTCTTGTACTTTTCAACAATATTAGTATAGTCTATACATAATCACATCAGTGTAATCTTAGATCTAGCATTAATTTTTTTTTTTCTTCTTTTACTTCATGACCCAAGTCTTGATTGAACGGATTTTAATTTCAGTGCATACAAGGACAATGTACTAGTAGATTGTTTTTTGAATAATCATCAAAGTTTGTAACATCCTTATTCGTTAGTATTGGGTGACCAATCAAAATGCTGCCTGCTGTAAGTTGAAAAAAAAATCAGTGATCTCTGCATCCTGATGTATTTTAGTATGTACTTGAGTTTTGATTTACTCCTTCGATTGGAAACTACCATGACTGGGAATTTTAGTACAATTTTTACCAATCTGGCCCTTCATTACCTCTACTGACAAAGTTAGGCTGATGTGATGTATTCGTCCCTGTTTGTCCATAGAAAATTTCCAAAAGTTCTCTTTTATAACATTTTGTAGAGGGGTGCGAGTCAATAAACAATTGATTCCAATTTGGTTAAAAAAAAAATTCAGTGACCATAGGAAGTATGTACACTCTGAATGCTTTCCACTTCATGTATTTTCTGATGTTTAAAAGGCAAATGTAATCATTTACCTCTGATAATTCACAGCAAGTTTGAACATTTAAAAAAATTTTTTACCAATGTGAGGGAAAAAATTAAGATGTATTTATAACCCGAGTGGTATCAACATTGCATTTTGGAACTTCAGCAATTCAGTTTGAAAAATGTAATTTACAGTGTATCCAGATTTATTTCGAACTCTGTACAAATAGCTTACAATTTGATAAAAATTAAAATCAATTTAATTTTTCTTGAAAATCTAAATTCCTCTTACATATACAACCCTTTTTCTTGAGAAACTAAAAGATATTAGCTGTTCTTTCATAAGTAACTCTGTATATTGCATATTTCTGCCCTGAATTCTATTTTTAAAATGCCAAGTAAATGATGGCAATGATTGAACTCCTTACCATAAGATTTCCTATCCAGGTCTGTACAGAGCTGTTATTGCTACTCTACTTTGAGCCTTACATATGTGATTCATCATCATCATCATCATCATCATCATCAGCCTTTTAGTGTTAGTCATTGGACAGACCTTCCCCAAGATTTGCAAGACCTCTTGATCATAGGTGTCAAGGAGCCTGTACATTTTCAACCCATCTAGTTTGTTATGCCTTCTTATATTTTGTATTTTGCATATGATCTCTTGGGGATCCACATTGAGTTATGATGTCCAACAGCTGTCTGCCATTCTTGCAACATGACCCGCCCATTGCCTTTTGAGTTTTCTTATGAATTCTATGATGTCTCAGACTCCTATTTTTCCTCTAATATATTGTGCTGTCTTGTGATCTCCATGTTATGTTGAGCATGATTCTCTTTTGCGCACATTGCATGGTTCTCAGTTTAAGGGGCCGTCCCTCAGTTAGGTCCCATGTTCCAGCTTTATAGGTGACTGTCAGAAGGATGCATTGGTTGTATACCCTTCATTTTAGCACTAGCTGAATCTTCTTGTTCTTGGAGGTTGCTCTGCCAAAAGCTTGCAGTGTGTGATCCTTTGCTTGATTGCTTTTTCTTTTGAGGATAAATAGATAGATATAGTGGTCTACTTTCTCCAGTTCTGCGTCTTTGATTTGGATTGTTGTACCTTTGTCTCCAACATATTCATTGTACATGATATTGTTTTAGTAAACTTTTTTCATTCAGTCTGCCTGTCTTGCATCATGAATATTCTCAGCAAAAAAAGATGATGTCGTCTGCAAATTTGAGGTAGCTTACATATTCGCCATCTATTCTGATTCCTTTATTTTCCCAGTCTAGTTTCCGAAAAATCATCTCTAGGCAGGCTGTGAAAAGTTTGGGTTAGTTTTTATCTCCTTACCTCTTTTTCAAGCTGGAAGGGGTCTGAGTTATTATGTAGCTTGATGAAGGATCTGCTGTATCGTTAGATATATTGCAATACTCTAACTTATACTGGGTCAACACCTTGTTGAATGATAGCATCAATAACCGTAGGGATTTCCTCTGAGTTGAAGGCCTTCTTGAAGTCAATAAATGCTGTAGTGAGTGGCATTTTATTATTGCTACTTTAATGTAGGATTAACAGTGGGTTATTCAGTTTAGCTAAGCAATAACTCTTACCCTAACCTAGTGCTCATATGGAATAAGGTATTATTTACCAGCAAAACCTGTAGAAATCCCTTGGTTATTTCAAAAACTATAACATAAAATATGCAGATGAAAACAGTTTTGATTATTTCAAAGAGTATGAAATTTAATGCTCCCTCAAAAATAAATACAAAAGAGGAACAATTGTAAGTGTAAATATGATTATTTTTAACTTTTTAATATATGTGATTAATTTTTTCTCATTTTTCTTTGTAATTTTTTTTTATCAGTGATAGATAGTGGAAGATATAGCAGAGAAACAAAGAAACAGTCACACTATTCATTATATGGAGAGGTCCCACAGATTTATTAAGTGTGTAACTTATAGTAACTTATAAGCCTTAAGTCCAATGTTCTACTGACTGAGCAATTCTTGTTCTCTTCATAGATTTATCTATGTTTCTATTGTGGATACTTTTGGGATTAAATATTCAGTCTTCATTTCACAAAACTAATCTTATTGATTGATAGTTTGGGGGACTTTTGATTTTCTCAACATTTTCCGATTATAAAAAAACAATGATTCATATTTGTGTAAGAATTGATTCTTTGCCAATATTTTCTTCTTGTGGACTTTTGGGTGGAGGAACATTTAAGCATGTATTGTTGATAATCTGATTGTTCAACATGAAAATTGCTTGTTTAGCTTTTTTTTCTTTTTTTTTTTTACCTGAAGGGAATTGAGATTTGGTCAGACTTTATTACCAGACTTAGTATTACACTTCTCATTAATTTCAAAACTGATAGTACCTTTTTATACGTTGTTAATATTGTATATTTTAAATTTTTTTCTAACTACTGAATAGAAAGTCCTTGGCCCAAACTTAAAATTAGTTTTTCATCTTTTAGCTTTGTCCAGATGATTCATTGAACCCAAAATGGAAGATGAGTCATTAGAACTCGTATCGAACAGTTTTTTAATGTGATTACTGAGCCTAGACTCCAAATATGTATAAGTATTTCTTCTAAATCCAGCCTGTTCTCGTGGTTGGTTCTCATCTAGTGTTTTAGTAATCCGGTTGGTGATGATTTCTGTGAAGTTTGTATATGCAGTTGAGCAGGCTTGTAGGTCTGTAGTTGTTGAGGTCTTTGGGGTTACCTTTTTCATGTAGAAGCATTATAATAGTGTTCCAGTCTTTGGGGACTTTACTCTGTTTCAGACACAAGTTGAATAGAATAGCTAGCTTTCTGTTGACTCTCTTACCAGCTTTTTTGAGTAGATCGATGGTGATGTTATCTGGTCCAGGGGCTTTTCCTTTTTTTGTTTGTTTGATGGCTTGCTTTAAGTTGCAAATCAACCGGGTTTTTCTTGCATTTTTTAACTTTTTGCATTTTAGGTGTGCCTTAATTCAATATTTCTGGTTACTAAGCACCGTCTCAGCTACTTAGAGGTTACAAACAGATAAAAAGAACCAGACTTTTAGTCTTATATAGATAATTGATTATGCTTTAACTTCCACACTTTTCTGTATATGGCGCCATACATTACAAAGACAATTATATATGCCTTTTGTAAATCTATTTTTTCCTATTTTTACTGGAAAGCATGTGAAACTCTTATGGTTACCCATTTGGCACTATCTAGACAGCATTATTTCACTTCCTTTTTTTTTTTTTTCTTCCTTTTTTTTCAAGTGAAAATGAGTTTCAACATTGCAAAAAATTGAATCGATTGACCAAGTAAAGAATTGTACAATAAATTTTCTATTTATTTTTAGATTCCTTCTTTGGGAAAGGGGGGTCAATTTTGTTTCTATTTTATAGATTCCACCTCTCTAGTCAGATTAAAGGATATTTCTCTCCTCGGTATCAACTATCTTGCCCTTACACACACACACACACACACTCCCTCTCTCTCTTTCTTATTTCCTTTTTCTACTGCTCTTATTTTCTGCAGTATTCCATGCACCTGTTATTGCTTTTCCCTTGAGTAATCTTTTTTCTTTCATTATGGCAATACACTTTCTTTTTTTTTTTTTTTTTTTTTTTTTTTTTTTTCAGCTCAGCTCCCCCCTCCAACCAAACCTTCTTTTTGATAAACTTTTTAGATTACTTACTTATTGTTTTTTTTTTTTTCTCCCTTAATTCACATACCACATTCTCTCTCATCATTTTCTTTGATATAACCACTTTTTACTCCTCTTATAATTCTCTTTTTATTTTCCTCTCACGTACTCCTCTGAAACAATTTTCATATCTGAACATTTCACTCATTCTGTCCCCTTTTTCATTTCTGCACATAGAATTGGTATGTCTTTTATATAGATAGAAAGCAGTATGCGTCTGTGTGGTCTTTGAAACAGTGTGTACAAGAAATGTGAAACGCGTATTCTCAAAAGATACTGTATCTTGAGAATATTCACCTGAGATGATTCTGTGTTTTATTTAAGTATCAAAAGAAGTTGCCTTTCTGCCATAGAAAGGAAAATGATAATCCTTCAAAATTTGAACTAGATAGAAATTTTGCTGATCAAAACTACTGGTGCTGGTGATATGCATGCGTTTCCCATTAGCAATACCCTAAAAAATAAACCCACTCATGGAAAATGCAGTATGTTGAGCTGGCTTATTACCTAGATTGATGACCGTCAGTTCAGCTTATATTGTGCTGCCAAATAACAGAACTTCTTGCTAAGCAGGCACTGGTCTGTGGACCTGATGCCTTTCTCAAGCACATGTAGAAGACACATGACAATGTGCTTTCCTTGGAGCCATCATATTCATCTCTAGTGGCATATATATCTATATATATATATATATATATATATATCACAGATACTACACAGCTGGCCCTAGAAATAAATAATCCCATTATTTTTCATGTGTCCTATGCTAGTAAATGAATAATTGAAAAGAATGTTTACACTTTGATTTTTGTTCATTGATGAAAAAAAGTCTTAAAAAACTGTTTACTTTTGTCAAAACAGCTGTTAATGATAAATCATTAAAAAAAATGTTTCAGTATTAATGACAGACAAAATCATTTTGTAATGGGCAAAACTAGATGATTCAAAACAATAGACAAATAGTTGTAGCTTGAGTTATACAGCTAATAAATTTCCGCGTAGACAACTGAACAGTATGAAATACTGAACTAGTATTTAACATTAGGCTTTCATATTTTTTTCTTCTTCCTCTGTTTTACATTGTCCACTTGATTTATTAGTTTATACCTATAGAGGCCTTGTGGTGCATAGGGCCACTTTGTGGTTTCAGTGGCAAGTAGGTTTTATGAGGTGTGAGTTGCTACCTTCACATCCGATCTGTAGGTTTATACTATTAGAGTAACCTTCTCTCAGATGAACTGCCTAACAAGGTTTAAGGGCTCCCACTCCCCTGCTATTTATCCATGACTGGGGAGAGAAGTGGATTCGTACCTTTCCCAAGGGCATTAAGTAAATGAAAGCAGCCTCAGATAAAAATTCTAAATCTGTTATCCCATTCTCCTTTCTGTGCTTGTAACCGTTAACCCTGTCAGCACCTTCATGGCAACCACTTATCCATGAATGTTAAATTTTGTCTTTGACATTTGTTATTTAGCTATATTGAGCCGATTTTTGGTCATTTTTCATTTAGTGCTGTTTAGCGAACTTTTTTAGTCAAACTAGTGAAAAAAAATTTTTTTTTCAAGTTGGCAACACTGAGTTTCGGTCTTGGCAATTTTTTCTAACACTCATGCTTATTTCACAGTTATCATTTCTGCACTGTTTTTCAATGATGGTTCCACCATTGTCCTTCCAGTTGATACTTTTTTTTACTTATCAACTTACTTACCTCCCTACCTACTTTCTTACCACTAGATCACCCGTTTTATCTGCAGTGAATTTCAAAATGTCTTGTTTGGTTTAGGTTTCAAAAAAAAAAAAAAATTAGTACTGCTGTCACTGATTTAAGAAAGATTCATTCACTTTCTTTCAATATTATTGTTACTCTCTCTTTCTCAATTTGAACGACCATGGCTGTCGAAGATGACGAAAGGTTCTATTATATGTGATGGCTCTTTATATGTGTTTATGTACCAGTGCCTCTGTCCATATTGTTTTATCTACAGACTTAAAAATTGGCATCTGTACTTTCCTAAACTCCTTCAAAAAGATTTTTTTATCTTTTCCAAATAAGCTCTTTTGACCTTTTGGGAGTTTTTTTTTTTTGACAGGTTTCTTAATAACAGATTCAACATGTTTCTAGATGTTGTTATATGATTTATTTATTTTTTTTTTTTTTTTTACTCTATTTCAGATATTTCTTAGTGGAAAATGCCTTTGATGTCATAAATAGAATTTATTCTGGCCATATTTATTCTTCGATTCAAAATTCGACCCTACGGTTGTTTGATTATTTTCTAATGGAGAATCATACTCTCTGCATTAAGAATGCATCAACCCACTTATACTGTTACACTTTTTTTAACTTTTACTGAACAAAGAACTTGAGTTTACCGTTGGTATTCTGGTGCTTTAGCCAAGTCTGAATGTCTAGGATGTTACATTGATAAAACTTTTTTGTATATGAATGAAAAGAGCGATTGTTTTAACAGGATATAAGTATTTATAAAAACCATTGCCCAATTTGTTTACAAACAAGTATGCTGCCTGAAAATATATATTGTCTATGATGTTGATATCGTTAACATTCCGACTTTTGTTCGGACAATCAAATCTCTTCCTCCTATCTTTGACATATCAACACATTGATCTGGCTAATCCATTATTCAACCCTTATCAGGTGTATAATTCAAGAGAAGAGGCAAATCTTTTTTCATTGGGAAATACTAATATACCAACCGGGTGAATCCGTTCCAGTAGCACTAGGTAACCATACAACCAACTAAGCACTCAGGCCATCCCGAACTGTACAAAGGAGTTCTCCAAAACTTGAATTATAGACCTGATGAGGGTCGAAGAATGGATTGGCTGAAATGTTGTGTTAAAAACATCTATGATAGTAAGAACAGATTTGATTGTCTGAGGAAAAGTTGGAATAGAAACATAAACAGTTAGACTTTGATTATCCAAACAAGACCGGTGGGAAGTATTTTGGATAATTGATTGTTCAGATAACTGATCTGATCATTAAAAAAAATCTTGATGGATACATTTACCGAAAAAAAAAAAAAAAAAAAAAAAAATCATGTTTAATGGGTTTACTTAGATTCAATCGATAAAATTTGTACTCACATTGTATATTGTTTGAGAATTCATGATATTTCACAAATTATGTGTCGTTTTATTAACAGAAATATGGAACTGAAAATTCAAGGAAGCCTGATTTAATTATGTGAAATAAAATTACGTTGAGTGTGTTTGGATATATGAGATGCTTACCTAAACAAAAGCCAAATGATAGCACCAGCATTATTCTTGAGTGTTGTATTACACACTGTATGGTTAATCAAATATTCACAGGACCTTGAAATCTTGTTCGGATAGTACAGAATTTGGATAATTGATGTTTTGATAACCGAGATTTCTCTGTGCTTATTTTTTGTATTTTAAAATTTTTTGGCTCCAATTCCTAAAGAAACATGGCTTTGTTTCATATTGATATCTGAGTTCACTGTTATCAGTCTTCAGGAATATAGGCAAGGTATTATAAACAATATAGTTTTCTACGTGCCTAAAACTATGTTTTCTTTCTATCAAACTACTTTTATTTGATGCGTGAGTATCCAATTTAAAACTTGAAAAGATTTGTAATAATTTTCTCTGTTACATGTATTCCACCTCAAATAAGTTTGTGTACACTATTTCTTTTCAACACTTTTTTTTTTTCCTCTTTCCAGAATTTGTTTTGTAGCTGCTTAATAATCATATGTGCATTCTGATGGGGGTATTCAATTTATTTTCAAAAAGTGATGGTGATGCTGAATATAAGTCAAAGGTGAATGAAAGAGGAAAGATCAGTGTTTGGCTATGTTTGATTTTATTTTGTTTATTTACTGGAAAAACAATTAAACATTTAAAATATTACTGATGAGCAATTATTAATAGAGGTGTTCAGATTCCTCACAATGATGTATATGCATACATATTGTCTAACCTGTGCCAGATTTAGATTTGGCCAGTCCCTCAATTGTATGAAGTCTGAAATTACACCAGATTTTACGAAACTTGTAAACATATACTTCTAGAATTGTTTTGAGATTGTGCTCATGCCTTAATCTGGCATTTGTTCTATCTGTGTCCTGAATTTGTTGTTAAGAAATTAGTTTCTAATGTTGTCTACATAATGCAAAAACTGTGTCATATGATGATATATTAATTGGCTGCATTTTTATAACAAAACAATAAATATTAGAACAAACTTGAGACCTACTCTGATTATCAACAATTTGGATGTGCCCCAACCCTCCTTCACTTCCTGACTGAGATTTTGGCCCAGTACTGAGTACATAGAAATCTCTGACTGAAGTCTCATTTCGTGAATCACATTCCTGTGTGTTACCTTCGTCGGCTCAACTGTGCTCACAATAGATTATTTACAAAAAAAAACTAAACAAAAAAAAAAAACGGGGGGAGCAGGGGTGATGTTTGCTTTGTTCTCTATTCATGAAATTGCAGATATTCGTTTCCACAGGTATGAATATTTACAGCCGTGCCAGTCTTAACTATATATAATTTTTACATTTTAACAGGGTTATGATGTACTGCCCTGGTCAAAATACCAAGATTATTCTTTTCAACTTTGTTTGCTCTTCATTCAACACTCTTACTGAGTGTTTAAACATTGAAGAGAAAAATAATCGACAGATGTAAGAGAAAAGATTTTTAAAAGGAAGATTTTTCAGTCTTTTATTTTTAGGGTGCTGTGCAAAATCTGTTTGCTAGTGTCTTTTTTTTAATGTCAGAATGCATTGTCACTATATCTTCATATCATAGGAATATTATGGCAGATCACTTGATATTTTTGTTGTTAGGTTGGTATGTACTAGAAAATGTACACAAAAGTCTTCTGAACAATTGGAAGCATAAAACATGACCATTGCAATCATGTAAAAATGTTGTGTGTGTATTTTTGGTCAAACGATATTCAGACAGACTCTTTGATTTTCATTCTGGTTGGGGATAAGATTAATCTGAACATGTGTGTCTTTTATCCAGCTATTGTGTTTCTCTTTTGATGTAAATGCATTTTTTTTTTCAATCTATAAAAAGAAAGTAATATCTCTTTAATGTTTTATTATCAATAGAAAAACTTTAAATGAGCAAATGAACATATTTTGTGTACCATCAACTATTTCTTTCATGTAATAACCTCAACTAACTTTTCAAATAAAGTGCTGATATACAAATCAAAATCAAGCGCACATGAGAAATATTTCAGCCTAAACCAAATTAACAAAGTGATCTAATTTTGCTAGCTTTTTTGTACTTTGGTGTACCTGTCAATGATGGTTATAGATATTATTGGTCAATATTCGAGAACAGATATCGACTATTTTAACTTTTCACTCTATTTTGAAATCTTGACTGTCATATTTACAAAATGACTTTTGTTTGACCTTTAGCACTCTACATTCTTTTGAGGTGACGAGATTTTGTGTACTTAGTAACTTTGATAGACTGTAACCTGTGTCTGTTTCTTTATGACTCCAAATTGAAACACACTTGGAATCACCCGCAAAGTCACCTTCAGAGTGCTAAATGCTAGAGGTTAAATAACTATATCTTAATTGTATATTTTACCCGGTGGTTCTTGTTGATAAAATATTCCTTAACTTTCACTTCTCATCTCAAGTGTTCCTTAATTCTCTTTTTTTAATCATGGATCCAATTTTTACATTTTTCTTTATGGTATCTTGCATCCATTTTGTTTCTCTTGGTGAATCTATTTTTCAATAGCAACTAATTTTGCAGGATTGGAGATTAAAAATATGAAGGAAAACATTTTTATACAAATGAATCTCCCGATATCACTTTGAAAATGTGAAGCAATTCAATAAATTTCACTGAGGACAACATTCTGCTCTTTTAAGAGAAATATTTGCACATTTCTCACAAGCACGTCATTAGGTCAAGTAATAAGATTCAATGAAAAGTGATTGGATAGTTTAAGAATTTTTAGTTTCTAAGCAGCTGAAAATAGTGTAGGCTTTGTGACAAAATGTAAGAAAAATCGTTAAGTGATCATAACAACTGTAATGCAATACTATTGTGTTTTATACTTGTTTAGCTGGAATTGGTTAACATTCTAAAAGGTACATCATCATCATGAAATTGCTCGTGGATCAGATATTTTCTTTCATTATTTGTATGGGTTTAGGATAATATAAACTTAATATAATACATTTCATGACTCATTTTGTATTTTTATTATTGCCAACTTCTTAGTTTGCTTTAATCTTGCTATTAAAATTGATTCTTGTTTTTCAAAAAATGTTTCCTGTAAAAACATAGCCAAAAACAATAATACAATATGTACAGGTGTATTGGTTACAAGAGCAATAACAGGATTGTATCAGTCATTATAAGAAAACTTTTCAATGTATGATGGAAGAAATTTGTACAACATGATCCATATAGATTTCTATGTGCTAAAACATCGAAAATATATAATTAGATCCTACCTGTCTCGAGGAGAATTGATGTATCATTCAGTAAGAGAAAAACTTTTCAATATATGAAGAAATAAATACTTTGCACAACATGATCCGTGTAAATTTCTATGTGCCAGAATATCAAATATATATAATTAGATCCTGCCTGTCTCAAGGGGAAGGATGTGAGTTTGTACCTTGCCAGATACTTTTCTTTTCTGACCCATGCTACTTACTAACAGGAGTCTATGAGCTGCCATAAAAAGCAACAGAAATAAAGTGAAAGAAATGCTATTCAAAATCTAATCATAATTTGTTTTACTTTCATTAATTTCTTTATTACAATGATATTATTTGAGCATTATATTTATAGTTCTGCCCCTTTGTGAAAGACCTTTTTAAGTTTGAAATGAGTATTTTATCTACCAATTTATTCACATTAGAGATATCTGGTTATCATCACAGGGGATCAGGTGACAGCAATATTTTTCTTGAATCTTCTGCCCCCTCTGTATTCTCACCAAACTCGATTGTTTTTTGCGGGGGGTATTGTTCTTTTTAAATTTTCTATTTTTGTCAATTTCCATACTTGCATTTGCTGGGTATCATACTGGACCAAGTAAGAGCTTGTCTCATGAACAATTGAGCACTTCCTCAGTATTGTTCAATCATAACAGCCTGATTCTTCAATGTATTGTCTATAACTTTGAATTTTTACAATTGAATGTCTTCTTCCTATCTTTGATATTGTCAACTCATTTCGGCTTGTCCATTTATCAGCACTAGTCAGGTGTATAATTCCAAAAGAATAAACAAACCTTTCTTTCCCTCAAAAGGAAAAAAAAAATTGACAAAAAGGGGGGAGGGAGGTTTACCTCTTTTTTTGAGTGACACCCTTGATGAGGGCTGAAGAATCAATCATCCAGAATGTCTTGACAAAATCAAGGATGGGAAAAAAAGATTCAATTATCTGAACAGAAGTTAGAACTGATTCTTCAATTTGATTGACCCTTATGTTTTTGGCTTCCATATCAGTTTCAATACTTTGCTCCTGTACCATCATCTTAGAACATATCTGTTACTTCCACCACCATTCTTGTAAAACTGACACGTTTTTCTTTTGATTTTAGTTGAAGTTACCGGTGATGATGGCAGCCTTAACCAAGTAGCCTCACAAAAGAACACAGAATCATCACCAGTGAAACCTACTGCTTCTGTCTCTGTATCTGCTGCAGTCAATCCTTTAAACCCAGTGCATAAAACCGATTCTCCTCACCAGAACAATGAAAATATAAAAACCTTACCCAATGAGCCCTCAGGAAAAATTATCAACACTGTTCCTGCCCCCACATTGCAGCCAACTCCTGCCCCCACTCCACCCGAATCTAAACTGGATAAATTCAGTTCAGATTCAACTGACATCATGAAACCTTCCACAAACAGTAGTTTAGAAAGTGCTGGCAATAAACTCCCAAGTGATAACTCTGGCTCACCCCAGACCAATACCAGCATTACTATTAGTTCCTCACCCCTGAAACAGCCTTTGGAAAAAGCTGATGATGAATTGAGCAGAGTTACTGCTGTATCAACTGCTCCTACACAGACTGTTCAGAGTTCTACAGATGATTCCTCAAAGAGATTTCCTAGTAGAGATCTTGCAGGTGCTAGCCAAACTGTAGAACATAGTAATAACAATAAATCTTCAAATATACAGTGTGTTCAAGGTCAGGACGACATTGCCGATCGTTCCATGCTGTCGAAAGGTAGTGCAGAGTTGACCAATTTGTCAAGTGCCAGATCTGAAGTGCCTAAAAAATCAGAACAAGATGCTGCTGTTAGAACAGCAACGTTGTCCCTTGGGGATTCCGTCAGGGACACAGACGAGCAATCCTCTAAGCGGAGTGAAAGTGATTCACAAGACGTAACGCCATCAGATTCTCTGAGTATTCCATCTGATAGGGATCTGGAATGCGTTGATATTGCTTCTCTGGGAGCTGCTGACAATGACACTGGTGCCGCCTCATTGAAAGTTACCAAAGATGGTGCCTCTTCCTCCTCCTCCTCGTCTGTACTGAGTATCTACCATCTAAAGTGGATTCATTTTAAGTCCAAAAAGGTTCCTGTCATCACACAAAATGAAAATGGCCCTTGCCCTCTGCTTGCTATAATGAATGTGTTGTTGTTGCAAGGGCGGGTAACTCTTGAGTCTGGCTTGGAATTGATTACCTCAGAACAACTTATGGATCACCTGGATGAATGTATTTTGGAAAATGTACCAAAGGTAAGAAATTTTTAAGCTTTAAAGAGTTTTACAGATATTACAAATACTTGCTGTGTTTCCCAGTGTCAAAAACACTCAAAAATTACCCTGTGTCCTACAGTCCAAAGGGTATGTTTTTTTTTTTATGGTGTTTTCTCTCTTTTTTTTTTCTTTTTTTTTTTTCTTTTGTGGGTGGGTTCAAACTTTTGGAAGTATATCCTTCGAAGCTGGAAAATATGGTAATATTCTCGTAGCTTTTCCATTCACATTAGAAATGAGTTTAAATGAGTTTATCTGCCATTTTGTTGCAGAAAATATCACATGCAAATACTCTTTTTGTTTTATGGAACATTACAAATGATTTACTTTTTCTTTTTCTTTTTTTATTCTTAATTAATTATCTTTGAAAGATGTCACATCTGAAATCAGTGTGGCTTATAATGATTGAAATCTTGAAGTTATTGGCAATTACAAAGTGTCTTTGTGTTTTTTTTTTGTTTTGTCCGTCTTTGAATATTTTTCCTTTCCTTTTTTTCTAGACTGCCTCAGAAGATGTCCAGCTAAATTACCAGCAGAACATGCAAGATGGCATGGCTGTGATCCACAAATTGCAAACTGGATTGGACGTTAATGTACGATTCACAGGGTAAATATGTCTTGCCCCTCCGAGAATAAGATGATAGATGTAAATAAACCCACCTGTAGATTATACCAGTTCACAGGCCAGAGAGCAGAAAAATTGTGTTAGTTACTCTAAAAAACATCTATTCAAGTGTAAAATTCAATAGATATTCAAGTATGAAATACACTAAACAACTCTGGGACCTGTTGGGTCACCT
Organism: Thysanoteuthis rhombus; assembly: GCA_963457665.1. NCBI lineage: Eukaryota > Metazoa > Mollusca > Cephalopoda > Oegopsida > Thysanoteuthidae > Thysanoteuthis > Thysanoteuthis major. The sequence goes on from OY735202.1 coordinate 23,036,342, forward strand.
CTCAAGACAAAAATTACTGTGATCTGCTTCAACCAGAATGAAACTAGATTTTTTTTATGCATTTGCAAATAAACAAAAAAAAAACAACAGTAGACTGCTCTATAATCAGAATGTAATAGTGATCTCCCTTGACCAATCGATCATTATAATACAGGAGTAAGCTCAAAAAACAGACCACACACTATTGTTATTTAATTGCAAATTGAACAGATTTTTTTTTTTTAATCTAAAAATAATTTTTTAGCATTCTTTATCATAAGGGTATCATGATTCAATTCTGCTGGCCTCAATTTGGCTACTTAGAGGTCACACAGATGAACAGAATCGGACTTTTAGTATTATATGTAGAGATGAATAGAAAGATGTCTTCAAAGAGGATTGAGAGGCTGAATTGAATCTTGAGAACGAGGTGAGTGATGGACCAAAGAAGTAGGTGATAGAATTGTCTAGTGGTTCTTAACATTTTTACCATCATGCCTCCCCGCCCTTAGTAACAGGACCTTGCTTTCATGCCCCCCCTTTAGTAATTAGACCTTGCTTTCAAGCCCCCACCCCCCCTCATATTCTTCCACCAGATGATTAGTTCAAAATGGGTTTTGCAAGTCTGTGAAAAAAAAATGAATTTTGCTAGGTTCATCACTATATTATACAAACACTTTTTGAGAGAATTCCCTAAAAAATTAGAGAAATAATTTTATCATCGACTCTTGCCCCTTTCGAAATTATTAAAATCTTCCGTCTTGTTTAAAAACACTGTAACCAAGTATAAGGACAACTGTTCAGTTGTTCAATGTGTGAAATTATACAACTATATAATACATATTAAAATTTGATTGATCACTTGGACGGTTGAAGACAAATTTGGAACTGACTGAACCAGATTGATTTGTGTCTATATTCTATGAATTTTATCTCAAAATATTGTATAATAACTTCAGTTGAATATATTATTTTAGCAAAAATTCATGGTCATAATCATCACATGTATCCATGTAAAGGCTATGTATGCAAATTACTATGTTTTGTTCGATTGTCTGTCATGTTAGAATCCTGTTATAGCCTAAAAGTTATGATAAATTGGTCCATGTGAAATCGATTATCAGAGCTAAAACAAACAAAGATTAAAAAATTTGATTGTTGTCATAACAATGAAGAATGTCACAGAAACACTGAACATTTAAAAGAAGAGAGAAGGAAACAAGCTCGGTTGCGCTAGAGTCAACTCCCTTGCTTCATTAAAATCTAAAAGGTAAACAAAACAGTTAATTTCTCCTTACAATATAATTCCAAAATTGTGTGTCCTATTTCAACTTCTTTATTAGTAGTTTTTGTAAAACTCGACAAACTTTAGCAAAACAATTCGGCCTGAGTTGGGCTTTGGAAGTGGGAGTGAATTCCTCATCAGTTTTTGCATACGTCACTGTTATTCCTGCGTGATGTCACTGGTTCTTGACCTGGTCATTGTCGTCCATTGTTACATGGAAAATTAAAGACAAAACTAATTAGTGGGAGTTTGACAAAAAGAGTCAGCGAGTGACTGAATGAAACGTTTAATGTTTGTTAAATGTTATACTTGAGACTCTATTTTATCACCCATCAAAACTACATGAGTTGAGATATTTTTTAACATTTAAATCAGAACACTTTGATTATTGAAAATAATTTACTTCATAAAATGGCTATAAGTTCCCTTAGTGCTTATCCATACATAAATAGCCCTGTCATCTTTTACGGGCTTTATGCGAGTATATAATAAGAACCATGTATGTCAGATTTATGATACCAATAGCAGCCATCAGCCCTCTCCCTTCCTACCCTCTTATTAAACTATCTAACTTTCCGTTCTCCACTCTCCTTTCCTAGCATGTTGGATACTTATAGTATCAGTAGCTGCCATCAGCCTAGCCTGTTGTTGTACACATAACCGTTAGCAAAGCGAGTCATTGATTAGTTATTGTAGAACCTCCATATTTTGCGAATTACGTGTCATGAGGCAAACGGCAACTTCACACAAAGAACAGCTCCCTGAAACATTGTCGATTGCATCCTTAAACTGTCCCAGAGATACCAAAGTACTTGAGGCAATCATTTTCATGTATCAATATAAATGTGTATAAGAGCTCTTTGTTTAGTTGGAATAAGTCATTCTGCCTATGTATTTACGTATTATTGGCACTCTAAGTACACATACTGGCTCCGCGATGCCCATGATAGGGAATTGTGGCAAATCCTGGGGAAGGTCTATGTCCAGCGACGGACATTAAGACTGATGATGAAGTACACATTGAAGACCTGAAACATAATGTAATTTCTTATTTCAGTTGTACAAGATCAATATGAGCAACATTCCAGCCGTTAGCCCCCTGTTTACTTTTGATGTTCACAAAGCTAACTTGAAAGTTTCTGCCTTTTCATTCTCTGTTATAAATGCACAATTCATTAAACAATCAAGTTGAGAAAGAAAAAAAAATATTTGAAAACCACCATGTAGGACATTTAGAGAATCGACTACTCACGAAGTGTCTCAGTGCTCCTCCCTTCTCAATAATCACTCACATTTTCTGGCCAGAATTTCGTCTGGATGATGGTGGGGAAAGTATTGGAAGAAAAATAAAAAAATTAACTATTTTTTTTAGAATTCTTTTTGTTGATATTATGAGGTGTATGCAAAAGTTTCCTGTGAAGAAACTGATTTTCAATTGTGTATTTAGTCTCTAATTTTTAAGAGACAGCTTGGAATTTCTGCACACACCTAATAATTAGTAATTTTTTCCATTCATTTTATCTTTATTCATGAGTTAATTCTCTATAAATGTATGAAGTCATTTCAAATATCTTGTAGCAAAGTTGTACCGGATGTTACTTATAATTGGTGAAATTGTCTAATTGTTGAAATATACTTCATTTTTGTGAAAAGGTTTGATTTCAAAATTTTGACTCAAAATTTTGTGTTGTTTCACTTGGATAAACTTTTAATCAAAGTATAACTACGTATTTATTTTAAAAAAAAAAAAAATGAAAAAAAGTTGAAACTCCATTTATACTTATTTTTGTGAAAAATAGTCTGAATTTTCAAACTTTTGATTGTTTTATATTTCTGTTTTGATTAAATGAACTCGTGATCGAATTAAAACTACATTTTGATTTTTCATTAAAAAAACAAACTAGAATTTCACTGATTTGATATAACATATATATTGAACGATTTCAAATTCAATGACCAGCAGAAGAAATTTATAAGCCACTTTTTTTGTAGAGTCCAACACAATATGAGGGGCTCCATGATAAAACGCATTATATCCAAATTCCTTGAAATGAGAAAAAAAATAGAAAATGTTAATCCCAATTCCATAGGAAGGCTTAAAATGTGCTTTGTAGGGGAAAGCAAGGCAAATATTGGTAAATTGCACTCTGGAGATGCAAGTAGGTAGGATAACTCATCTTTTTCAAATTTGGCATTTAATGTGTTTTGCAATGGAGCCCTTCATATACACCTTTAAAAATTGACAAGCTGAAAAGTGCCATGAAATGTTCATCATGTTTTCTCAGTCTGATTAATTACAAAATGTCTATTATTAATAATATTCTTTTATTTTTAATCTAGGGTGCAAGATTTTGAATACACCACTGAATGTATCATCTTTGATTTGCTGGGTATTTCTTTGTATCATGGCTGGCTGGTGGACCCCCAATCTCATGATGTTGTATCTGCCATTGGGCTGTGCAGCTATAATCAATTAGTAGAAAAGATCATTGTCCAAAAGACCTCAGAAGATTTTAAATTATTTACTGAAGGTAAGTTTCTCTATTTTCATTTATGCATTATTTCTGGTTCTCTCCTCAGCTTTGAAAATAGGTAATAAAAGTTCTGATTAGGTGAAGCTCTTGACCATACACCCATCATTATTCACTGATTTACTCTGACTAGAATCCACATTTATATTTATGTTATAGTCAGGTTTCAGACGTTGTACCCTCCAGCCTTCTTCAAGTGTCTCTCATAATTGGTAACTTTCTGGGAATTTCAAAGCGAACTCTTTGTTTAGTCCATGGGGATAGATTGTTCTCATTCCTTCATCCATGCTAGGGGCATGATGTCTCATATCAGTAAATAATTTGTAGTTCATTTGTCCCTGTGATGTACTTGTCTGCCTCCTAGCATTGAACCAGAATATATGATTTTTTTACTCTACCTGAAGCAGGGATTGAACTCATTAGTTGATTCTTCTTACCCTCCTTCCTCCAAGATAATGGCTTAAGCTTGTTACATGGTTCAAGTATGCTTCTGCAATTCTTCCAATTGCTGATGTGCTCTTGTAATTTCTCTGCAGCTTGATGAGGATTAAATGAAGAAGCAAATCATAATTATTAATTATGTGCATGTACTCGGTTAACCAGGGATAAATATTGACTGGTGGAGTTGTCTTCAATTATTTCATTTGGCACCTCACTGAATAATAAATAGAGCCTTAACAGATTTTTTAACAAATGAAGATTAACTTTTAGCCGTATTAAATGATGATATAATATGATCAAGTTACGTGTGCTCTTGTTGATAAGTATTTAGATGCATAACAATTTCCACTCCCTGAATATCGGCTACTGAGCTGTATTCATCTGTGAGACTCTGGATACAGATTACATGCTTTTTTTTCTTTTTTGTACTTGTATTTTACTGGTTAATTTTTATCACATTTTTGCTAGAATTCTGGACAAAAATGCAGCTTCTGACAAGACTAGGTTGTCAACAACGAACTGTGAAATGACTGGTGATAAATAAGATGAAAGAAATACTAGTTAAAAATTAGTGACTATGCTTCACCTAAAATTCGTATTCTATTGCATCTTATCCTACACAACCTGTATAATGATCTTTGAATGATGATTTGGGAGTTGTGATAATAAACAACAGAAATTAGATGAAAAACAATACCTGTCAAAAATTAGTATAGATCTAGCTATATGACATTGCAAGTTCTCAAAGAATATGATGCAAGTTTCTTGTTTGAAGCTACTTCAATATTTTTCTCTGTTATGAAAATTTACCTGTATTTATACTCTCCATTATTTTCTATCATTTGAAAAAGATGAAAGTTAAGTTTTGTTTTGATATGAGGTACATGAACATAAATTTTAGAGTCTGACTAAAGACTGATGTCATTTTCAGGGCTCTCAGAAAACTACGGTTTTTAACAAATGTTAAAATCTGATGTTTTATTCATCCATTATTTATTTAGAGTCAAATCCATCTCTCAAATTGAGCATTTTATTTTCTAATGGATGTTCTTGAAAAGCTTGTGTGCAGTGATAAAGTCTGGGACTACAGGGTACATCCTATGTTAGCAAGGAAGCCAAGACTGCTATCAGACTAACCTCACTCCATCCCAGCTAACATATGGGTCAGCTTGGCAGGGGAAGGCCTACTACTCCCGATGTCTTACACTTACAACAGACCTTAGGGAAGGCTTATGTCCAACAATGGACTTATTTTGATGAGGATGATGACATGCATATAATAGACATATTTTGCCAACTAGTCAGTATTTGGTTCACGTTACATCTTTTCTTTTTTCTATTTTTATTATGAGCCGACTAGTAAAAGTGAGTCTTTTCTTTGCAGCAACGATAGCAGAAAATTTCCTTGAAAAAACAGCTTCACAGTTAACCTACCATGGTCTTTGTGAGTTAAGTACCACAGTGAAAGAAGGGGAGCTCTGTGTTTTCTTCCGAAATAACCATTTCAGCACATTGTATAGACACAAGGTAAATAATCTTCTTTTTTTCTTGTTTTCCTTTATACCCTGCTAATAGATGCACTTTCTGTTCATAGTTGAAGTGTCAAGTCAGTTGGGTCACTTGTAAGGGGAAATGCAGTCTGGGGAGGATGTATTGCACAAATCTGCCAAGAAGAGAAGACCTGCTTGCTTTGAAAAATTAGCATTTGAAATCCTAAATTATACCGAGGCTCTAACACCAAATGCAACCTCAGCCATAAAGCTGACTCTCGTATAAGTAATATTGTTTTTTTTTTAATCTAGCTTTTAATAGGAAAAAATTATTTTGAGCATATTTCTGTTTTCCTTCTTCTCAGAGCTTTATTTCTTCATCCTTATGAAATCACTGAAAAGCAATCTAAGGGAGGTTATTCGTATAATATTACCTCCCTTGACTATTTTTTCGCCCTTTTGATTCTTTCATACCTAATAGATGAAATAATGTTACTATATTTTGTTTAATTTAGTCCTAATGTTCCAATGTATTAGTCTGATTGCTAATCAGGCTCAAGCAATTGAAAATTCGGTTGTGTAATAAATAAGGTTTCATTAGTTATTTCAGATATAATGTTCTGTAATTACACAGATAGTTATATTTCTGCTTTAGCCTTTCCAATTATGTTTGTAATTGGCCGTATCTTTTAATCTGAATGCCATAGAAATAAATTTACATCTTTATACATTTTCTCCTATAAATTTCTATTTGATAAGAGCTATACTAAAATATATGGTTTGACTATACCTTGAGGTTGATTTTGTGGTAAAATACTCAAAATATCCCAAGGTTTCTATTTAAAGGCTTGATCTTCTCTCTTTCTTGCTGACATGGCTTAACAAAAATGAGATGAATGAAAATCAGAATAATTGACGAAATGAATAATTGAGTAATTTTAGCACAAATTATTTTTAAGTATGTCTGATCAACTTTCAACTTGTGATTCCCACTTGTTTTTAATATGTATACCAAGTAGATTTACTGATATTCAAAATGCACCTTTTTACACTCGATTGAAATCACAAGCTCAAGTATCCAATTGCAAATGATGCATATTCTTTTTCTTTATCAAGACAAAATTGACAATTTTATGAATTTTATTTATTTTTCTGATAAGACAAAGTTTCTCCCTGCTTGCACTTACTTGAATTTTTGCTACTCAGATTTATCCTTTAAACGTGTGTGTGTGTGTGTGTGTGTGTATTGTAGTAAGTATGATATTAAGCATATTTATTGAGAAACTCGTAAGAATCAAATTAGGTCAATAGTGTATGAACAATATTTTCTTTCCTTTTTTTTTTTTATCTGCCTTGCTTAGTTAATAGTTCGTGAGTGGTAAATGAATAGTTACTTCCCTTGTCCCATGAATTTTCATCTCCCAGTTCAAGCGCAGTCGAGTACAATTGAATCTTTCCATGCGCGTATCTTTTTTTAAATTTTTTTATTTTTTTTATTGATATCATAATCTTTGATATTGCATTTCAATTCTTATGCCCTCCAGTCGTTATGATATAGGACAAAGATTCGTTCATACTAGTTTGCCCCTCTTTCAATTATGTATACCTATTCTAAGCATGAGAATACATATCCTCCCTGATGGCACTTAATTCATCTTTTTTCTGTCTCCCCATGAGTGGAAATCTCTATTCCACCAGATGGGAATTTTCTCTCAACTACCTGAAATCATTTTTACAAATGTTCTGATTTTATGCAGAAAACTTGAGCATGATTCTTTTCCAAACCATAAGTAATTCTGTAGATGTCTAAGAATAGATAGTTTGTGTTCGGGCCAGAGGCTGTTTAAGGTTATTACATATTAATGACCATGAGAAAGGCATGAATTCACTTTTTCCCATCCAACTGAAGGTTAATAGCTGAGCAATTAAAGCCTTTTAGCCCTGCAAGGCAATCCATCTGATAGGTTATTCTGACAGAAAAAAAAAAACCTACAGCTTGGTAGTTACACTGAGTCCACAGGAATGAACAGATATGATTTGGTGAAAAAGATTTCAGTACATAAACTGAAATCCTTTGAGAAAACATAACTAAGTTTTTTTTGTACAATAACAAAATGAGTTCAAATATAAGCGTTTTAACTGTATTGCATAAATTAATGAACAATTTTCATAGAGCAAATTTTTAGATCTCTTCCTGAAGCATTTTTGGCAACCTGAGACCTTTCAAAGTTGGTAGGAATCAATCATTTTCCAAATGTTGATAGATCCTAAATCAAATCAAAGTTTCTCTGAGTTATTTTCATTATTTTACATTAACAAGTTTTCTATGAAGAAAAGTTTCCTTTTCTGGTCTTTAAGATTAAATTTTATTGTTCTGATTAACAACGTCTAAATGTCATGGAAATTAATTTTCCTGGCATTTCTTCTACAGTGAATCTGTTTATGACTCTTAATACCAAATTTGTAACATGCAATTTTTGAAAGAGCAAATATAATACAAAATGCCATTTACCACATTACTAGTATGCTGTTGGTGGTTTGAAAATTTTTGCTGCATTGTTTCTTTCTGACCATATTCACTCCTGTATGATTATCAGGTTTTTCAATTTTAGTTGTATTATGCTTTGAATTTGTTAACCTCTCACTATCCTTAGTCACTGGAAGTGATTTTGGAATCTAGTTCCATTTTTGACAGTATTCCATGGCAAATAAAATCATCTTTAGTTCATTCAAACTTATCCTCAATTAGATCTTATAGTTTAAACCATTCTCATTCTAAGTGACAGTCATCACTCTGCCTCTATGAACTGCAAATATTAGTTTCCTCACATGGAAAAGAGTTCGGCCCAGATCAGCCTCAGCCGTATTAAAGTCATTAGGCTTTTTGGGAAATATATAATTACAAAAAGTTTCATCTTCTGTATCATTCCATGATTTTAATGGTCGCTTGACTTTCTGGTACCAGACTTTACATTAATTTTTTGAAATATCTTTATAATGTCTATGTCACAATTCAAAGGTCATGTCATTTTCTGGTTCCTATTTGAATTAATCTATAGAATTTGCTATAGCACCTGAAAAATAACTTGAATTTGTTTTAACAGAGATCTGTTGGTACATTAATTCCATTAATCCTGTTAGTTGCCAAAGTATTTAATCTCCACTCCTCCATTGGCGTCATCTCAATTTGAGTAAATCCAAAAGGATCCCTCTCATATTCTTCCTCATAGGGTGACCATTTGAATACCCCCCCCCTAGTTTTGGCAGTTGAACATCTTCCACCCTAAAGCAGTCCAAGAGAGAGAAATGCTTCATTTAATTGACAAAGATTAAGAAGATATTGTTTGCTAATATAAATTTTCAGATCCGGTCCAATTGAGTGTTTCAAGTCAATTGTCACTCTTGACTCAATACTTTAAAAGGCTATTTAGTTGTAACCTGCAAACAGCTGGTAGCTAGTCCTATACAAGCAAATAAAGAATGACAGCTTGGAACATGTTGTCAACCATAGGTTCTCCCTCCTTAATTGGGCAACTGAACATCATTCCCTAGAACCAGTCTCAGGAAGGGGGACGTTGAAGTGATCTGTCAAAAATGCTCATCGCCAATTATTTCATTTTCTTGTTGTGAATTGTTGTGTCAGCAAATCCTTGCACCTCTGGTTGGATTGGTACCCCTCGACTGTAGTTATGCGTCAAACTGTAATATCTGAGGCTCAATGTTACATCCACATCGTCAGCTGTTATTATGTTCAAATGTTTAATGAGTTCTATTCTTTGAGGCCTAATTATGTTTTTGTTTTTTGTTTATTTTTCCAGGATATTTTCTTAATAAATTGTATTTGTTTAATACTAAGATTTGTTAGTGACACATTTAGCTGTTATACTTGATACCCAAAATTGCGGAGTTAATCACTCATTCTCTTTACTTAGTCACAACGTTTGTATTCCATATATGGCAAGCAATACTTGATCTATTGATTTACTCTAGTTCTACATTTTTATGTTCTTTTTGATTGTGTGATCATCAAGTAGTAGGAGGATGACTTCAGCAGTGGTAGTAGTTGCAAGGTAAACAGGGAAGGGAATCAAACATTTCAATTTTGAAACAAGTACATAGTAATCTCTCGTTTCACTACCATTGAATATTAGTGTTGAAAGATAGTTGCCAATTTTTATATTTTTCAATCAGACTATGTAAGAATTGAAAGCCGAAGACAATTTTGAGATTTGATTTGACTTTATTACACACAAACGAATATATACATCACAAGAAAGAAAAGAAAAGCATTGTCAAGCTTTAAGCAGAGCAATAGGTTTTTAGTGGAATGATAATGTTAATGAACATAGTGTGAACCTTTTTATTTGATGAAGTCTTGGAAACCATTATTGATAATTTCGACTACTATTTTCCTTCATCTTGGTTTTTAGTTGCTTTTTATACGACTTGACTCTGGCTGTTGTTCTACAGTAGTGAGTAAACAGTACAGATCGGGAATGAAGTGTCTTGTCAAGAGCTTATTCTTCATTTCCGAGCTGTGCTGTTTTGTCACTGCCATAGATTGATAGCCTGAATTAAGTTGTGATAAAACCAAAAACCAAGTTGAAGGAAAATAATTTAAAAATTGATAATTATGGTTTATAGTGAGAACTTCTCATTGAAATTTTTCAACTTCTGCAACACTGCATCAAGTTTTCACTCTGTCAAAATAATATAGTGGTATTTTGATCATCATGCAGGTAACAGATTCAATTTCTGAACATGGAGGGGGGTGTATGATTTAATTTGGAAAACAAAAACTATGGAACAATTACGATTTTTTTTTTTTTCTTTTTCTTTTTTCTGCAAAATTTACCCAGGTCAAGGACACTGGACACATTTATTTTCTCCTGTGGATGCAATTAAAAATCTTGAAGCTTGGCAACAAACTTGAATAACAATTAGAGAATTCATGATTTGTTGATATACCACATAGGTCTCACAGATTTTTCACAAGTATGATATTAAATACATTTGGTTCTGTGACATGAGAAACTAGATTACTTGGCTCAAACCTGATTTTTTTCATTAAAGAATTAATGACTTTATGAGGAATTTGTAATTCAATTTTGACTTGCTTTGCTGATGGACCAAGGACTCATTATGTGTAAGAATGAGAGAAAGGAAAGAGACGTATTTGATCTTTGTTATTTTTTATTTGATTTTTTTTTCTTTGTCATGATTTGATTAAATCAGTCAAGAATTATTATAATCTCTGATTAAATCAAGTTAGAACTGCAGTAAGCCATACACAATCTAGGTTCGTAGCAACACAATTTAAAAATAGCATGTTTTAACTATACTTGCTTGAAAGCTGCTTTTAACGGCCTTTAAGCTCAATAAAAAGTCACTTTCTATTTATAGAATTTATAATTATGTACTTATTCGTCTCTTCTTATGAAGAATAAACCTGGAATTATTTCTGCTGGACTGACTTTTTTGTCAGTTCATACTTAATTAAATTAATTATTCAGAGACCAGTGGCCTGATGTGGATGGCAATTGCTTTATTTTTCAAGTTTAATGGTATTGCACTAAAATGACCTGTTTTTGCTTTGTTAACATAACAAACCCACAAGCATACAGAATTCGGATCATTATTATATAGGTGGATAGTTATCTTTTTTAGAGATATCTAATTAATTAGGTTTGAGAAAAAAAATCGCTGTACTTATGAAGATATTACAGATTATGCAAGCTTTTATGGTTCAGGCCATGTCAAGAGTCAAAGGTTTTCAACTTGTGTATTTAATGGGTACTAAGATTTGTTAGTGATACTTTGAGTTATTGTGCTTGGTACAATAAATTGGAATTCATCACTTGTTCTTGATACTTAGTCACTATTCTTGTATTCCACTCATGACAAAAATACACTGAAAAACTTATTTGAATATATCAGGGATTGAATTGTGCATCTTATGGATAGCTTTCCAATAATCTTCCCAATCAATACCCCAGTCAGAATTGTTCACTGTAGGACAATATATCATTTTCATTGATAACTGTAGTAATCTGTAAGACAGGAAAACACTGGCTCATAATTAGCAGCTGGAAAAGTGTACTTGCTCTTATTGAACTAATTAATGCCACCAAATCAAATTATAGAAATATAATGAAATGTAAATTTTACTTTCATGAATAATTGCCTACAAGAAACTGAGTCATTCTTTGAACTCAGTCAGAACTAATTACTGATATTTCTCTCTCAATTTAGACTTTGATTGTATATGATTTTCATTTTGTCAATGAACATTTGTGAGTTTTTTTGTATTATTTCACACACTCAAAAATGAATACTTCTGCTTTCACTACAAATTTCATGTATAAGGCTCATAAAATAAAGTGAATGGATTTTACTAATTATCAACTCAAATGTTAGTTATTAAAAGTGGGTGATTCAAACATTTCTGTAAATTTCAATTTGATTTACAAAATTTCTCGAAGTGATTTGGTTAGATCTAGCCAAAAAAGTCAGCAACTTCAGTTGAGTCTGTTCTACTATATTTATCTAAATAGTCCAAAATGTGAGCCTCTCATTTGCAACTCTCTACTAGTTTGAAATAATACTAAATTTGATAACTTAATTTAGCGGTAAAAATTGATAAAATCAGAGATAATTGAAATGGATAAACATCTGCACGGTCATAATAATCATATATATATACATATATATATATATATATATATATATAATGAGCCGTTTCTGTCACATAGTACAGTAGCAGATATCAACCACTCTTCCTTCCTACCATTTCTAAATTACTCGACTTTCTTTTCTTCCCTCTCCCTTCTTACCATGTAATTAAACTACCCAACTTTTTCTCTCCTCTCCATTCCTACCATGTTTGTCATAATTATAGCATCAGTAGTAGCCATCAGTCCAGTCAAACCTCTTGTTGTGTACACATGAGAACCATCTGCTACAGGATACACAATAGTTGGTACTTGTGATGCTGATAGCATATGTTAATATTTCACAGAAGTACCAAAAGATTATTTCTTTTCCATATTTTGTTCTTTATCTGCACCTCGGTACCTTTTCACTTTCCTTTAACATGTAATCAAATTGCTTTAGGGTTTTTCCAAGTATTTCAGCTGGGCTAAGGCTGTATTGCCATTAGCACTAATATTATAACACTTTCTATTTTTGTTATCTCTCAGAGTGTATCGAATTGCTCAGTTGCTTGAAGAAGTCGGCAAAATGGGCAGCATTTACTAAACAAAAATGAATGAAAACATAGTAAGACCCCTATTTAACCTTAACATGAATTGCAGTTACTGAATAACTTTTAAAAAATTTATCCCATAATTGCAACTAATTCAAAATAGGTTCAGTACCTAGTGCATATTTTCCTTTACACTGAGAAAAACAGAGGTTGAATACTAACTGGTAGATTATTACTTAGAATAGGTTAGAAAGGAAAGAATGTTTACAATGTGGAAAGTCTGTTAATTGTATTGTAAACCAATTTTCAACATCAACTGGAAATAGGAGAGCTATGAGATTCGAGATGATTTTCAAGAGATGTAGATGCCATGGATGGAGAAGTTACTCTCCTTTTAGTTATGATTTTTGCATTAAAATTTATGGAAAATTAATGCAAATACTTAGAATTCTCATCTAACTGATAGCCAACCACACCCTGTATTAATACTTTACTTCCAACATTAACAGAGTAGTGCATGAGGCTGATTGCCAAAAATTATAATAATTACTTGTGGCACTTGATTACTCAGTTCAAAAAAGCCTTTCAATGTTTTGAATTGTAAGTGATCATTTCTCAACAGATATTTCAATCGGGCTGAGGGAATGAGACAACTTTTATCTGCATTCCTCTCCTCAAATAGGTCATATCTAATGTACAAATAACATTTTGTTGGGAGAGTCTGCTTTTCTTCCACGTCCTATCTCACTATAATGACTTGATACATTCATGAATGGAACTATGTAGTCATTCATAATTTGGGACATAGTGCAAAATGAAATTTTCTTACAACTACATTTCCCTGTTTAACAAAACAAAGGTTTGGTATCAATTCAAGAAACAAATTTAACTTCACTTCTAAATTTATTCTAGACATTTCAATGCAAAAGCTATAAATTTCAATTTCTCTTGTAATGATTTATTAGGCTTTCAAAGATGTTTATTTTCTCCTGGGTTTGTTTTTTATCTGTACATTTTTTCAAAAATAAGCATTACACAGCAAGATTCACATCCATTTTTTAAATTTTATTTACCAAAAAAAGCTAACAGTAATTTCAGGCAGTCATAGATCATTTCAGCGACATTTCAAGCAATTCAAACATATTTCACACTTTCTAGTTATATCAAACTAAGTTCATTTACCTTAATTCCAAAGTTTTCTATCTACTCTTAAATCTCTCCCTTTCAAGTTTACAGTAAGCCTTTGCTTTGGAAAGCTTTCCAGAGTTGTCTTTTTGTGCCTGTAAGCACATTTACTGAGTATCAACACATCATAAAGCTAAATTTCAAAGTTTTAGCTATATTTTTATGAATAATTTTTCATTTCTCTTATCACGTGTGAATAACCAAACAATGGGATAAATTATTTCTGTATTTGCTAGATAGATGATTTATAAGTATATTCAGGGAACTATTGCTCATTGCAACTTATCAAAGCCCCAATGGAGCTCTCCATTTCAAGCTTCAGTAGATGGCCTTCCCTAGTCATTATACCAGCATTGATGTAATTTTTGCATAACTATTTGAATGCATGTCTTATATGCTGGCAAATACAGTATATTGTTCTTGTTATACTCAGAAATTTTATAATATCATAATCAGAAGGATAGAACTTTGTTGATTTTATTGCTTCTTTAGAAAGTCATTATTTTACAAGTAAGTGAGCTTTTTATAATAAATCTTACACTTCAGCATTTGCTAGTTGAAATATGAGCCTAGCTTCATAATTTCAATCAACATAGAATGTCAACTTGAGGTTTTAAACAAATGTTCAAATTTATATGCTATTAAACATCTGGTTTAATGCTGATATGAGAAATTGTTATTAAAGTTAATCTGGATAATTTGTGCTTTTAGTATTTGTTTTCAAAAGATTTAATTTCACCTGCTCTTCATCTTATAATGAAAGATTACAAAACTGTTATTTACACCTTTTTAATTTAATGATTTTCTTTGATAAATAATTGAAATTTTTTGCAAATCAGTTTGATATCTTAATTTTCAAAGTCTCTCTTTTATTCCACAAAAACTTTTTTTTTAATACTCATTATGTGATTAAAATCAAATTGTAGCCAGCTCCATTAAATCTTAACCACTCCCATTTTAGGAGAAATGTTGTGAGCCATATCATTTTTCCCCTTTGTCATCTTCTTCCTCCCAATCATATTTGAGAGAATCATCAGTATATGAAGAAAAAAAAGAAAAGAAATGTGTGTGCGTGTGTGTGTGTGTGCATGTGCGATTCTCGGTGTGTATGTGTGTGCATATGTGATTCTGTGTGTGTGCATGTGTGATTCTCAGTGTGTGTGTATGTGTGCATGCGTTATTCTGTGTGTGTCTGTGTGGATAGATTTCCTCTCATGTCACAGCCACAGCCAAGTCATGTGTTATCACAGATATAAAACTTATCTCTGTGGGGAGATAATAGAGCAGACCAATATTGCTTCCATCAATCAATACATGGCTGGCAACAATCAAGTTGATAGTAATAGTTAATTGTTTAAAACAAGTAAGATGTTGGTACTTCCTTGTGTCACATCTGGCCGGACATGTTATTGGTCAAATAAAATGTTAGTGGTAACAAAATAAGCCAGGGTTTTCCTGACATCTGGAGAGAGCTTGCTGCTGAAGCATGATAAACTGAAATGAGAAATAAAACACATTATTACTGTCTGATCATTGATTGATTAAAACTAATATCAATTTTTAAAATTATTTTTATTCAATAGAAAACATCTTGCAGGAATCATATATCTCAATTTAGGCAACTTGTATATAGACTAGAACTGTTCTAATATGTACCCCCAGTAACATATATTGAAAACCAGGGTTAGTTACTCATCATGGGCACTTTTTTCTCTACTTATACTTCCTGACAGATAATGTGCTATTCTATCAATGAAGCCCACTTCTTAAAATGTAAGTCTGGGCTTCTTCAGTCTAATATTCTAACATTTCAACCAATGGATACTTACTATGACTTCATTTTATAAGACCTCTTTACAATTCATAATCTCAATGGGGAAATTTAGTCTCATATGGATTATGGACATTGAATAGTACAAAAATTAGGGTCTCTTCTTCATTATTTACTTTTGCTTTTAGTGATAGTTAAACTACATTTAAGCATTTTCTCTTTGTTTTCTGAGAATCTTGGCAGTCATTGGATTATTGAGGTTTTAAAAGAAACAAATCTATGGAAATGTGAATTGGTGAAAACGAGTCTGAAAAAAAAAAAAAAAAAAAAAAGACAATTCCAAGTTGTGAATAAATATAATGCTTGGACCTAGACAGTCATGAAAGTAAACCTGCCGAAGGAAAATTTTCTACATAACAACAATTCTCAAAGTGTGGTCTGAAGACCACTAGTGGTCAATGAAATCCATATAAGTCTGAGAATGGAAATTCATTTTGAAATAAAAGTAGTTTCTGAAAACTTGTGATGGTTCATTTTAACTATAATCATCCAATTGTGACAAAACTCTGGAGAGGTTTGCCAATATTTTTTGAGAACATCAAGTGGCCCACCAGAAAAAAAACAAAACAAAAAAAAACACTGCTGCATAAAA
>OY735202.1:23055379-23077879 GCA_963457665.1 Thysanoteuthis rhombus
ACCAGTAATAAATTTTAAAAAAAGAATGGAGCTGTGTGTTTTTTGGTATTATTCTTTTCAATGTGTTTCTTGTGCTGTGTGTTCGATTTTCATGCCTGTATTTTGCTTTTCCTGAAATCAAGATTATCTGCATGTGTCCTTGGAATTAGTTTGATTTTCAACTTCATAGTACGGTTTAGTTAAATATACAATTTTCAACTCCGACTTCTCAACACTAGATGAGGGTGGGGAAAAACGATAGAAATTTACCTTTTTCTAATAGCACTTAGGTCTACAAATATCAAAAATATGTCTAGTTACTAAATTCTCCAAGTGTTGGAAGATAGGATTTTCTGTATATAAATAGTTATTTATAGTTGTGTTCATTTTCCCAAGAAAAAGTGACATGATTTCACTGGAATTTCTGAAATTACTAACTTTGGTTTGAATTTTAACAGGCCGCCAAATACATACAACTATCAAAACCTCTATTAAAACTTAGAATTAACCAGAAAAAAATGAAGAAGAATTTTGCGTGTAAGATCAAAGAAAAAATATCAGGTAATTTAGCTATCTAGGAAAGGGAACCAGTTCCTATTTTTTTAAATTTGGAATTTGCAGACACTGAATTATCTTTTTAATTAGTTATTCCCCATCCAATAATTCACACATGTTTTTCAATTTCTACAGGATGATCAAGTAGATGAGTCCACTGGTAAGGACATAGAAACTACTTTCACTGTTCATTATATACTATAGATTAATTCCAACAGGTGTATGACCTCTTGAATTTTTTTTTTCTTTAAATATTTTTACCTTCCTCCCTTTCCTTCAGATTAAAAACTACCTTGATTTGGCAACTTGAATCCAATGATTTCACTGTACAAAGAGTTGGATTGACCTTGATGGTAAATTCCTTATTCTTGGATTATGAGATGATGTCAGAGAAGAAAAATACGTCTAGAAAGAGGCGAGAGAGAGTGACTTAATAAAATAGTACACATGTTTTAGGGCTAACTTTTTCCTCTTAGACTAGAAGCCATTGGTGCCCCACCCACCCTATTCCTCTAGCATAGCCACACATGTCTCTTGTCAGTCTCTCAGGTTGCTTTAACAAGTCTAAGCAGCTAACTGCTAACTTCATCCTTAGAAATGCAGTGAATGTAATCTGAGCTTCTTATCCCACTTAGTCTCTTTCCCTAGGTATCATTTAAAGACGGGTATATATATTGAGTGAATACAGGAGAAGTAGAAAGAGTGGTAAATAATGATACGGAGGGAATCCTGATAGGGGCAGAAAAGAGGTGAGGAAAAAGGATGGGAGAGAGAGAATGGGGAGGGGTATGCTGATTTCTGTTCCGGAGTTCTTCTCGTGTGTCATGTTTTTTGTCCTTAAAATGTCATTATAAACTGGTTGTCTCCAATTTAACCTGTGATTGCAATTCAGGCAACTAATCAGGTTAGCTGATTGAATATCTTCTAGAAAAATTGATTGCCAGAGATGGAAACTTTGAAAGAAATAAAGATGGAGGAGCTGAGTTGAACTAAGGGAGAAGAAAAAAGAAGAAAGAGAGGGAGAAGAGAATATCTGCATTGATATTTTTTTTTTCGATGAAATTCAAGTCACAAAATTTCAAAGAACTATTTATGCACTCTGATCATATTTTTTGATCGAATGATAAATTTCAAGACAGAAATTTAAGGAAATTGTTTTCCATTTTGAGTGTGAATATATATATATGATCATAAACTGCATTATATTATACAGAAACTTATTTGAAATGATGTCTCACAGTTCATGTATCACTCACTCACTGGAGACAATGTGAATAGAATAAACAAAGAAAATGGGTTTGCTGCGGGAATTGAACCTACCATAGATAGGGTAGCCGCTTCAATGTAGCAATGCTCTTACCATTGAGCTAAACAGCCACAGGTAAATGCAAAAGCTGAAATACCTGTTCTCATACCAAATTTCATCTCGTTTATTCTTGGTATATTTGCTTCTTTCAATGCGACAGTTATGTACTAAGAAATCTGTCTATTCTACTTACGTTGTCTAGGGTGAGTAATACATTAACTGTTCATCGACAGATTCATGCAGTTAATGGTCATTCTGTCAGATCACATACATCCATTTCATTATACACACCAATAGACAATTGGAAGATTTCAAAATCAAAATTTTTGTCAATGATTTATTATTCAACAAAATCCTTCCCAAATGCTTCAACTTAAAAATACCAAATCATAAATAGACCCTTTTTATATAATTTTCCAAGTTCTCATTGTTGGTCTTTATTCTACAGCAACGAAGAAAAAAAATTAAAAATTTGAATAACTAAATTTTGAGTGACCTTTTCAGTTGTTTTTTTTGTTTTTCTGTTGGTAACTTCTAGAGTGCACAGGTACTACACTTTGAACTCTGATCCATGCATAAATAAATCTGTAATTTTTCACACAGAAAATTACTGTAGAATACCATCAAGTGCAATACAATGATTTCAAAATTTTCTGATGCTTTTGAAATTGCTGGGCTTTATTGTTTTGATTTTCATTATCAGTTTACAGAAGAGCAAGCAGCTTTTTTGATGAATGATTTTAAAAAAAAACAAAACTGTTCCGAAAATCAGCATTTGAAAAAAGTTTTGAATATTGTTACAATGTTGACCTTAATTTATATTCACATTCAATTGATTTCTATCTTAACAAAATGATTTTCAAGAAAATACTTTAACAATATCTTCAAAATTGGAACATCTATTTCTACAATAAAATATCTTTTAAAAATGTCAATTTACATGGTATCATCTAAACATTGACCCCAAAAAATGGATTCTTGCTTAACACTCTTTAGTTCAGTGGGAATGATGTAAAACTTGAAAACAAATGCTTGAAATTCAGACTGCAAATTATTTACACGTAACCTATTTACTTGGTAGTAACTAAGCTGATAACCGAAACAACTTCCTAAAAGTAAATAAACAGTTGCAGAGCAACTCATGAATTCTATACTGTTTAGTCAGAATAAAGTATGTATCATTTTTCATCAGTCTCTCTTCCCTCTTATTTAACTACCTTTTTTTTTCCTTCCCTCTCCTACTGTGTAGGTCACACCTATAGTATCAATAGCAGCCATCAGCCAAGCCTGTTGTAGCACTGGTCCATGGACTAGTATGAAGTAATCTGTTTAAATGGTTAGTGGCATGAGCTAAGACTGCGAATTTTAACCAATTTTACTTTTTCTTGTAATGGATCCAAAAGTAGTTGTATAAATGAATGGGCATTAAATTTCCATACAAGAATGGAATGCTTATTATTTCAATACCCAGATCACTCTCAGACCATTTCTGTTATCATCTTAATCAATTCTCGCCAACGGCTTCAAATGAACTTCAACAGCGGAGTTGGCATTTCAAGTTGATAAATTTGTAAGAGCAAATTATCATTGCTCAAATTCAAATTTTTGTATGACTGTTACATTGAAATACGAAAAGTCTTCTTAGACAATATCTATAAAAGTTTTCTCTACAAGATTGAATTATACTCTGTATGTGTGTGTGTATATATATATATATATATATATATATATATATGATCTAAACAAAGAAAACAAAAAACTCAGCCTACACATGTACTTCAGTAAAACGAAAATCCTGTGCAATAATCATGTTGAGAATAAGAACATAACTGTCAAGATAGAAGATGCAAAACTATGCAAGGTAAACCACTTCATCTACCCAGGACAATGAATCTCCATGAGACCCTCAAAAGAGGAGGAAATCAAGCGAAGAATCACTTTGGGATGGCAAGCCTTTGGCAGAGCAAGCTCAACTTTCAAGAACCAGATGATCCCAATAATCCCCAAAAGAAGAGTATACAACCAATGCATTCTCCTGATAGTCACTTATGGAGCTGAAACATGGAACCTAACTAAAAGACAGACCTGCAATCTGAGAAGTATACAACGTGCGCATGAGAGAATCCTGCTCAACCTTATATGGAGAGATCACAAGACAGTACAAAATATATAAGGAAGAAAAAGGGTGTCCATGACATCATAGAAACTATTAAAAAATTTAAATGGCAATGGGCTGGCCACGTTGCAAGAATGAAAGACAACAGATGGACATGATGTCTCACAACTGGATCCCCAGAGATAATATAAGAGGCTGACAGAACACAAGATGGAGAGAGGCCGACAGAATACTAGATGGAGAGATGAACTGGACAGATTCAGGAAATACTGGCTCGGTGACGCCCATGATAGAGAATTGTGGCAAATCCTGGAGAAGGTCTATGTCCAACGACGGACGTTAGAAGACTGATGATGATGATGATGATGATACACACTCACACACATGGTTTGTATGTTCCTAAAAAATTTTCTGTGAGTAGTATTGCATTCACTCTGATATATCATGATTATAAATGATTATGTTTGAAGACTAAGTATATTTTGAGTGATCTTAGTGTAATGGTCTAGTGTATCAGTGGATGGTAAAACATGAGTAATCAGTAAACCTCAGTCAGCTGAGTTTACAAACTATGTCACTTGCCTCCTCTACTCATCCCCTTTTTATTTTCTTAAGGGTCATCTGACTTGAAACACATTAGTCATTGTCCAGCTTTTTTCTTTTTCTCAAGTATTTCTGGTATGGTATGAATGAGTCCATTAACTCTAAGGTTATGTTTTAAGCAGGATCTCGTTTCAGTAGAGGATTAGAAGTTAATGACTAAAGGCATGGTCTCTTTTATTTTAGACTTCTGTAGGTTATTGAAAACTTAGAGGAATAAATTTGTTCCTCTCATTAAGAGAAACTGAATCGGGGTAAGGAAACAATGTGCCCTTCCTGTCAATCTCCAATTTTTCTAGAATCTCTCAACTCCTCATTTCATATCAACATAGAAGCAGTACATTTTTATCAATTTCATTTTATTCATTTTCAATTAATTCATCATGAAATCTGGAAAATTTGAATAAAATTACAAAATGTGTACCTTTTTTTTTAAAAACAAAAAAAACAAAAACATTTCTTCAGCATGTGTGATTTAGAGAAAAATAATTTATTACATCTGACTTGGTAAAAGTTTTAGTTTGTAGAGTAATCATTTCAAGTGAATTAGTTTTCTCTCTCTCTATGTAAATGAACTCGTTGCCTCAATTATCAGCTACTGACTAATAAAACATCAGATTCATCTCCACTTGGCAACTTAGATACTAGAGCTGCGAAGTGGGATATATTCTATGACTTGGCCAACCAATCCTGAAACTTATAGCAGGGTTGTCGAGGCACTACAGATGATTCTGTCATGGGTATGTCAAGGAGCACGATAGCCTGCTCAAGTCCCACCCTTTTCAGGTCGGTGTGGAATCAGAGTTGCCAACCATAGCCAAAGAATCCATTCGACCCTATTATTTACCTGAAGATGGAGGGAGAAGAGATGGATTTATGCCTTTCCTAAGGGCATTAGTATTGAAGCCTGCTTGCCAACTCCATTCTCTGCATTTTTAATCATTCAAACCCTTCACCCTCCCCCTAAATAGTTCTTTCTTCCAATGGATTCTAAAAAAATATCCATTCAAAAAACATTTCAAACATTTCTGTACATGATAACGTGCTCAGTTTAATAAATTTGATCCAACTGCCTTATTTTGCTTTGTGTATGCACATTGTGAATTAACTGTATAACAGCTATACAGTGGGTTGACACTAAGCAATAGTATCATAATGTCTCCATCAATGGCGGACATATTGTCATTAGATTTTATAACTCTACAATAACTATATACTATTTTCACTATAATTTGACAGATAAAAAAATCATTGCTCTTTTGATCAGTAAAAGAATATTTGCTGCTAAATCTTTTTGCTTATTGTAACTTTTACTAGTATTTATTGCTTTTCTTATACATAGCAATACCTTGGATGGTCTGACTTCGATTAGTGTGGGTTTTGATGTAGTACAGTTAATTTATTGCTGTATAAGTTGGTGTTACAGAGCCAAAAAAAACCCACCTTGAATAGTATGTAAAACCTTGTAATGAATTGACCACGCTTAACAAGCTATACCTGTAAGTATTCTTTGGTATTTGATAATCACTTGAAAATCATAATGTATGAAATTCTATTCGTAATACCAGGTTGGTAAGTTTTATCGCCATGTATTCATCAAAGCAAACCAACTTCAGGCCAGAGCAAGTAATACCCTTAAAATTTATAATATTTGGGAAGTGTGTTTGTGTGTGTATATATATATATATATATATATATATATATATATATATATATATATAATTTCCCCCCCCCTCTTATCAATGGTTTTTGCCTTTAGTATCATTGATCAGCAGACTTCTTTTTTTTTCCTCCACTTACCCACAGCTGAATTTGTAATTTTCTCCAGGATTTTTTTGTGCTTTTATCATTGCATTCATCTCTTTCTGACATTGGTATTGTGCATAGGAATAACACGAGTTGGCGACACACAATGAAAATGCTGGGGAGAGAAAAAAAAAAAAATGTCAATTTATGCACTTGCATAGTAATATTCAATAAACATGTTCGTTCATCTTCATCATCAAATAATATTAGTACACATAATACATGACTGGATTATTTATATATGTGGATAAATTATACAAATATTTTAATATAAATGTATTTTCTATGAACAAAAGATGCATACATATTTTTCTGTTGATTTTCTAGAACTCCTCATTTTCTGTTTTCTTTCTTGATAATTTCAAAACAGTAAGACAACAGAAAGGAGTAAAAAAGCAAAACTGATATCAGCAGCAGTCTGCATACTTTCAACTATATTCAGGTGTGTGTGTGTGTGTGTGTGTGTGTATGTATACACACAGCCCATAACAGAAAGCTTTTATATTATTGAAGTGTGAAAGACAAACTAAGATGGGTATCTTACATGAATTTTCATTTGAAAATGCTGGAGAGAGTATATTGATCAATCAAAATACTTATTGAACTTAAAATAACATCACAGCCACCCAACTTAATCTATCCCATTCAGCTGTTATTAGCAACACATTACCTACACTACTTTTGTTTATCTACCTACATGACTGGATCATCTGTTCATAATCAGGATGGCTGATCATTATGCTTGAACTGGAGGTAAACATGGCTGGGAGAAGCGGTGTCCCATCTTTTATAGCTGAACCACTGACTAATTATAATTGATTTGTTTTTTTCATCATTCATAAAGGATGACCATAGTGATATCACAGTTAACTGTTCAGATTATTTGATTGAACCTCACAGCATGGAGAGAGAACCCTTTCTCCCACACCTGAAGATAGCAAGAAAGATAACAGAAGGCCTAATGCTCAATCTACCTAAAACACCACTAATTGATGAGAGAAATGTTTATACAAGTTGTCTACAAAGAAGAGAAAATGAGATATCAAATAAATGAATGAGGCTTGTATGCAATACTATGAATTAAACAGTATAAGTATTTATAAAAATTTTGTCATGATGGTACTAGTAAACAGCCAAAAGAACATTAATAAAAAGGTAACTGAATCCGTGGAAATTTCATGGGTAATCGTAATATGAATTTGGCTTATAGATATGTTCTCAGGCTGCCTGTCTCCGAGTTAGAGGTTCTGAAGGATTCTCTTGATTGAATTTCAGTGCCTTAGCAGGTTCTCAGTCAGAAAGCGTAAAATATGTACGAACAAACAGAATAATGTATAGGAAAATTATTTCATCCTCAAACTGTGCCAACAACATGGTTATAATCTAATGTGCTTGTGTTATACTTGAAATATATACATAGATCAACAATAGTTAGTAGTGATAAACTATTAGTATGCTCATAAAAGATATTCTGTCACTTTACACAGATCTATCATATTGTTAAAATGTCTAATATCTGATAAGATTAGGGTTTGTTCCTGTTTTTTCCATGTTAAAAGAAATTAAATTAAGTATATTGACCAAAATTCAATAATTGCAATATAAATTGAAATACCTGAAAACTTAGCGCAGTCAGGTAATAGCTGTTCACAACTGATTTGATAGTTATTCACAGGGTTTACTAAAATCATTGAAAATTTGACTATTCAAAATTATCTAAGTGAATGTTTTACAGTTGAAAAAATAAACTGACACACAAAAGAAATTTCCAATAACTGGATCATCCTGGCAAGACAGATTAGTGTTAGCACAGCCGACAGAAAGCTACAAGGTGTAAAGTTAAGTTACCACATTTTAGTAAGTACTTCTACCACCTAGAACACTAATTTTTATTCATTTCAAGAATTGAAGTGGTTTCTGGCCTGGTCAAAAGTTGTCACTTTCACCAGCAATCTCGTACTAGTAAAATTTGTGCTATTCAAGTGAATTACTACACTTCAGCAAGTATCTACTCCTATCACAGAGAGCACTTATTTCTTTTCAAATTGAAATGGTGAACAGGTTATAAGTTGATACCTTTGTCAGCAATCTGTTATGTACTTGTAAAATTTGTTATTCTAGTGATGTGAACAGTGTTTACTTCTCAGAAAACAACTGACGGAAGAGTCCAATTTTGGATGGAATGCAAAATAAATACTTTTATTATAGTCAAGTTGTTTTTTGTGATTTTTTTTTTGTTCTCCTCCTATGCCTGACCTTTCCATCTGGAGAGTATTTGGAGGGAGTTCAGAGTATTAACAGTGACTAATAGCAGTTAGGATGGCCTCTTAACAAGATGATTTTTTTCTTTTTTTTTTTCTCTCTTTCCATCAGTTTTCATGACATAGGACTTGAGTTTCCTGGGAAATTTGTTATTGTTGTGACTGAGTACAGGCAGGCAAATTTGAAAGGATTTCCTCTTGCTGTTCAAAATTCTTCTTCCTTTGGTACTGAAACCATATGAACTAAAGAAAAAAAAAACAACTGCTAGATTAAAGAACTGGAAAGACCTGTATTAAAAGAATGTCATATGTAATTTTATCTCTATTTAATCTTAATCTGGTGTCTCGTAACCTATGATATCACTGAGAGGATTCATCAAATACGTCAAAACTGCCACACTAATGCTTACTTATACAGTGATATATCAAATACCCAAGGCATATATAGGAAGTGAGCAGATGCCAAAACCATCTTCAGACATTTAGTGTGTGAACAAATAGAAGGAATTCTAAATGTTGGTTGATTAATACCTTTTAGCTAGTATAGCTAGTATATAAAGTGCACATTTAAATTTTGGAATAACTCTGCAAATATAACACCATACTCAATGTGCTGATGTTATGTCCAGGGGTCAGTCTATTGAAACTCAAAACAAACAGCCCTGGAACTTGGATGAGATGTAGCAAATGGTAGTCCCCTAAATACCTTTATAAACCATGCATCTTTTTGGCCAGCAGATATGGTATATATTCTGCTTGAGAACCTATGCAAAATACCAAATTCAGCGGCTTGCCTCGAGGGTAGAAAGGTATGTTTCTAACCTTCCCTCAGAGAAGAGTTTGTAATAGTCCACTCAAGATTAGTATTGGTCTTATTGCAAAACTAATACATCAACAATTCAAAAATGCTTTTAAACACCCGCTCTAATGTGTGGGGTTAAATTGCTGTCTAAATAAAGAATCAAAAAAATAGGTAGATAGATGGAGATCAGATGGTCTATAATTTGATTGATTTTCAAAATGTGATATTTGTGACTTTTTAAAATTTTTCATATGAAATCAGAAAATGTATTTTAATGTATGCTCAACAGAAAATAAACATTCTTTCTTATACACTCACTTCAGCTTGAAACAGCAGATACAGTATGTATATTTTAGCATGAATTTGTATTGTAAACTAGTGATACACACCAAAAATTTCCTCAGTAGGTTCTGTGGTTGGCTGTGAATGTACAGACAGACTGAATTGTTATAAGATTATTACAGTATCCAGTCAGTAATGTGAACAGGATTAACTAGGCTATGAATGATGAATGAAAACAACATCAAAAGTGAAATGTACCGATTCAACAACTGGATGTTTCAATTTTTTTTCATGTAAAATTTCTTTTCGCAAGTTTTAGCACTCAATCTTTGCTGTGTATTTAAAATCAGGACGAAAGGGATGGTCAGTGGTTAGGTATTGATGCAAGCATTTCTGATAGAAATAATTATAATCAATTCTATCTATCATCAGAACAATAATTGTCTTTCCACTTGAATGAACTCCACACTCATCTTTTAACATTTACCTCTGCCAACAAGAACCTATATGTATTCACTTGTAGTTGCCTGCCTGTTTGTCCACATGATATCTGCATAAGTTCTCAATGGATTTCAATGAAATTTTGTGGAAAGATGGGCATTAGGCTAAGGAGAATTTATCCAGGAATTTTTAGTTACTCCCACCCACTGCATCACAAGTACATATGAACTGATTTTCATCCAGTTTTTAGTGGAATGGGGTTGGCACAGGCATGAGCTCTCTGAGTGCTTTCTAGTTATAGATAGTCCTTGTGCAACAGTTTTTAGTCACCTGATTCTTCTCTTACCAACAAGTGAAATAATGATACAGTATTTACAAAAGAGTTCAGACTAGACTTAATTTTGCATATCGTGTCTTTGATGATTTGATATGTTTGGAAGGAGGAAATTTCAGATTGGTAATGCTAAAGCTATGGAGGTGTAGAGTGGCCAAATGGTCTCCAGCACAGAAAATGGAATCAGCAGATTGACTGGCTGTTTGCATTCACTTCACTCTAATGTCCTTTGGAAAGACATAAATCTACTTCTCTCTCTCTCTCTCCCCTGAGCTATGGGTAAATATCAGGTTAGTCGGAGCCCCGTAGCTGTAAGGCAGTTGATCTAATACAAGAGAAGGTTACCTTGAGAGAAAAAAAACCTCTGGCTCTGCAGTTGCCATAGCTGATCGCAAGCCCCGGTAAAAGAGAAGGTAGGGCATGGTGCTGGCTACTCAAATCTGTGAGAAACCTATTTGCTCCAGAAACCGCCCTATGCACCATTAAGTCTACGGGAAAAAAAAAAAACAATGCCAAAGCTGGAGAGTTCTAATGACTATTTGTGAATATCAATCAAGAAATATTTTTTTGGTGTATCACTCATACACTGCTAACTTTTTTTCAAAGAGAGAATTGTTTTGTAACTCTTTTGGATATCAAGGAATTTTATGGAAGAAGCCTGTTTGCTTGAAGGATTTACTTTTTCCAAAAGATGTAAACATACATCTGATTTTCAGTCTAATGCTTTAAAACCAAAATATAAATATATTTCAGTTTCTTCTTCGATTGTGCTTTTAATAAGACATATTATTAAGATGTAGAGATGATGTAGATATATGACGATATTATTTTCAAAGTTTTTTCTGTATTTGTGGAAGATGGAGTGTAGAATAATATTTCAAGAAAAACAACATTAATCCAATAAAAACTACATCAAATCAATTGTTACCCAACTACAGATTCCATGCACATATGTTTATACAGGAATACCTAGAATTGAGTGGTTATATAATTTGATGTAACTATTTATAAGCTGAAAAGAAAGAACATTAAATTATAATGAAACCCGAACAATGCAGTTTTGAACATTTAAGGAAAATTTTGAAATGAATTAACCACACTAATCAAGGTCTACCTGGACAATATCTGCTATCTATTGTCAAACAATGACATTTTGTAACACTTTCATTAATCGTTCATCTTTTTCATAATAATCTTCTAAGCCATGAAACCTTCTCATTCAATCAAACTGATTTCTCTGCTAATTCACTAAATCCTTTTATCTGTATCCAACTGAATCCATTTTGCTAACCCAGTGGACTAATTCAAACAATATTGAGCCAGTAATTTACCTGACCCAGAACTAATACAGTTTTCAGATAAGTGCAATAGCATTCTGTAGGCTCAATCTTCAAGTATATGATTGATTGGTCTTCTGCTGATGGGTCATTTACTCATTTTAGTTAACCAAATTTACCTTGGTGATGTTGTGCTTACTTATCATCTCATATTTTTATTATTTTCTTCATCCTTTTATCACTTTGTATATGCTTGTTTATAGAAAAAATAAGAGTTTGGTAAATTGGCTAGAAAATGTATAGTTGTATCATGTATGAGGCTAGCTTTAAATTATGATTATTTTTGTATTCTACAATGTTGATAAGTTCAGATACCCCAAATCTCTTCACTATGGCAATACAAAATATATTGATTTATAGATGAATAATTGAACATTTATTATTGTGGTTGTTTGAATTTGTTAACAATGCTTTCATCAGTAATTTATGTTGTCCATTCAGGGGAAAAAAAAGTTTGGTATGAGAGCAGAGAAAAAATAAGTAAATGCTTTGACTCAAAATTTGTACAATGGTTATTTGAGACTGCCATATAGTTGTTAATGGGTGGAAGTCTCAACAGAAATAATGAATGAAGTTCAAGTTTTGGACAAAACTGCTCACTCTCAGGAGGTTTAGAGTGGCATGATCGTAACCAGCATGGAAGGTGGAATTAGGGAACAGAATCAGTTTTCAACAAGGCTGCTGACATTCACTTTTCACCAATGCCTTCAAGAAGAGCATGAATCCACTTCTCCCCCAACTCTGAGTTCAAGCCCTTTAGTTGTGTAAGGCAGCCCATCCTGTGTGATAGGACTAGCAACTATACTCCATAAAACTTACTTGTTACTGAAACTAAAATGCAGGTCTATGCTCCACAAGAAGTCTATAAGAATAAACAAAAAAATGTCTAAATAAAAAAAGGAAGTATGACGTTTGAATATCAACAAATTCCCTGAACAGGATACACTAGTGTTTGCTAGAAATATTAGCTCTCCTGATATTGGAGCTATGTCCTATTGACAACAATGGTTTCTTGTCACCCCTCCCCAGAAACACCATAGAAAGTTTTCAAATCCAATTTTATAGCTGCAAACCTTTGAATGACCACTTCAGGATTTGAAGAAAAGAGTTTACACAAGTTCATTCATTATTCAGCTGACTAACCATGGACTTCCTTCCATTTGTCTCTCCCACCCTTCATAAAATAATAGAAGATATACATAGATATTGAAGTGCTTCTATTCTAATGTGGGAAAAAAAACTGTGAATTCCTTTGCTTCAATCTCATTCATTTCTGCATCATGTGAGAGAAATGGCTGAAGAGAAATCCAACTAATTGATCATTTTGCCAGCTTTTTGCAGTGTTCTACTTCTAATACACAATTGTGCCTTCAATGAAAAAAATTAGCTGATGATATCCCTTATGTCAGTCAGAGACATAGCTAGAGATTTGGGGACCCTGGAGCTTTAGTGAAATGTGATGGAAAAGGATAATTTGTAATAAATAGACATGCACTATCACGAAATTGGTTAAAAACAATTCCAAAGACTGAATAATTGGATTAAGGATCAGCTCAATGCACATCTGAGTTGAGGCATAAGCAGATCAGGTTATATGAACAATGCTTTTGAGAGACCCTGTATATTGATTGATTGTTGCAGAGAACCTTTGATTGACTTTTTAGACCTTCAAGCTTACAACTTATGCTCTAACTACTGAGATACACTTGTATGATATAGTGAGATATGTTTGAAAGATAAGATCAGCTGTGATTAAGAATTATTTTAAAACGTACACCGAGGAATCAGAAAATTAATAGTTCTATATGGACAAAAACTTTTCATACATGGCAGGATTTAGAATGGATTATTTATTTAGATGGTAAATCATTTATGTCTGAAACTTCAAACATAGCACAAGTCATCACGGATACTTTACTACATCAAGGCTGTCCTTTTCATATAGCTCTGAGTGCTGGAGAGTTATGAAGAAGGGCATGAAAGGTTGATGACTATCATTGTAACTGTTTTATCGACTGGCCTAACAAGATCTCTAATAGGGAACTGAGGATACCTATTGAAAGAATACCGTAAGTTGCCTTAAGATGAACCCCAACTGGGAAGAGAAAGAGAAGCAGGTTGAAGATCACCTGGCAGAGAACAGTGAAGACTGAATTGGTAGAGATGGGGTAGAACACAGGCTAAAGCACAAGACAGGCCTCAATGGTGTAGTATGATAGTGGTTTGGGGAAGATTGAGTAAATTCACTCAAGAACATGAAGTACTGCAAGCAAACATCTGCAACAGAAATTATCTAATAGACTGTAAACATTTTGCTTAATGATAGACAATTTTTTTTCCTTTCAAAACTAGCTTAGATTCAGATATGAGTGTTACTGGCTTTCAACTGAAATAAAGCTTTACAGCTAGACCTCAAAATGAGACAAAGCTCCAAAGATAAAAAGTTATTAACATTATGTTAAGTGTAGAGGTTGTTTTTTAAAATTTCGACTATTGAGTATCCAAGTTCTGAATCGTTTGTAAATACATGGAATGATACAACTTACACTAAAACGTTGTGAACTTGATAATTTAAGAAACTTATATCCTTCTGTATTGCTTTTTTTCTGTTCAAGTGTTGAATGACCTTTTATCTACAATCTGAGAAATCATAACTGCTAGCAAAGCTCAACCTCTGAAGCCAGATCAATTGTTTGTAAAAGAAGTAAATTGTGGACATCTGCTAAGATTAATTCAGTGACTTATTTTTTCAAGAGTTTCTTAAATCGGTGAGTTGTTAGTTGACTGGTTAAGCTCTGAAAAGTTGGGTTTCAAATTCCTGGGGGATTTTTCCGTTGTTACCGAAATGAGGCCCTCAATTTTGCCCCCCGCCCTCATCCAAATTTTGTGGTTGATGGAAGCTTTTAGGCTCATAACCCTTCTTCTCCCAGGATATTGATATACAATCATGTTAATGACCCACAACTGAAACTATTTATCAGTTTCTCTTTCCTTTTCTTCAATACTCTTGTTCATTTTCTCCATCCATGTTGAACTGGGTGGGAATTAGCAGAAGCGAAAAATGTTGAAACAGTTATTTGGATAATGATTGTAAAATGTAATGGATCTAAAATATTGCTCAGAAATAGAAAAGGCAACAACCAAAAAACATCGAAGGTTGAATCTGAGTGTCAAGTAAGAATTTAGGAGATTAGGATGGCAAATGTTTTTCTTTGAAAATGTTAATTCAAGAACCAATCGAACAAATGAGACAAAAATATTTGCTTTATTTTCTTCGGCTCTTTGTCGAGTTCAGTAAGCGAGCGTTATTGAACTTTTTTTTCTCAAAGCTATTTTACCAACTCAGCTATATATATATTGTACCAATTCATGATTTTAAATATGATGGATATGTTACTCAAATTAGACGTTTTTTTACTCCATTTGAATGTGGCCAATTTATTTGAGAAATGAGCATAGTGAGAAGGTTACATCTCATTTTTGGTTTGGTATAAAATTAAGTTTGATGATTTCCAGGCTGTTGCTAAACAGTAAACACAACTTGACCACTAGCCTAAGAATCGAATTTTTTGATATTTAAGCTGAGCTAAATAAACATTTTTATTATTCAACTTGCTTGGTATGTAAGGTTTTCATTACTTTTTTTTTTTTTTTTTTTTTAACATTATATTTTCAAATCCGATTCAGATGCATGAAGATCATAACTTCGTACTCTATTGTTTCCCAACTGGGAATATATTTTGCACATCATGAAGTTCAGCTCTTCACTCAAGATATCCAAATCCCAAGTAACAAGACTTGCATACAATCTTAATACAATGTAGTTTTTTGAAGCTTGCTTTTTCCGCCTGTTCATCCTTTCCGCAATATTAATTCCTTTTGTTTTCATCTAGACCCCATAGGTAAAATGTAGACAATAACTGAAGAATGAGATGGGGGTGTAGACAATAAGAAATAAGAGAAGCAGCTGGAATCCTCCACCACCGATTTCTAATTGTTTTCAAATAGTTTCCGGTTTTCTTCCTTTCATGTTGTTGTGCTCTTTCCTTTGCTTCTCTTTTAAGTCTACTTCCTTTTCCACCCATTGTTTGATTTACCCCGCCCTTCATTTATAACTTTCACGACTGATATAACTCATTTCTCTCTCTCTCTCTCTCTCTCTCTCAATGCCCCCATCACATCTTCTCTCTCTGTGCTCCCCAATTACATCTTCCCACTGCGTGCCCCCCCAATCACTTCTCTGTGTGCTCCCCCTACATCACTTCTCTCTCTCTCTGTGCTCCCCCTACATCACTTCTCTCTCTGTGTTCTCCCCTACATCACTTCTCTCTCTGTGCTTCCCCCCTACATCACTTCTTTCTCTGTGCTCCCCCCTACATCACTTCTCTCTCTGTGCTCCCCCCTGCATCACTTCTCTCTCTCTGTGCTCCCCCCTGCATCACTTCTCTCTCTGTGCTCCCCCCTGCATCACTTCTCTCTCTGTGCTCCCCCCTGCATCACTTCTCTCTCTGTGCTCCCCCTGCATCACTTCTCTCTCTGTGCTCCCCCTGCATCACTTCTCTCTCTGTGCTCCCCCTGCATCACTTCTCTCTCTGTGCTCCCCCTACATCACTTCTTCTCTTTCTATGCTCCCCCTACATCACTTCTTCTCTTTCTGTGCTCCCCCATATCACATCTTCTCTCTTTCTGTGCCCCCCAATCACTTCTTTCTGTGCCCCCCCAATCACTTCTCTCTTTCTGTGCCCCCCAATCATTTCTCTCTTTCTGTGCCCCCCAATCACTTTTCTCTCTTTCTGTGCCCCCCATATCACTTTTCTCTCTTTCTGTGCCCCCCATATCACTTTTCTCTCTCTCTGTGCCCCCATATCACATCTTCTCTCTTTGTGTACCCCCATCTTATCTTCTCTCTCCATGCTCCTTCTATTCATTTCCTTTCTCTCTCTCTCTCCAACCAGTAATTTCTTTTTGCAAAACAATATTTCAAGAACTTCCCTTTTCTTTGTGAGCAAAATAAACAGAGGATAAACTACCATCACAGTTCAAGTCCCTATCTCCCCAAGTCAAATTTGATTTTTTTTTTGTTTTTGTTTTTCCAGTTTTCTCTTTGTGTGTGGGTGAGCATGTGAAACAGCATATTTCCTTGTATCCTTAGTTGCAAAGCAAAAATGTGGCATCTTCCCTGACAAGATGTTTGTAGGCAACTGAATCCATTTGGTGAGAGGAAGAAAAGCATTTCTTAATGTTTTCTTTTCCCCCTCAGGAAGAATGTAAATGTGTACAAGAACTTAATGCAGGAAGAAAAATACATCTCACACTTCAGCTTTGCTTAATTAACATTCTTCAACATTGTTGAAAAAAAAAAAAATGATCAAAATAAGATGAAAATATTCAACTGGTTCTAGCAAGAGAAAGCAAAAAGCAGGAAATTTCCTTCCAAATTCTCCCTTTGCCCTCCATGAAGAATAAAAAAAATCATAATGTCGCTTAGATGTGATCAGAAACATCCCGATTGATGTAAGATTTGTTTTTCTAAGGACTGGTAATATTTGAACAAACTTAGTTGAAACATTCAAATTACAAACGAACATGTGTAGATTTATTCATCTAAACTTATGAATGAAAGTTTGACACACACGCGGATTTGCTGCTGTCAATGTCAAAGAAAAGAATAGTGACTATTTCCTTGGTTTTCTGCTAACAAAAATCAGTTGTTGTTGCACCAGAAATATGCTATCCTAAGTGCCAGATGATAACCAGATTAAATTTAGTGCTTGGTGAAAATATGTAAATTAACCTTTGGCACTCTGCATTCTTTTCCAAGGGTGCCAAGATTACATGCACTTAGTAACTTTGAAAGCCTGTAACTTGTGTGTCTGTTCATGTGCGACTGCAAAATTCAAAAACACTATCATTAGGCAATCCAAGTCCCCTGCAGTGGCAGGACATACTTTTGTCACCCTACGAGAATAAATATCATGATACATGGCCTGACAAATATCAGAATTGTCATCTAATACAATATAGAAGTAATTCTTTTACCTTTCTTTTCTTGTTTTTTGTTACAACACCTATTTTCTTTGCTGAATGTACATACGTACACATGCTTAAATAAGCATGCATACACTCAGAATGATTTGGTTAGATCATTCTATTGCTAAATATAAATGGCAAAAGATGTACAAGTTGGAGTCTCAGGGAAGAGGAGATCCCCTCACTCTCTCATTAAAAAGATCAAATTCTAACACCAGACGAGGAAGTGATTACCAACAGATGCTCGCTTAAAGATGTTTTCTCAGAATTAGTAAGATTCAATTTCAATTGATTTACTGTTTCTTATGCATTGACCTTTCAGTTCAGTGACTGTCAGTCTTTTTTTCTAATTATCTGTCTAATCTCGCCTTATTCACAGAAAAGTAATGTTTTCACAACTCTTTTAGTTTTCTTTGTACTGCTTTGATGTTCTTTCTTTTTTGAGTCTTATATTTCTGAAGTGTGAGATGAATGTCAAACATAGATTGCTTGCAGAACATCCAAATTCAATGCATAATAGAACACAAATGACTCTTTCTTCATCATCCCGGCATATTTCTATAATTGAAAACTTATTATGTTGAAGTTTGTGTCAGACCTACAAATTCCAATGCACTATGGCTTCAATTCTAGAGACCAAAATGGAAAAAGTAACAAGTATAATTCACAACGTATGAATTTTCTATGATTTCAAATATCATATTGATAGATTTGTGAAAAACTTGAAAATCTTATGAATAGAAGTTAATCATACTTCTTATGATCGATCACATGACCTAAAATTGATATTGTTCACTATTGTTATTAAGGACATTTTAGTCAAACTTTTTTCCCGTTCTTCTTGGTTCTTTTGCTTCCTATGACTTCAAATACAAGGTCAATATTTGTGATAAATTTTCAAAGTTATCAATTACAGATAGCTTTTCTCAATCCCAGAGAGACAAATTATAATAGATTTAATCAAGGTTTGAATGAGAGATAATCAATTTACAGATGTTATTGAAGAGGAAGATAAGCTTACATTAACCTCTCTCAAAGTGACTCAGAATAACAGACAGACAGACCATGCTGATGAAGAGTGAGAAAACTGAAGGAATCAGCATACATCAACTTGTCAGCTAAATGTATAAGTCAGACCAGTGAGGATTTCAACTTGGTGTGGTTTTCGCTGTTCCACAAGGGCATGGTATGGAATTCTTTGTCTAACAAAGAAAGGAGTTGAAAACATCTGCAACCTATATAACAAGCATTGCTTCTAACGAGAAAGAAAAATTTCTGTTTGCTATCCCTTTTTTACTTCACGGTTCATGTTACTTCAAGCGTTGTAAATTGGAGGTAATGGTAATCCTCGGTCTTACAGATGTAAAACAAAGTATTCAAACACAGCATACAAAGGCTCTAAAAAGTATAACTATACCATGTATTGATTAGATATTAATAAAATGAAGTTAAAAGCTTTAGAATGTTACAAACCTTGAATTTTTTTAGGTACAACAGAAATAGTGTATCTGATGTGTCAAACTGACTTCATATTTTCTTTACATATATATATATATATATATATATATATATATATATATATATATATTTCTTTTTTTTTTCCTTTTCAAGATGCATCCAGAGATTTTGAGCTGTTAGGGTATCTGATAGAATACAAATAAATGGCTTTTAACTCCATTATTGCATTAATATATGATCAATATATTGTATTATTCTTTCTGAAACCTTCCTATGCTGTTATGGTCCTACTGCTGTGGTTATCTCTCCCAATAATCTTTGTCTGCAAAACCAATCCATAAAGGGTGGCCAGACATCTGGCTTTCGAGCATTCTGTTCTTTGTTCGACATCAATTCTAACCAGACGTTAATGTGTCTTCCTTTTTAGGGGCTGACTAAAAAACATATTCAATTTACCTTGAAAGGTCTGCCACTCAACGAGCTCACAGACCTCCAGTTATACATTTGTGGACACCAGGTTGGGAACCACTGGTCCAGAGTATCCTCTTTTCTGATAATTTGGAAATAGCCACCCTACATCTGTAAGACCAAAAATTGCCATGAACCCTTTGCACTAACAAAAAAATAGACTTCCTTCCTCTGAAGAAACGCATGGAATGGATCAGCCAAGACTTAGAGGGAATAAAAAAATGAGTTGACTTGGCAGAAAAACTCTTTGAATAAACTCAAATTTTAAAAATGACCTGTCTTCAACATAATCTAAAATACACTTGACATAATGGAAGGATGTTACAGTTATATTTTGCAGTGTACAATTCAAATTTTGGTATTTGAACTGTCTTACTGATATATAATGAGAATTCAAATTTATTTCCATATGAGCACTCATCTTGAAAAGTACAAATTTAAAATTGTTTCCATTATTAATACAAATGAAGAAAGACAAAATAGTTTTTGTATCTGTTCTATATCCATGAATTCTGAATGCTCTAATTTTTATAAAGCATATTTTTTTCATGAAGTTTCTGATAAAAGATTTTGGCTAATACATAAATACAATTATTCATTCTCGGAGATATATGCTCAAAAGAGCAGAGATGTTGTTCAAGAAAAGAACATCTTTCCTTATTTCACTACTGATTATCTATGTCATCCTTTATGGTATCAAATTCTCATGTGCTAATTTTTTCACCTCCTCTTGAATTTATGTTGTTGACTTAGGAAATTATCTTGTCTATCAACAACTCATCAGTTATCACCTCAGAGATTTGGGACCTGAGCAATACAACCAGATACATTTTGTCATACAAGATTAGGGGTTGGCATACAGCAAACATTGTGCTTCTGTGCCCCCCTGGATTAATCAGTTGCCCGTAACCCAGATGGAGGCCATGAAAAAACTTGAAATAAAGGAATTATCCACATTATCCAAACATTCAGGCATATTTTGTCTCAAATCAATCAAAATCATTTGTGCTCAGCCAAGGATGCCAATTAGTAATCAATTTAGTTGCACCAAGGTATCTTTTGAATCAATTAAAAAGACAGAATCTTTAAAGCAAAAAGTAAGCATATATTTGCTCACAGGCAGGTTGAAATTCTACCCCCTGTTCTAGATTATCATTTTCTACTTTTTACCCCCCCCCCATTAATATGGGTGTGTAAAAGCAACTATCATGGTTGATTAGATTTTGTATCCAGCACCGCATTAATTCATATTTCAAAGTTATAGAGCACCCTAACCTATTTTGGGTATACCCTGAACCAAATAAGTTAGGTAATAATATCAAACATTTGCTTCTCTATAATCGTTTTAAGCCTACAAAAGTAAAAAAACCCTGGTCAAATTAACTTTGTATTAAAAGCACCTTGGAACTCTTCTTTTTTTTTCTTCTTCTAGTAATAGCTGTATAATTCAAATATAAGTAATTTATATCACCCTTCCTTTGGCCTTAAAGAGGTAGTTCTCTTATTATATTCAACTTTTCACTTGTCTCATCAGTTAGGTAAGGAATTACAAACTCCCTCTTAGTGCCAGAGTAATCAATCCTTTCAAACTTCTATGAGCAACACCAAATGAATTTCACTAGTTGTAAAATTTTGTTTCTGATTCCTTAATTTTGAGAATTTTCTCTTTAAACTATAAGGTTTTGAGAGCGCTAATGAATTAACTATTATCAATTGTATTTATTTACACCTTTCAAGTTTTTTCAAATTTCATTTCAAATACACTGATTATTCTGAAGATTTTTTGCACTTGTGTTATGTTGAATTTTCCTCCTTGAAAGGAGATGAGCCTGATCAACCATGAACTAGAGATTAAACCTTGATCCTCATTATTGCTAGTTTAACTTGAGTGCTCGTATATATATATATATATATATATATATATATATATATATATATATATATATATATATACACACACACACACACACACATAGGGAGAGAGAAGTTTGATGAGATGAAATTTGATTCCTATTACAATTTAATCTCATTTTACTACTACATATGAGAAGGACCTGAAGAATGGAAAGATTAGAAACTTGATTTTCTTTCTTTTAAATTACAGTTTAATCAATTTTTCTCTCTTTTTTTTTTTCTTTTGTAGGTAAGAGTTTGAAAGTGATGTGCAGGAAGCATGACACAGAAATTTACTATTTGAGATGAAGATGAAAATGTGACACAAATGAGTGAGTTTTGATTAATGCATCATTCAGCCCCTCTTTTTTTTTAACCCTAAAATTATTTCCTCAGCTTGAAACATTCTGTTGAGTATCGAAGTGAGTCATATCTTCTTACAAGCTATAGAACTAACACATGATGATCAGATTTGACAATCAACTTGAGAAAGACACTTTTTGTACTGGTTTTGAAGTTGGCTTTTTTAATGAAAAGTATGTATAATATATAAATACACTTATCTGGTGGTAGGTTATCATCATTTGAAAATCATTGAAAGCCCTAATGAATATGTACACAAAAAAAAACTGCAGAGATAGAAAATTAATACATAAGGACCAAAAGTCTGAATGCAGTTTTGTATTTGTTTCTGTGTTGAGTAAAAGCTGCTTAAATAAGATTAAAACAAATTTATCTTTTGCTCAGTTTCTATCAAATTTTCTTTCTATACATTTTTAACCTTTTCCCCGACTATTGATCTTTCAACTGACATCTAATTACTGGACAACAT
>OY735202.1:23082879-23247879 GCA_963457665.1 Thysanoteuthis rhombus
TTGAAATCTAAGGAAAAAAAAAAAAACTGAAGCCTCTTTCAAGGCTCCAAGAAGACAACATTTTTCATGGACATAATCAAAATATGATTTGTTCCTTTCTTGATGTGGTATAACAAGCTCTTTAGCCTTGATTGGCAACCAGTCTAGGAGATATGCAGCTTATCCCAAACCAGTCTTAATGGAGATGAAGGTACACTGGTTTACCTCCTTTCTAGCAGCCAATTGTGACGTCTCATTCTATCGCTGGAAAACAACCTTGGAGGCCAAAAGAGTGGGATCGGCCCTGTGCAATGAGCCTCCTACTTTTGAAAAAATGTTCTTACTCAGGTTTCTAAGACAATAACAGCACAGCCATCATCGAAATGGTGATCAACCAATCCACTGTTCCTTCCTAACTGGCTTTGAATGTCTGCACTTTCTGATAGTTTGAATTATACTCAATATGAAACAAAACTAACCACTGTTGATATATAATGTTTTGAAGTAAAACCTTGATTATTATTTGAAAGTGATTTTGGATCAATATCTTTTTTCTTCTCTTCCTCATTGAAGTTGAAGATCAAGAAATGAGAATGGCTATGTTCAGGGCTGGCCCAAGCCTTCAAAGATGGGTCCCTGAGCAGAATTTGATTTGATGGGGGGGGGGCTAAGTGTTCATTTATGCTTCAGCCAGCTCTAGCAATGTCCTTCGTTAAAAATGTTAAAAAGCTTTTCTTTAATTTTTTTATAGACTGAGATAAAACCAGATAAATATGTTGAATTCTAATTAAAAACTGTACTTATAATTGTAAATATAAAAAAAATCTCTTTGGAAAAAAACATAACAGCTGTGCTACTCTACAATGCTACTTAACTTTCTAGCATGTATTATTGCAAAATTTTTTCCCTCTATAAAAAGAGGAGACGTATACATATATAAACTAAGTTGTATATTTGTAAAGTTACCGCTAATAACTGATTGATATAATGTCGGACTAATGAAATTAACAAATAACTCAAATATGGAAGCTGTCATAATTGTGGAAGAGGTTATTTTTTTATTATTTGAATTGAGAGTTCTCTTTCTTCAAAAGGAGCACTTGATAACATCCCTTACCAAGTAAGTACGTGGGGCACAACCTTTGACTCTTTGTCAGTCAGTTTTCTCTTCTATGACATTCACACACTGATCCCTGAGGTGTCATAAAGAGAAGAGCCAAAGGAACTAGATGATTTCTTGCATTAACCACACATCAGAACTCCCACACTAAACTCAACCAAGTGTCATATTCCACCCTTGTTGGGAGATGCATGAATCCAATCGCAAGTGCCAAGTACAATTTTCTCTAATTCTTACATTTCAATCTATCTATTTTTCTAAGTTCTTATCATTATAGACAGAAGGTAGCATGCATATATTCATAAATACTTCTCTTACCTACTTAGTGCAAGCATTTGCAGATTGTATGATCACATCGCACTTTCAAAAATTTTTACAATTCTACAAGGTTACCTACATTTCATGATGGAATTATAATTTTTTATAGTTTTATGAATGACTATCCAATTGCAATATTATCTTAATCTATTTTATTAGATGATGCATTGTCAACCAGTATTATTCATTTTTCACTAGTATTTTCTTCCATCTTAATTCTATGTTGCATAGTTTTCATCACAACTTCAACTGGGGAAAAGTAAATAAAGATAATATTGTTACTACAAATACTATGAGTGTAAAAACAAATATGGTACTGAGAGAGATAAAAAAGAAGAGAAGATTTAAAGGTTAGATTAGGGTTCTCGTAGCTCAGTCCGTAAGAACAGTTGGTGCAGTTAACCAGGCTTCTTGAAGCAAAGCAGAAGGGACACAAGTTCAATTCTCAGTTGGACTTATTTCCATTCTGTGCTGTTCATTCAATGCCATGGACTGACGGCCTTAGTAAATTGTGATAAAAAAAAGAAATTAGGTGATGAAAGAAAATACTAGTGAAAAATTAATAGTAGCTTGAACTTTTCTGCATATATAAATAGGCCAGGACAATGATAGTATTTTTGACAATAAAAAAAAAAAGGTAGGTGGTGTTTTGGGGAATTCTGAGCAAGAGAAACGGTTGCACAGTATTCCGTCCCACTATGAATACTAGAATGTTCGTGTATTTTTAAAATTTGCACCATCCAGGTTCAAGTACTCACTCAAACTCTGAATAGGATTTCAGTTAAAGATAAAAATCTAAAAGCAATCAACAAGACATTTGCAAAAATTCTACTTATTCCATGTACTCATGATATCAAGGTTATCAATCGATGAAACATTAAAAGTTTCAATTTGTTGATCTGTTTGTAACCTGTGAATAGCTGAAACAGTGCATTATGGTCAGTGGTATTGAAATATGGGACCTTCAGAATGAAATAATTAGAAGAATGTGAAAAAAATATTGTTTAATTCCAACTTAATGATAATAGTGTAGGGTTTGCGTTTGTCCTCATCCCTATCTATATCAAAATGACTGATTTGTCAAAAGAGATATCTAATGAAATGCTGACTATGGAGTATCCCTTATTCAATTAATTGGCAAATGTGTAGAAAAAACCAGGTTCATTCTGGTCACATGAGATTACTCTAATCTTCTTTCAAAGGGTGACCAAATGTGTTGTATAGTATAACTATAGGAATTCTTGAATTAAAATGTTATAGTAATTACAATTAGCACAGTTGTGTTGGCAATTTTTTTTCCCATTGGTTGGTTGTAGGGAAGAGATCACATTTCGTAATGTGCTAAGCTCGAATTGTAAGCAGATGCACACACATTGCATATACACCGAGTGATTCAGACCATTAATGGAAGAATAAGAATTCTCTAATGATACAGATAAGTGATAAGAATTACTCAAGGGGTTCCACCTCTAATATTGCACACCATATGTATAGCATGGCACTGCTGATATTAACTGGATTCCAAGTTCATATAGCAGCATGAACAAATCTATTTTAGCTGAGTGCACTCTGAAGATGGTTGAGAATCTCATGTAGCAGTTGTTGTAAAGTTGCTAGTTCAAAAGATCACAATCCTCTTTGCAAATTGCAAATAGAATGATCCCATCAGCTCTCTTTGCAGTGATAACTTTCAGCTATTATTTTCAAGCAAATCAAAAGTGAAATATTCATCGTCCTCTATGAATAAACAATCTTTCCCTGTGTAACATGATAAATCCCCAAACAAGCTTTTTTCAAGACATTTTACTTCCCAAGTTAGTTTATGATTACTATTTTCTCATGTCCTATCTTGTATTTTAGTAGTTCCATATTTATGAATAAATTCCACAAGACCCTAATTTTAAAACAGACCTACCCTTTAATTTCTTTGTTTTCATAATTTTTGCCACTCCTACAGAAGCTACTGGTGGGTGACAAAAATTTTGAGAACAAAAAAAGTCAAGTGTTAGTGTGTTCTAAAATAATAGTTTTGTGAAATTTACTAAAATATAAAATTACCAAAATACAACTAAGCATACAACACTAAGGATTTCAGTAAGTCTGTTGAAAAGACCAATGACCAAAAACATCGTCCTATTTGTTTTGGCAATTTCATCACGTCAAGATCTCATTAGTAAATGTTTGGGTAGAAATTTATATTTGCTTAGAGATTATTTCTTTTGTTAAATCATATCTACATTTTACCCTCTATTGAGGGGTCACTTTTTGAATTTTCCTATATTGTGAATTGAAAAAAACCTTATTTAGATCTTTCTTATTTGTATATAAAACTTCTGTCATACAACCAGTAATATTCTAAAAATGAAAATTAAAATCACTCAATTTGTATGGTAGTTCAGAGCTTTTTTAGCTATATTTCCAGAAATGATGAACGAAAAAAAATTCTATAGCAACATATACAAGATCCATTTTTGAGCAACCAATTGAGTGAAAGTGTTCTGATTTGTAAATTGCAAGATCTAAGAAAAATACATGTCCACTATTACCAAATGGTGACCTTCATTTTCAAGTGATTAAATAGCTGAAAATTCTACGTGTAGAAACAGGTTCAAAAGGATCATATTAAAAGTATTCAATATTTTTATCTGGAGTAGTTGTCTCATACATGATGAGGATGCAAGACAGAATCTTATAAGTAATTATACATTTTTTTTGTATAGATATTTGACTATTAAGCTCAAACTGGAAAAATCTGACCCAACAAATCAATTTAATGTATTAGTTGACCAAAGTCTTCATCAACATAGCCTTGTTTATCTGGCAGAAAAAATGAACAGAGGTTTTCACACTTTCTTGACATAGAAGAACATGGAACTTCAACATTTCAAGAGTGTCAAGTAGGTGAGGCTGATTATCTCTCAAGAAGGAAATGATTTGTAAATTTAAAAAAAAAAACAAAAACAAATGTTGTTTTAAATCCAGGATGTTTTTTAAACTTCATCCCATCCTGCATTAGAATTATCCCAGTTACTCATTGTCTAATCCTGAGTCAAAATGACTTTTTACGCAGGATCAATCCTATGATCGCACCTTTGACCATTAGGTCCTTTCCTGTACGTACAATGTGTTACATCACAGGAGTGTCAATTGATGTGGAAATTTCATTACTGACTTGTATAGAAAGTTCGAAAGGTGCAGCTATCATAGGGAACTCCTAAATGATATTTAGTATAGACTGTTATAGAATGTCTAAACAGAATATGCATAGCATAGTTGAATGAAAAATAAACAATTTTAGACCTCTTTATTCTTCCAACCAAGATTTTTGTCCTATGGACCACTGATAATTACAAAACTTTCTCAAAAAATTTCCTCTTCAATTCAATATTCCAAATACTAACAATAACTTTGTTTTCTGACAGGTATGATGGTCTACTTATTATTTGGTCTTTATTCTAAAATTTATATTACTAAGCTGTGATCCACAGGTAGAATTTGTTCCACAAATTTATCAAAACTTTGATTCATCCTAATGATTATACACACACATATAGAGACAGCAAATTCTGTCTGTAGTGGAAAGATATCAAACCGTCACTTGTGTTTTTCAATACTGGTATATCTATGTCGACAAGGTTTCAGCTTTTATTGCTGTCCACTTTATTACTACTTCACACCTCTCCTGCTTAGCTTTGGTCATTTTCTATACTATTTCTGGCAATAACAGAGGGGGGGGGATAGTAGAGCATCAGATCGGGCATTTTTTTGTCTAGAATTTGTTTCAAGCAATTTTCAGCACTCAGTTTGCATGTTGTGCATTAAAAATCAGCAAAAAAAAAAAAAAAGGATCGTCAGTGTCAGGAATAGCATCCTAACAAATAATTAGTATA
This sequence comes from Thysanoteuthis rhombus, assembly GCA_963457665.1. Taxonomy (NCBI): domain Eukaryota; kingdom Metazoa; phylum Mollusca; class Cephalopoda; order Oegopsida; family Thysanoteuthidae; genus Thysanoteuthis; species Thysanoteuthis major. The sequence continues at coordinate 23,088,187 of OY735202.1, forward strand.
ATTCATTATTTATATACCGTCAGTTTGACCCAATACTACAGCAAGTAATTGGAGATGTCAATTTTGAGCGTTCTTTGTTGAAAATATTTGGAACATATAAAATTAGATAAGGAAGCATTCAGCATAATTCCAATATGGCAAAATAATCCTCAGAAGGATAATAGACACTGATAAACTCAGTTAATCTTTACTTTCTATCCTAATTGTTGGAAATATATTGGGTCTTTTTTTTTTTTTTATCTAACATTGATCATTAATTAGTGTGGTTTATTATACGAACTAACTTTTACGTAGTTGGTTGTTTCATTTAGAACTTGATGTCTGTTATTGTTACTTCCCTGTTTCACCCATATTTTTCATGTTATCAATCATTTTGCAGTGATGTTGGAAGCATATAAAAGAGAAAATCAGTTTCAACAAAATCAAAAATCTCATCACTACCACCAGATTAATGCACTGTAGCAGTAATGCACTATATGCAGGTTCTTGATGGTGCATCTTTTTTCTTTTCAATGTCAATAATGCAGCTATCAGTATTTGTTCGTAAAAATAGCATAAATCTAATCTCAGTAAATTAAATCTAGGTTTGAATTTTATACCGTCCACTACAAATTTCTTTTCATGTGTCACTGTCAAATGAGGGCTTTTAATTTTCATTTATTGTAAACAGATGGGAACTAATCCATTTTCTTTCAAAAGTGAAAAAAAAAAAATGTTGAAATTGAGACCTTTTTCTAACTCTACATTTCTCGTTTCAAAAAGAAATTAATCCAGTCTTGTTAAATATTCCAGATGTTGAGTTGAACTTGAGCACTGTTCCTCGAGTCGAAATATTGCTATTATTTGAAACGGTGAATAGTAACACCACAAAAAAGCAAGAGTCGAAAATAATGTAAAAAACGAAAACTTAGATCTTTCTCTACTAGGAAAAAATAAGGTTATTTTTTCCACTTCTCGTGTTGCAGATGGATTCTTTAAGATCGTAGTAAACAATTGTAAAAATAATTCATTAGACCAAACAGTTGGAAAAAAAAAATTCGGCAAGCGGCACCAACTCAGCGGTACAAAAATTTTTGGAGGATAGAAAGAAGACTTTATCGTAATACCTACTAGGGAAAACGGCCAGAATGTCATACTGTTGAATGTTGATGATCTTATTTTTGTATCTCATGAAAAAAAAAATCTCTCTCGACGATGTCTTACCATGGGACTTCTCTTACGCTGTCAAGCTTCAAGCCACATTCGTTATAATAATAAAATATGAAAATAATCGTTTGTAAACAATTGTACTCTTATTTACCTTTTTTAATTAAAAAAATCAGAATATTTTTTAAACTTTGGTGAGCATCAATAGCGTGCCACAAAAATACAATTTTTTTTATCAGGAATATATTAGCAAATCGATTGAGCTGAAGCAGATACATAATTTTAAACAGACCCTTATGGTAATGATGTCTTTATTTCGTTACTCAGTGATGAAATGATTTGATTCAAAATAAATAATGTTTGTTCAGAAAAAAAACTCGTGAAGATTCTTTTGTGTGTGTAAACTGACGAATAGGCCTTATGAAAATGATCTAATCTGTTATTTCGTCTTCATCAAAAACACAAATGCTACCTAATTTTTTGTCAAGAAAAAATATGAAAATAAAAAGTATCTTAAAAATTAAAATGTCAAACGAGTCCGGGGGTGGGGGTCGATGTTTGATTTTGGTCGCTTAAATGTTGTAGTGTGGAGACTGGAGTTGAGATAAAAGCCTAAAGGTGGTTGTTTAAGTTCAAATATAGCTAAGTAATACTTATAAAGAATCTGAAATGAGAAAAATATGAACAAAAGGAGTACACTTTATGTATATTTTTGAAAAAATGTGTAAAATCTAATGTGCTTACCTGCTATAAACCACAAAAAAGCTATGAATACATTGGTCAGACTGCCTTGCATAATCTGTGAGTGTGTTGAAGCCATCTCTTGTTGTTCATGTGATTCACTCTACGTAGTGAATAATATTTTTTGGTTTTCAAGTGTTTAAGCTAGTAAGAATACATAAACACAATAGGGTGGTGTGAGTTTTGTACATAAAATTTGATCCAGGCTTTTTTGAGTAACGTAATAATGTGTGCGTGTGTGTTTGTCTGTACACACGCACTGTACTTTCAAGAGGAGCCTGATATAGTGCAGCCGTCTCTCTCGGCTTGGAATATAAAAATAGTTCTCTGAATAAAATCTTTGTAATTCTCTCGGTGGTGGGAGAAATGTCACCCTCTCTTTCTCTCTCTGTCTTTGGACCCTTCTCCCACTCCTACCACCCATTCCATTCCTCCTACTTCGTTATCATTTTCTCTCTGTTTTCATCATCATCAACAACAGCAGCAGCTGTCTTCACTATTTACCACTCCTACTACTACTAATACTACTACTACTACTACTACTATTATGAATGAAATGGTTGCTTATTCATGAAAAAGAACTTTTAAAAGCCCTGGAGAAAGCGGGAAGGGGATGAATAATTACAATAAAGTAAGGGACACACGGTCTTGACACTTAATGCTCGTGACTCCCCCCCCTCGTTGACAATTCTTCCTTCACCCCCCCCGAAATCACCCAATGTTGCCCACTTGAAATGCGATTATTACTATTTTTTCTTTCCAAGTTTGTTGTTGTTGGCCGAATTAGGGAGATGCTCCACATGGATTTAACACCAACATACGACAGAATAGAAATTTATGGGAGAGACGAGATTGTTCAATTTGATTGCATACTGTATTAAGAGAAAGAAATATATCAAAATAGAATAATAACATCGTCTGACTCTGACGAAGATCCTAGTAGAGTGGGATATCTTCTCTTTTCCTGGTTTTAATTTCACTGTCATTCCTAATCCTAATTAACATCGCCATAATCGATGGCCACACCTACACCTAAAATTTGTTTTTAGGTGAAAAATCTACTCATGAATTACATTAAAAGTGATGTGGGTTTTCTCCCCAATACGTACACACACACACACACACACACACATCATAAAGTTTGTTGGGTTTGAAATAATAAGTAATCATTTAGTAAGTGTTGTATATGTGCGGCATCCTCATCTCAAATTATTGTCCGTTCTCTTAACTGATCTGACTCATGCAGTTGTTGTTACTGTTAACTGCACTCAGAAAGGCTAAGGTAAAAATTGTTACTGGTCATCCGTAAAAAACTGGAATTTTTTTTTTTTTCAAAACTTAATTTATAACAACTTTTAAGAAAAATGTTCTTGCAGTGTTTTAATATAGAAAGTGAAAATAGGAATAGCGGGGAGGGGGAGGAAAATGGAAGAAAAATATCTTGAAAAAGAAAACTAACGTAAAATAATTAAGGAATTAGTAGTAGTATGTGATCTGGCATTTTCATTTATATTTGAGTCGTAGCTTTTTTAGCATCAAAATTGACAAAAAGTGTTAAGTATAAAAAAATTTAAATAAAACTTTTTACTAAAGAACCAACAAATGATTAAAAAAAAAAATTAGATTAAAAAAAGACGAGAAGAGTCTTATTTGATGAAAAACAAAATGTTTATTTAAGGTTAATTTATGGTTACTTGGGGATTGTTTTTGTTTGTTTTTTTTAAAATTTATCTATTTATCTATTTAAAAAATTTTTTTTTAAATTCTGCTTTGCTCAAGGAGCAGGTTGGGTAGGATCTCTCTCACTTTGGCCCCTCCCCTCTGGATCCATGCCTGAATATAGCTCGTATGGATTTTTACATTAAATCTCTGCAGAAACTTCATGTGCACAAATCATTGTTCATGGGACAGATAGTCACGCGATCCCTCCGCATGATCAAGTTTGTTCAGGCCAATATCTGAATCTTTGAAAGTATTTTAGTGTACATGTATTGTATTCAGGTTATTGTTGAAAATGAAAGGGGGAAAATAACATTGATAAAATAACATATCACATGAAATAATCACATTTAGCATATATGCGATTGTGAGTATATCATTTTTTTATTACTCTGGAGAAGCAACAGAAAATCCAGTGCTTTTGAGTTTTTAATCATCAGCCTATCAATAAATTATTTTTGCCTTTTCATTATCCACACAAGAAGAAATGCTTGCAAACTTTCATTCTTATATGTATGCACAAACATTGACTTGATTTTTTGTTCTTTTGTCACATGAAGACAGCGAAACTGGAAACATTGGTTTTTCATATTATTTTTCTTTTCCATAAATGAACATTGGAAAGAAATGCACTGTTCTAATCGTGTATTTTAATTCTTCCCCTTTCATTATTGATTTGGATGCTGTCATTCCATTTTATTGATGATGGACGACTGCTACCGGCTACTGCTTGGTTGATATGGCAAAGTGGTCAGCCTGCGTTTGTCTGGTTAAAACTGGTTCTGCTTTTTGCTTAGTCAGCCCATTTTATTGCCATTTGATACGCCTATGGTATTCAGGGAAATTCAAAAGACACATAAAAATCATTGTATCAGCTGATATTTGATTATATTGATTGGGGGAGAGACGTGCTTTCCTTTATTTGGGAACTGAATTTTTAATTGCTTTCTACACTTTCATTAGGTCCTGATCAGCTTTAAGCTAAAGCGTATAACTCAGACTTGGGTCTTAAATCATCATATTCCATATGTTTTTGCTCTGAAGTATGTAATGTATTCAAGACCATATACACCTGCAGGCCCATTATTACTATCAATTCACTTGAATTGTGTCAGATTTGGTTTGCTCGTGAGTACATGGAATTCGAATGAAGACACTCAGAATCCTCACCTAATGTCCATACAAGCCATTAGTCCTGGGAATTGATAGTGGGGTCAAGTATTTTTTTTTTCATGAACACCTCCTCTCTGAGTGGCAAATTCAATTCGAGTGCCACTTGATATTGACTAAAGTCATAACCAAAATATTCTCAAAGATAATTTTAGGAAAGTACTTTCTCCTCAACCCCTTTTTCAATGTGTCTTCATCACATACAAAGTTAATTTGATGCTCTACCTCTCTAATTGTTCGGGGTTCCTAGAAGCAGAAATCTTTAACTTTTTCGATACTGTTGTAACCAAAACCAATTTTCATTCCCTGAAAAATATTTATGAAGAGCAGTCTGTTAACATACACACTCATGTACAGTACAACCATGATTATAAGATGAATGGTTTACGAGAGTATTTGCAGGACTACTGCTCACAGTGATTCATCCAAGCCCCTTGGCTGTGCATTGGTAGAAGGTACACCTTTGCAATATTTGGATATATATATATATATATTTATTTTGTTTTTTCCATATTAAATGTCCATTTTATATGTCAGTATGTATGGTTAAGCAATTTTCTACTTTGAGTTGATAATTCTCATGGCTGAGATGGAACATATATAGAAAGTAGTGAATGATTTGCTCAAAAACCGAAGAAACAATGCCCTCAAACATCTATATTTTGGGTGGGATAAAATCTTTTGGGGGTGGCATAACTGTTGATGAACTGTTTGCATTCCAGCTGAGACCGTTTGGGAAAGGCTTAAATCTATTTCTCTCTCAGCTTTATTTTATGGAAAGAGTGGGTGAGTGAGAATTTTTGAAAATCACTCTCCTGTAACTAAATTACCTGCCCCAGTAATTGTAGCAAGAAAGTTCTTACGCCAACCTTTATAGAGTCCAAGTCATACAAATGCTTACAAATAAGTTCTGTTTGCTTAAAAACAGTTTTATAAGGTTCTCAAGGTGTATAAGCATTAAAAAGAAGCCCATATCTTTTATATTATGTAGTAATATACTCTCACATAATTGTGAATGTGTGTATGAGGGTGTGCTATTAAATATTTCTGATACGTTAAGATTGTGTAATTAATGATTACCACTTGAACCATAAATTCAGAAAGTTGGCCATAGGAGCCATCAAATATTCTTAGGTGCTTAATTGATGGGGGTCGAAATAAGCAGGGGGGAATTCGTCTCAATTTGATTAGTGAGGGCAAGGTAGGAAGCAATAGCCATGGAGACAATTTAGTAGGATCTGAACAAAACAAAGTTGTTCGAGAAAGATTTATAGGAGGGATGGGATAGGCACATGGGAAGTAAAAACATACAGTATTGACAGGAACAAGAAATTTTTTTTATTTTCAAAGAAAAATTAAGACTGAAAAGTTTGTTGATTTTAAAATCACTGAAATTAGTGGATATAAACTTGGTTTAACTATTTCAACCAATTTCTCCTTCTTGCATTGATCGAACTAGTAGTCTTTTGATGAGAAAATTTTGACAAATTTGGAGATTTTGCTTTCTATGCTTGTAACTGTTATGCCAAAGTGGATCTCCTCTCATTTTGAATACTTATGAAAAATTTCATGTGAAGAATGATAGTGCAGGAGAGGAGAAAGGGTTTTGTATTTTCAGATACCCATCACCATTATTAGTGTAATCTCAGCCATACACTTCCCTTAGACTTGTCTACAGAAATTCAAGCTATTCGTCTGGAAAGGATGGAAAAAAAAAGCTATTATATACCCTTCATCCAAAAGAACTATGAAAAAGCAAAGATAAAAGTTTGCAAAAAGATTTTTTAAAAGATAATTTGAAAATGTGGTTGGGACACTCATATTATTAGAGACATTTCAATTTTCTCCACATTTGTAGAGGTATCTTCTCTGTTATTAATTCTTAACTTGTATTTATTTCATTTTAATTTGGTTGCTTTTCATCACAATTACTCAGACTGTCAGTCTACAGCTGTGAGTGAACATCATTATTCATATAAACTTTGGTAAAGTTGAATCTATCATAAACTGATTTACTCAGAATAGTGTCCTCATTTAGGTTGTTTTTGTCACAATGTTTTAGCTGTTGTTCCCACTGGCCTTTTTCAAGTGGTCTGTCATATTTGGTAACTTTCCCAGAATTTTGAACACAGATCTCTTCAGTCAGTTCAATGAGGTTGATTGTTCTCAACCTGTTATTTATGCCGGAAGATATATCAATTATCCCTCGTTAATTTGCCCTGGTGATGTCACCTGTCAATCTTTTGTACGCTACCCAACCCAGGTATTGAACTTGAGACCACCAGATTATTGAATAAACTCAGCCAACGCTTTTATCCACTAAGCCATTGTCCATAGCATAGATAGCAGAATGAGAACAATCTATCAGTTTTGATTAAATAAAGGGTTCAGTTCAAAATTCCAGATGCCTTTTCTTTTTTTAAATTTTTTATTCATCCTAATGAACCATGAACTTCAACTATGCTGGCTATCAAGAAACTAATTCACTACATTCTTTTGGGATGCTTTTTCTAAATTTTTATATTTTTATTTCGTCTCTTCTTGTTATCTTATTAATGCCTGTATCATCTTCACGCTCTTGTTATCAGAGCTATTCGTTAATTATTTTGAATCTGTGTTCTTTATCTCAGCCATTAGAAGTTGGTCTGTTTAAACTTATGAACTGTGCAGATGTGTGTTCTGTTCTATTCAAATTAATTATTTAAGAATTTCTTTGGATAGGATCCCTATCACAGCAGTTCTGAGAGTGCAGTCTGCAGACCAATAGTAGTCTACTAGACTAGGCTTAGCCCAAGCCTTTATGGGGCCCTTAGCAGAATTTTGATTTGGGGCCCCACCCTTCTGCCACTTTTGAAAAAAAACATTCAAGCTCTCTTGTGGGACATTTCAAGTGCTCTTGGGAGCCACAGAGCCCAAAGCAGCTGCATAGTTTGCTATTACCCTCGCTGGCTCTTCATAAAATCCACGTAAGAGGTCTGTGAAAGGAAAATTGTTTCGAAATGAACATAGTTCTTGAAAATTTGTGATAGCTTATTTTTACTGTAAGAACCTAATCAACATGGAAGCTCTTCATGGGTCTGCACATATTTTTTGAGAACATTAAGTGGCCTGAGGTTGGGAAAGAAGGTTTTGTGAATCATTATTCTGTAGCAAAAAAATTTAGGATAAGACACTGGAATTGCATACTTCGGTATTCTTTGATCTAATAGTGAACTTGCTAAATAGATGGCGGTTAGGTGTTGGATATTTCTTACTTTTGAGGACCACCTTAAATCCTGTAATAAACTTAACAACGTTTTATTGTATTGGTAATGGTAAGAATGAATAGTTCATATCATTCTGATCTGATTACTTCCTTTTAAGTTTAGTTTGATATAGTAAATTGGATTTGCTAAATCAAGGGGAGTAACTCTTGTAATTGTCTTCTATAAACATAGATTAGGAAAATATTCTTATTAGATGATTTTACTTGCAAGCATTCATAATATTTTAAATAGCAGTGTCAGTGCAAATTAAATTTTATGCATCCTATTCAGTGCTGTCTCGACTCTCTTGGTTCGTAGCTGCAGGGAGTTTGCTGTATACTGTTGCTTAAGAATGTTACATCATAGTCCTTTATAACTTTCTTTCCTTCCAGCTCAAGGATTTCATAGTTGTAATGTCGTAAATGGCTCAACAGCAATGTTTTCTTCTTACTTAGACTTTTTCATGCAATATTACCAAAATTTTCAATTGCTATTTTGTGCACCATGTTATCAACTCAAGTGACCAAGTAACTCGTAGTATTTCAGTCTCAAGATCGGGCTTTGAAAATTCTACCCAACCCAACCAGAAGATGAAAGTCTTTCCTCTTCTATAGACATCCAGACCCTTGCTGCTGGATGACCTGACTCTAGGTGCACACTGTGAGCTTCTCTACAAATCTTGAGGAAAGATAAATAAAGTAGATTAAGTTTAAAGTAAATTAACTTACTCATTCTTACTATGTAGACATTAAACTTGAGTGCATATGGATCAATTTCTATGCATATCTTATATTCGCTATGAATGTTTTTTCTGTTACATTAAGAAAATTCAGTTTGCTAGTGGGTTGGTTTAGGGAGAGAAAGTAAAACCCTTAGAAATTTGCACTTGGAGATATTTTTTGGTTTGAAGAACTTAAAGAAAGAAGTGTAAGTCATTGTGTAAATGCTCACTCCCTGTAAATATCATGGATTTTACATGTACTCATCTGACTACAAAGAAAAGAAGCTTTTGCTTCAGTTTGCAATTGGTTAATTTTTCATTGTATCACCAAACTAATCACGGAAATCAAATCTTGTGGGTTGCAATCTTAGTACCCAACTACTATCCACATATAAAATGCAATGTGCATCCATATATCATTTTACTCAGAACACTTTTCAAGGAGTGCACAGATATTACACTCTGATCCTAGGCAGGAGTACCAGGGAGCGACACTTTGGTCTTAAGTAGGGTACACAGATACTCTGATCCCCAGTAGAAGTGCTGATTTATGCATAAATAATTCTGTCATTTTTGCCAGGTCCTATGCTAGTATAAATTTCAAAGCGTGAAAACTTTAACACGGTCTTCTCTCCTGAATATGTTTGATATAGCTTGTGTTATCTATTATTGTCAATGAAATGTGATACCAAAAATATAGCTTCGACCATGTATGTACAAAGAGCATAAATTGGAGATTCATTCAGTTTCAATCTGAATATTCTGGAGCTTTTTTATTGAAATTAGGCACTTGGTTATGACACAAATGCAACTTTCAGATGGATAAGTTTTGAAATAAGCTAATGCCTGACTTCTCTTCGTTGGAGCAACAGACTCTTTTTTTACGCAATTTTTGAAGTTTGGTGACATTATTGGCAAAATTATGGAATTTCATTAATATTTCATCAAAAATACAAATGCATTTCCATAGTGAAATTATTGGTAATGAATTTTACATTTAAAAAGCTCTATTCTCTCTGTAAAACATCCTGTAATTCTTGACCCCTGATAATCCCTTTTTTCCTGATTTTCAATATATTCCAACAGAAAAGTCATCAGAAATGCATTTACTTTATAATATTCACCTCATTTTTGACTCCAACTTTCTTTGAAGTGTCATCAGAATATCAGGCTAGTTGAAAAAGATAAGAAAATTAGTCCAGTTATAAGTCCTCTTATGACATCACAATAAAAAATAGGTCATGAATATAAATATTGTAAATCTCTCTCTCTCACCTCCCCAATCTCTCCATGGATACCTTCAACCTTTTCAATTTTGGTCTGAAAGAAAGTGAATTTGGCTCTCATAGACCTTGCAAAATTACACGGGTAAAGTCAGGTACAAAAGAAACATATCAGGCAGTTTCCAAGACTAGGTAGTACACTGGCAACTACTTAGATGAATAAGGATAGGGGAGGTTATAACCATTATTATCTAAGACAAATAGAAAATGAATTTTATAAAATAGCAAAATTTAAGAAAAAAAATTATTGTATCATAAAAGCAGAATTAATTGCTGATTTTCTGGTTTTCATCTGTTTTTTTTTTCTTTTGGGAGGAGTGAGTGTACTTGTTAAATTAGTAGTATTGTAATTCTAACATATAAATGCTATTTTCTATGTCTGAAAGACTTTTTGAGCTTAACTTTTGTTACTTTTGATAATTAACTGCATCCCTCTTTGTCATGCTAATATCCAGATTAGATGTATGCATGCTCATCAAATATTTTTGATATGCTAGAGTTATGAAATCTTTTCATGATCTTTGAGAGAATGGTGTAATGTTATTCTCCTCCTGATGAAATTTTTATGCCTAACCTTTAGCACTCTGTCTGCAACTTGGAGTAAAAATTTATCCAACTATTGCAGGCAACACCTATAGCCAAAACTATAGTATGTTTGAATTTTATTGTGTCATCGTGTCAATTTCAGTCATACATGACCAGAAGTGAAAATTACCTAGGGCACAACATCTTGGCCCCCTCGAAAAAGAATACACAGTGCTAAGAGTTGAAGATAATTGAAATCAATTAGTTGCTAATGCTAGAATCATCAAACCAGTTTCCTCTCTTTTGTTTCTTCTGTTATTTCTTATTGTCACTATTTATCCAATCTTAATGGCAATAGGAATGCATTACACAGCCTATTTAAAGCAACACTCTTGTGTCTGTGTGTTCACTGATAGTTGGCTGGCTACTGCTGTTGGTGACATCACTACAACCAATACTAGTGCTGTTGACATTATTTCAATTTGTTTTTTTCACCCAATTCTGTTACCTTATTGCTTCAAAATTATCAAAGATCAACAGAAAAATCAATTTTGTTTGAGCTATGCAGGTTTTTTTTTTGGTTTTGGGGGTATTTTTTTTCTCTCGTAATAAATGCATTTATAGCAAAATATGTATAGTATAATTTATTTATGTGTAAATAATCCCATCATTTTTGATAGGCACTCTGCTAATTTCAATATATAAGAGGAAATGCTCTGCTTATTTGATATTTTTTAAACTTTTGATGAACGTGAATTACTTATTCCAGTTGTGAAGATGAGTTTGTTTTTGAAATCACAACAAATTTTGACTCTGTCATTGAATACTTGAGATGATACCAATCTTGATCCATTCAAAGACTGCCCCCTGGGGATTGATACGGGGATTTTACCTGCATGTGTACACATTTAGAAGTATCTTCTAGTATTTTAAAAATTTTATTGAAATTATCAAAGAGGATCATTATAGTGCTGTCAAATCCTCTAATACATTGGCCATGCAGACAGTTTGGATGGAGATTCTAGGTGTTTTCATATAAACTCTGATCCGTTTTTGACAAGCACTGTTACTTAAGCCTTTTTAAGAAGCATCTTTACAGGAGTAAATTAAGCTGGATGATTTTTTTTTTTGTAACAGGATGTATTTTATATTAGTTCAACCAATTGTCTCTGAGTTGAATTAACTGGATGAATTACTTCAGACATAATGAGGGAGCTCAAAGTTTGTTTTTTGTTTTTTGTTTTTTGTTCATTTACACATTATTCACATTATTGCCAGCCACATGGTTAACAATGGTATTTTGGAGGACTGCTGGCCACTGCTATTCATCTAGACCCCATAGCTGTTCATTTGAAACTTTGCCCCCCACTAATCTTAATACTGCACATTGGACTTCATATAATATTTGCATTCATTTTAAGATTCATATAAGTGTGCATTCAATAAATCTGCAAATACAATAAAATTGATGGCCAAGCAGGTAGTATTTTTATCAATAAACTACAACTGGAGGCTTTATTTAAGTAGAAGCAAATATATTTGATTTTTTCAGAAGTTTCTTTTAAAACGACCAGTCTCAAATAAATTAAATCAGAGTCAAAAATTGACCAACAATTAATTACTAACAAAAGCAATGTTAACATATCTGATCATTCAAAAAAGAGGACATTCCGATGAAATCCTGCTACCCCCAGCAGCCCACTGCCCAACATACACTTTGGGGCTATGTAACTTTGAGACAGCAATGGTAACTAATTTTGTTTGTTTGAAGAATTCTAAAGATTCCTTCCAGATGGAGATTTTCAAAGCTGAATAGAGGACATGTCCAAAAAATAGAAACATATAGCAAAGACAAAAGTATAAGTGCAATGGTGGAATAATCCAGTGTTTACCTTATGTTTAACATCAAGCAAAACCTTTTTCATAGGCAGGTATAATTTGTAATTTTAAAGGAGAAACAGAAGAAGAAACCTGCTTTCATCCTGACTTTTCCTTTATTCTGAACTTTCGCTTGTTCCAATATAACTCCGTAGCGTGTGCATGATATCTGATGGGTTCACAAAATTCACTGAATGATTAATAGCTTTTAGTTGAAGTCCAATGCCTTGAATTTTTTTTGAAGGATCAATTTAATACCTTCCCTCTCACAAACAGATCACTTGAACATGCTCCCCTCTAAAGCAGTTGGGGAGGATGTTCAAGTTATCTGAAAAAAAAATGTCTCATGACAAGTTGCAGAGCCATTCTGAAGATGTCTAAAAAATTCTCCACTCCTGTTTTTGTGTGGCACTTGATAACAATTCGGACTTGGTGGGATGGCCCAGGCATCAATAACTATAGCCTCATCTGATCTGTTTACAAAACATGGTTTGGTTAGTTTCAAAAGATGATTAAAAAGTATGATATACACTTTTTTGATGACATTGTAGAATTACTTGTTTTGATAAACCATTGTTGCTAAATTGAATAAACCACAAAAAGTTATCAAAGCTTTATAAAAAAAAAAACTGGAACATTCCTTTGTGTTTCATATCTTTATGCACCAGTAAAAATTATTTCATTTTATCTTTAGAAAAAATATTAATGAATTGAAAGTTTATGTTGTATGAAGACAACAAACCAATCCAGCTTTCTCAGGTTTCCTTTCATTAGAACGCAAAACAAGTTTGAAACCTATGGTACTTATAGAAAATAATGTTGATGAAGATTGAAAATATTGTTTATGAACATAGAATTAATACTTATAAATAAAACTTACCATTTATTGAAATTATATCTCAAAGTGATTATGAAATAATATAATCGTATGACTTTAGTTATAGTACAGCAGATAACCAAAATGATTGTGCACTTCTTCAGAGGTCAAAGCAGATTTCCCTCCACGGCTGAAAATTAGTGTTATGGTATGTACTATCCTAGAAATTTCATTCATTTTTCAAAAAGTGCACAATTGGTCATGATAATTACTGCTGCCTTCAATATTTAGGTAAGTACTCCACCCCGAAGATTAGTGTTAACCATCCTATATTTGATTAGATGATCCTATATTTCAACATATTGTCCTATATTCTATGTTAACTTCTAAATGTCCTATGTTCTGATAACTTGACTTGTATTGACTTTTAAATGGACAGTAGTGCCTTGAATTTTTTTTTTGTGGGGAGAGGTTGTTGCAGACTCTTTACAGAATTGAAACTCCACGAATAACTTATGACTCCCCAAACTTTGCTATATGATTACAAACATTGCATGCAATCAGACATAAGATGGAATGAAGCTTTTTATTTAAGTATGGCAATTTTTTCAGATATGTTCATCTTATTTCTATTATCATTCGGACTATCCTCATCTTGGTTGTTTTTCATACAACGTTTCGGCCGTTGTACTCTACGGCCTTCATCAGGTATCATCTGGTAGGTGTGGGGAAGTAACGAACCGAACCCTTTATTTATCCGACGGGGGTATATTGACCGCACTCCCCTCTTAGCATTAGTAGTATTATTATTGTCTCACACTGAGATTATAATAATACTACTAATGCTAAGAGGGGTGTGCGGTCAATATACATACCCCCGTCGGATAAATAAAGGGTTTGGTTCGTTACTTCCCCACACCTACCAGATGATACCTGATGAAGGCCGTAGAGTACAACGGCCAAAACGTTGTATGAAAAACAACCAAGATGAGGACAGTCCGAATAATAATAGAAATAATGATAATACCTCATCTCAAAAATCCAGAGATATGTTCATCTTATTCCTGATTATTTGAGTGTGCTCTGAAATTTCTCTTGAAAACTAAAAAAAAAATCCCAGATGGGCAAAATTTAAAGCATTTTCAACCTATAATCCGGATCTCCCAATACACCGCCCCTCCTTGTCCTATACTTCAATTCCCAAGAGGTGGCAATCCTACTGATAACCAGAGAACTGTCCTCAAATAGTACCTCTCTATATGTATCTTCGTATCTCTCAATATATCTATCTATCTATCTATCTCTCTCTATCTCTCTCTCTCTCTCTCTCTCTCTCTCTCTCTCTCTATATATATATATATATATATATATATATATATATATATATATATATATGGAGAGAGATTCACACGCTCATGTAATATGCTTAATTGTAAATACATTTGTAGATACATGTGAATATATTTGTATGCAAGGGATTACGTATATATACTTATTTCACTCCAACTTATCTACTGAACCTTGCTCTGCTTGTCGCTTAGATGATATAACATAATGAATTGTATGTTATATCATTTATCTGTATAAATTTCTAGCCTGTATAGGCACAGATTTGTTGGCTGGAGTGTTGAAAAAATTCTATTTTTGATTGAAAAAAGTGACAAGAAACTCAACTATGAGCATTAAAGGCAAAAGATCAAGTTATAAGGCTGGTTTTAAATTGCATGTTATTGAATATGCTTAAGAGCATGGAAATTGTAGTGCTGAGAGAGTTTTGTGTGTTGAAAAAATTAGTGGGGTACTGACGAAAACAAAAAAAACTCTACAACCCCTCCCCTCCCCGAAAAAATTTCTAAACAATATACTGTTTCCCCCTTATGAGAAATTAAAGAAAGATTTATATACTTGGCTATTTGAAATAAGCGCAAATGGACTTGTTGTAACCCACATGGCTATTAAAACAAAAGCTTTACCGCTATCCATGGACACAAGTAAATATAATATTACTCAATAGTTCCAAGCTTCAGCTGTATAGTGTACAAGATTCATGAATAGAAATGAGCTAGTATTACATCAAACACACATTGCATATTGTACAAAAATTGCCGAAGGATATGTGGACAATTAAGTACAGCAATTCCACAAATCTGTAATCTCCAAACACAAACATTATGGGTATAAATTGTCAACAATATGTATCATAGATGAAACTTCAGTATGTCTTGACATGCCTGGAGATTGTACATAGCTCCCACAGTGATTAGACGTTTTGCTAAGTGAGCCTTTTAAAAATGTGTATAAGAAAATCCAGAAACCTGTGGATGGTCTCTGGAAACAAGGAACTAAGGGTAGTGGTTTGGAATGCCCAGGTTTAGATATTATTGTACAATGAGTGAAAGAAGTGTGCGAAGCATTCCAAATGGTGAGGAAATCTATGAAAAAGTGTGGCCTTCCCAATGCAATGGATGGAACAGAAAATGAATTGCTACATAAGGAACTTTTTCAAGTGCCCAACCAAGACAAGAAGTTCAACTCTAAAGGAGAAGAACTAAAGGACTATTGTTAGAGATTGACAGTGATGACAAAATTTGGTTGCAGTGATTGACTATAGACTGTCACCCAAAATTCTGTGGACTCATGAAACTATTTTGTGGATATTATAAATGTATTTTCAATAGGGCTCATTAAAATCAATTTGTAAAGATCTATTTCATCCCAACTCCATCCCATTAATTTATATATGCAGACTTCCAACATGTGTAAAACATATGCACAGTTCTCTATAAGCCTAATTCCCTAATGCTGCATAAATTGACAGTCAATAATTAGTGAGCAATTTTAAAAAGCACTGGTTGGTTCTTTTGTTCTTCGACTTTGCTAGGCTGTATTAGCAATGATTGGAATTATTTCATCTAAATGTGTTTATCATTTAAACACACAAATATTCTGTTTGATAATGAAATTAGATGCTAATTCAAAGTGAAAAATCATGGATTTCCATCCGTATTTTGTAAATGGAGAATTGTAGTAACCGCCAATCAGGTTGCAAATATTCACGAGAAACAACAAGTGTCTTGTGTATGAGTCAGTCAAAAGCTGAAGTTAAAATATTATAAACTCAAAGTGGGTGCAATTTATTTATGGCTGTGACTTATATACAAGTATATAACATATGTATGTGTATCTTGATGGGAAATTGATAGAAAAGGTTCCTTTTACTTAGAGTATGAAAGTATATTCAATTGTGAACCATAGTTTACTACATGTATTCCAAGTCAAAATAGCAAAGAATTTATTGTGAATCATTTTTTATACCAACACACTAAAGCTGTAATGGTTCAGTTTTACTTTCTGTAGTCATCAGCTAGAACTTGTTAATTTCTGACCATTTCCAAAACAATGGTTGATTTACAGGTTTCTCCAGCATAGTAGAAAAACCTTATCTTTGGAACGATGGATTGATCAGATTGCTCTAAAGTGATTTAAATTGTTCTTGTAATTAGCCACAATGAAAAAAAAACAAAAAAACAAGTATGAATCAGTATTTAATTATTATCACTTTAAAAAATAATCGCACCAGCATTTAGTGATAAAAAGGCATTAGTCAGACGTGAATAGTTGTAAAAATAATGTTCTTCATATATGCAATGAAATCCCAAGTTAGCCTGAACAATAATCAGAAAATACAGATCTATTTATCTTTATTGTTTTTCTGAAAATTCAGATCTGTGCTGTTGAACACACTGCAAGTTCTCATGATGCCTGATATTTAAATTTGTCCTGTTCATCTTAATAATATTAATTAATAGTCAATATGTTCGCAATAAATCAAATTTACTGAAAAAAAAAAATGAGTGGAGCAGGATGAGAAAAAAGTGAAAATTGTGAAACAAGCAATTGATTTATTATGAAAACTCATATCATCACCATAAATTAAAAACAACACCTGATCACCTACATATATTCCAGTTTCCATGATGGCAGACACATTTTCAATATTGAGAGAAATTGTTCTATATTTGAAATATTTCCATTCTATAAGCCAGCAAACCTTACATTCTGTCCATATAGTGATTACAATTTATATATCTGCTGTTTATGAATTGATTTAAGCCAGATCTTGTCAATATTGCCTCAAGATATTTTTCAAAATGGCTGCCAGAGCAATGAATGATTATATCTTTCTATCACAACAAGTTATTACCACTTTTAGCATGTTTCTTAGCAATTCAAATATGTAGAATTACTTTTTTGGCATCATCTGTTTTTGAGTTTCAGTTCCTTGAGAACTTTTGGAAATATTGTGTAGATAGACATGCGTGAATACAAAAATGTATGAAGAAAAAAAAAACGAAACAAGTATTTCTTGATCAAAGACAGAACCTTGGATCCACCTGAGAATTTAATCACTTCTCCGTTACCCCAGGCCCACCTTTTCGGAAAATTTGATTGACTATCATCGAGAGCTCTTGGAGATATTGTGCGGACAGGTAGGAGTGAATATTGAAATGTTGCAAGAGAAGAAAAAAAGGAAAAATATCAAATTCGCCCTAAAATTTAATCACATCTTCATTGATATGTGCCTTACCTTTTAAACAAAATATCGTAATTCATTGTGAACTTCTGGAGATATTGCATAAACAGACAAGAGCGGCCACAAAAATTTGTGGAAAAAAAGAATACAAAACCGTCTCTCAATCAGAAATAAATTCCTGGATCCATCCCAAGATTTAATAACCCCTTCTTACAATGTGACCAACTCTTCCTTAAAATTTCATTGAAAGTAATTGAGAACTTGTTTGAGATATTGAATAGAGACAGGAGCAAATACAGAAATTTATTGAAAAAAAAAAAAAATTCTTTTTTTTTCCCTCCCTCTCCTTTCTGTTTTTGCTCATGCTTTTCCACACCATATCTCCAAAAGTTCTCTATGGATTTCAATGAAATTTTATGGAAAAGATGAAATAAAAAAGACAGATTAAATTTTGGGGTTCATCCGTAAATTTGTGTAATATTGGAAGATATCTATTGGCTTCCTAGGTTGGAAATATTGCCTAGTATTCGTTGTAAAGGAAAGTTCATTCCAGAATGTCTTCGTATCTGGAATTGTTCAGCACACCCTAGAGTATCACTATGCCGAGTTTTATGCTTTTATCACAAAGTGAGCAAATCCAACCAAATTCTGCACCAATCAACTGGACTTATGATATTTCGCTACTTGAAGATAATTATAGCCATATTGGATGTTTATCATCTGTTTTTTGGAGTCAAAGGTATGTATTACACCGATTGAATACTTGCTAGCAATAGTTTGATATTAATGTACAGTCATTAGTGACTTTGAGTGTGATCAAGCTTCAATTCATAATTTTCTTAACTGTACAGATAGCCATTTGTAAACATGGCAGCCATCTTGGAAAATGGCAGAATTTTATGTGGCCATATGTTGATTATGAGGAAGAAAGAATAAGAATTGTTGTTTCAAATTTCATGCTTGTATCACCATTTGCACTTTTCCCTTGTTTTTTTTTCCTAAAAGGGAAAAAGACAGTGCTTCAAGGAAGAATTTCTATTATTAGTATGAAAATTGATACAATTATCTTATGACTGAAAACTGGACCATTCTTTCAGTAGATTTGTAATAAAAGGCAGAAGAAAGAAAAAAAAAACAAGTGCAGCAAAAGACCAGATTATTTTGCAGAATTATATAGGATAGCTAAGTTATTTCAACCGTACTACTGGGACATATATATATCCCATAGATCTCTTTTAGAAGTCTGCTGGGACGTTTCAATTCAGGTATAAAGTACTTTCCGTGCTACTCATTTTTAATTCATACTCTCCATTGAGTTACACGTGACCTTCAGACCACCAATGAGACAGAGAAACCTGGTCATATATTTACATCTACTTATATCAAGAAGAATGGGAAGTAAAATACTGCTGGAAAACGAAGATCTTTATATTTAGTAGTTGCGACCCAGGAATACTTGGTAGAAACCATGTTAATAGGTCTTGAAAGGATTATCTGAATAAATGACTACTGCTGAATAGTTTGTAAAGGATAATTGTATTTTCTACTTTAATTTTACACCACTATTTTTCATCTACAAGACTAAATAAACCATTAGTGCTGACAAGTTTATAGGATTTGGCATTAATCAAATATTAACACTAAGTTGTTGATATACAGTTAACTCTTATTTGATACTATACCTCTGAAAGGTGTAAATGAAGCAGTTTTTTGTGAAAACATTGTTCGCCACAAATTTAATGGAGCTACTATAGCATCTAGTCTACTGGCCATACTCGATGTTTTCCATAACCAGCAGCTTCTCAGCCTTTTAGTCTGTGAAGTATCTGTTCTTATCGCCTTAGTACCAGATGTTTAATGACTAAAAATACTATTGTTGTGAAAAGAAAAGGCAATTTATTTCTAGTAAAAAAAAACAAACCCCAATGTAATTTAGTTTATTTTAACATTAAGAACCCTAACCTGCACCCCAGTAGAAACTAATTCATTAATACATTTCTAACCTGACAACACATGAAGGTTTAGAGGTTAGGGTCAAGGACCCCACAACTGTAGTAGTGCCAATCAGTCCCCACATCAGGGATATTTCAGAAGCTTAAGATACTACATTTAGCTCTTCGCTAAAAGGCTACAACGCTATGGTCTACATGGGCTAGTAGACCGCACTCTATAGTAGCCCCATCTAATATTTGTTAATTAAGGACTCCAGCCTGCTCTAAAAAAAATGTGTTTAATATACTTCCTCTATTCAATGGAAAAGACAAGGAATTAATCTTGTTGTGTGACCGTGGCAGAGAGAAGCCATCTGTCTTCATACTTAACTTCTTCCTTCCTGAGGTAATGAAACACCAATCCCCCTAACATTCTTCTCATATCTATCAGTGTACTTTACCTACATAATACACACTATTATATTTTTTATAAATGTATGACATTTATATGCAGACCCCATTTGTGGATAGGTATATGTAGTCTTTTTAGAATCAATATTAGCAACTAGTTAGTCAAAGTGATACAATGTGGGACAGTCTGTGGTTTATTTCAGTTGGTTATATTGTGGTTAATGAAACAAAATTTCTCGTTTGTACTAATTAATTTTTAACCATTAATTTCTGATGTAGTGTTGTTAAAACTTACATTTTCTTTAATGTTTTTTACTTTTCGATTAACAAATACCCTTGAGATGGATTGGTAGCCCCCCAACTCATATATCTATATAATACTAAAAATCTGATTTTATTCATCTGTAACCTCTGCTTAGCTGAAACATTGCATTGTAGCCAGAATTGTTCAATCAGGGTACTCCAAAAATATGCCAACTTCCAGAATGCAAAAAAATCTGTGTGATTTGCAACCGTATGATACCAGTATTGGGTCTATGTTTGCACTCAATCATATATATATATATATATATATATATATATATATATATTGATGAGTGATTTGTCGAGGTAATTATCTATTAAATGCTAATTATAGAGTAGGTTCTCTTATTTATTTGCTTATTTGCAAACGTGTAGAAAAATCCTACTTCATCCTAATCACATCAATTCACACTAATATTCTCACATGGTTGTCTAGTATTTGTTAAAAATGTATACAGGAATACCTTGAATAGTGCAGTTTTGACTTAGGATGGTTGAGGTATTTTTGAACTCAGATGTTGTTAAGGTCAATACATCTGTCTCGCACAGTGCAGAAAACTCTTATTTAGGACAAATTTCTCTGTGCACTCAAGAGCTAATTGAGTACACTCTAACACACAATATCACTAGGTTGGAGGTATAAATCAGGGATAGGAGTCTTACACATCCTCATCTGAAAGAATAGTTATGAACAAAAGCAGAGCCTTCAGGTTGCTGCCAACTGTGGTCAATCATTTACCTTACTGCTGTACAAGTTGGTATAATTAGGTATAAACTGATAAGAAAACGCATTAAATTATGAGACTTTGATAGGCATAGAAAATTTGGAACGAATCGGTAGCATTTTACATTTACAGACTTGACTGAACATTTTAGATAATGCATCATTTAAACCTAGAATCTTCATTGTAAAGAAATAAGTATCCAACTTGTTAACAACCAAAGTGTGTGTTTATCTTTTAAGAGGGCTCCACACATTTGCATATTTACGGATATATGGGACTCTTTTCTAAATTAATTTCCATGTCAAATTTATTTTTTGTTTGCATATCTGCATTTGTGTTTGCAGAATAAGTCTAAAAATCAAAATCATCCTTTAAAAAAAAAGTGATACTTTTGTAGGAATGGTCTACTTGCTTTAGACTATCACTTTGACAAATCCTCAGCATTGCAGTTATTGTATTTTTGGTTAAAAAGAAGATTTGATTAAAAAATGGTAAAAGCAAGCAATTATTTTGGGGCAAAATGTATTGGACTTTGGTCAAGAGATATTCCTGAAAAACTGAAGTGACTAAAAGACTAGTTCTTATAGGGCCCTTACAAGACTTGGAAAAACAATGAAATTGCCATGTAAACTTTAGATAAATCTGTCCTGGATTATGGGTTCTAAACATTTATAAGGTGAGAGTGGCCTGAACCTTAAGGTAGACATTTTTCATTATTTTGCCAATTATCAAAAAAAAACAAACTGGTTATTAATTGTATCATAATTCTATAACATGGAATTAGATTATGATATTGATTTTGTATAGTCATTCAGAGTGAAATTTGAACCCTCCATGTTTTAGTCAGCAGTTTCCAATCCTCACTACTTGGGAAGAAAATGCGCTCTTTATCTAAGAATGAATCATAAAAAGAAGGAAAGAGCAAGCAGTTTATCACTTGATGAAAACTGACTCAGACTCAGTTACTCCCTAATCACAAAACACATAAGGCAAAGATTTTGTCTCCATTTCTCAAATGATCTGTCAAGACCCAATCATTGTTTCTGTAACAATTGTTTCTTTATGGTTGGAGTACTGGCTCAACGCTCAAGATGGACTGCTCTACAGGGCTAAAGGGCTCCTGTTGCCCTGCCATTCACCCATAACTGTGGGTAAAGCCTTTCCCAAAGACATTTGTTTGAAGTGAACACAAACTGTTCAGACAGTTTGATTTTTTAGTTCAGTAGTTCCACTAGGCAACCCACACCCTCATAACTGGATATTATGATGAGGAGCCCTAAGATGAATTGGTGTCTCCCAATTATTTCCACAAGATGGTTCTCCAGTGTTGGAGTCAGACTGTAATCATATAAGTTTTAGGTAAGTTTTTTTCCTTACCCTGCGAATAAATATAGGATCAATGGTGTGTCTCTTTTGGTATATTTCTATTAAGCTTTACGTTCTTACATTCTGAATTGTGAATATTTCAGTAAGTAGGGAACAGTTCAATGGCTTTCCTTTTTCTTGAACTTCTACAATTTATATTTGAGATCCTTATAGTCTTAAAAAAAAAAAGAATTATTTTATCTTATTAAAAGAAGAAATTGTGAGGTCTTTAAATGCCCATCTTGTAAGCATTCACTCAGTATAACTGGTTTTGTATATATGAGAAAACTAATTTTACTGTAATATGATTTGGTTCATGATGGCAAGGATAGTGTAATGAAATACTTATTTCAATCTTATCTGATTTTTTTAAATGTAGATTTGTGTGTGTTCCACAAATCTGTAATTCTCTTATTTTCTTCAAAGCAAAAGCACTTTAAAATTTTAGCTACTTTCCATCTGTTTCTTAATGCAGAAGTTGTAAATTTCAAATAGACATAATTAATATAAGCAATTCAAGCTTGCTGAAGAACAGCATTCTATTTGTGATAATTTTTGATTACTCTTTTATGGAACCTATTCACTTCAGAGAGACTTATTCATGAAATAAGTTATTAATGGTGTTATTTATGCATATTGTTTATGAATGATTTCATATTACTTTTTTTCCCCATTAAGTCTGTTGAGTATAAAGAGTTTGAGTTGTGTGATGTGTGTGTGTGTATGTAAATCAGTACAGATCATGTATAAACTAGAAAGCACTCAGGGAGCACCTACCTCTGCTAACACTGTACGCTAACTAAAAACTAAATAAAAATATGATATTAAAAAACGGGTAAGAGAATGCGATTCTTGCAAATATGTACAAATGTTGACTTACTTCCCTTGAAATGTGAATACAGTTTGTTTTTAACCCCTTTTCATGCAGAGTAATAAAAGATATCAAAAAACACTTTCTTGATCCTCCCCAAAATCCGATCACTCTCTCTATAGCCCATTGTTCACCCTTTCACAAAATTCATTTGAAATTCATTGAGAACTTCTGAAGGTATTGTGTAGACAGATATGAACTTTTGGCAATATTAAGAGTTATGAACATATAACCACAACGGAGGCAAGGTAATTGTGCATGGATCAATTCAAAAATTCAATTGCCCTTTTGTAGCCTATTATCAACCCTTGCACAAAATTTTATCAAAAATGTACAAGAGAATAAGACGATGCATTCTACAATGTACAAGAGAATAAGACGATGCATTCTACAATGTACAAGAGAATAAGACGATGCATTCTACAATGTACGAGAGAATAAGACGATGCATTCTACAATGTACGAGAGAATAAGACGATGTTCTTCAAAGTACGAGAGAATAAGACGATGTTTTTCGAGAGAATAAGATGTGAAATGCAGAGTGAAATTTGTCAATGGAACTATCTTACTTGAAAAAAATGTGTTTGAAAGATATGATAAATACTCATGGTTTATGTTCATTGTACAAATGTTACAGATTAAAATAGATGAAGATAGCATGGAAAATTTTATTGAGTAAGTTGGATTACATTCTATGAAATTTGTTGAACTTTAAGTCGCTGTTATGGATATTATTGCATGGTATGTGTGTATTCGTATAATTTCAATTGAAATTAATACCAATGTTTATACACATTGACACACCCCCTCAGTCTTAATTGGCTTTTCAAGATAAACCATCCTGTGGGAATATGGCAAATACTTGAAGCTAAGTATATCATTATCTGTTTTCTCTATTGCCCTAGAAATTTTCAAGAATCTATTCAAATTATTTCTGACTGGAATATACAAGACCTGCCTCAGAAAACTTTTCACATTATAGAAACTGGTCAAAAATGATTACCTCTTTATAAACATTTCTTCCTTTTTATTGCTTAGCTGTGAAAGATGTTAATTATAGAGAACCCTCGATAAAAAGGCTCCTGTTAAGCTGGATATCGGATAAATCAGACAAAATCTAGGTTAAGAGAGTAACTGGAAAGATCATCACCATCACTTCAAAATTACTACAACAATTACTTCTCCACAACTAGAAATAAACAAACTTATAACAGTTTATGGATTTTCAGAGGAGTCAGATCTCAATTAATTAGACCTGAACTAATTGATTAACCTTGTTATATATTGAATAATTCCATGAAAATTTCATAAACAAATGGTTTATATAGTTACATGATGTATCGTGTACAGGGTATGATATGCTTCCCAATATTGTATATGCATACAGCGTAGATTAAATTGGACTATCAATTTAAACAGACCCCTTTCCCTGTATGTTAGTCCATTTTAACAAGACCTCACTGTACTTATGATTTATCCCAATTTCCTAGGTGAAGCTTCATCTAAAAACTTTAAGAAATTTACGACTATTACATTTCATTCTATTTGGTATACGCAAATAATGTTGCATGCAGTACAGATTTGTGGCCTCATCAGTAAGGTACTGTCCATAACACAAGCAGCGGATGTGAATTGTATGATAGTGTGTGTGCATGTTCCCCCGAAATGGGTCGACAACATTCCCGAGAACATGCACTGAAGGCCAGGGGTACACAGCTGAAACATAGTGAAAAAAAGAAAGGAACATCAAAAATGCATAAAGCATGTGCAATGATGGCCAGATGTTCATCCAAAACTTCTACTTTCTTTTGCATTGACATTGGCTAATGCTTTTACATTACAAACCATTCCTGGAATTTCTCATGTCTTCTTATAACTTTGTCCTCATAAAGAGATGCTAGATCGCCAATTACTAGAATGTCAATCAATGTGCTATATATGTATGATATCATTGAAGCAACTGCTACACAATATTGCTGAAAAAATATTACTACAAGCCTTTGGGTTTTTTTTCTTTGGAGCATGTCTGCAAGCCGTTGCATTTTATATGATAACTCGTAAATTGCAGAAGCTAGGATTTACATGACTAATAATGATGCCAAAACAAACTTCTCTCAACTAAAGGAAGATGTTGTAGATCATAAGCTCTATTTGGGATGGTAACTGTAATGTTGCACTTGTGGTCCGAAATTAATTTTTGGATTGTTTTTAAAAAAAATGATTCAACAGTCAACAGAATAGATTGAAAAAAAAATAACCTGTGTCAATGCTTTGTATATTTTTAACCTTATCTAACATTTTATTTGGACACAATTCATTTATTCTGTTTCGTTGGAAGATTTTACCTGTTTTTATATCACACATGCATTTACATGGGCATAAGGAACCCTTTTTTTCTTAGTGGGGCAAAAGGCTTGATTTGCCCAAATCTTGGCTCATACATGTATATGTATTTGAAATATACATACACTTAGCATTTTGAAAACCTTCCTGTACATGTTTTTGTATTAATGCGAAAAATTTATGCATCAAGCATTCATCCCCAGATTTCCTCCATGCAAGTCTGATATTATCAACTGCTTATATCCTCACTATAAGTACACCCCTGCTTAATCTAGCCAGCTGCATTAACATGTAAGCAAACTTTTCAAACTTGCATTTTTTTAAAACCCAAACACACACTAGGGAGGGAGAAAGATAACAAAGCACCATATAACTGGGTTTCAGAAGAAAGAAATTTATCTATTTGGCTTGTTCTTTCTCATACTTAATCATGCAGTAAAAAGCCTTGCCAAATAGAAGATGGGATAAAAATATCAAGTGACATTTTTTTTTGTTTTGTTTCTTTGTGCCAAGGAAGTTATGTCCCCAAGGACCTCTATCTATCTATGCCTCCCTCCCTTATCTTTCTCTTTTTTTTTCTCTTTTTTTATTTTTGTGCAGAAGGATAGGAGGGAGGGCTTATTAAAGTGTACGCACACATTATTCGGGCATTTTGTGGAAATTTGCATTTTTTAAGGTGGTTTTATTTTTAAATATAAAGATCATTCAACTTTTGAAATCAGAGTATTTACTGTACTTTTGAAATTGTTAAGAGGCTCTTATCCCAGTGGAATACAATTTTGACACTTTAATCACCCAGTCAATGTAATATGCAAGTACTGTATATTTTTTAAATTGTATAGATATATCGATTTAGTTAGGCAGTGTATTTAATTCCTTGTGCAAAATCATCCATGTGCAATCATCATCATCATCATCAGTCTTTTAGCATCCGTCGTTGGACATAGACCTTCCCCAGGATTTGCAACACTTCTCTATCATGGGCGTCACGGAGCCAGTACTTCCTGAACTTGTCTAGCTCGTCTCTCCATCTAATATTTTGCCGGCCTCGGTTGCGCATGTGGTCTCGGGGAATCCATGTTGTGAGTCGTGATGTCCATCGATTGTCTGCCATTCTTGCAACATGGCCAGCCCACCGCCATTTAAGATTTTTTATGGATTCTATGATGTCTCTAACTCTTGTCTTTTCCCGGATGTACTGTGCTGTTTTGTGGTCTCTCCATGTGAGGCCCAGCATTATTCTTTCATGTGCACGTTGCATGGTTCTCAGTTTACGGGTCTGTCTCTTGGTTAAGTTCCATGATCTCAAGAAACATTTGTAACTGGAACCTTTCCAGTGGTGTAATGCTAAAAAAAGAAGTTAGGGAATGCAGGGCCTCTTTCTCTCATCTCTTGAGGAAAATATATAATTTAAGAGACATTTTAAGGTCATATGAGATGATTATTTGCACATATACTGGCTAGATAATTTTAGTAGTATAAAAATAGTAATGAACACCATTCCACCTCCTCTGAAAAGTTAAGGACCACCTTTGCCACCTCACTATACTGCTGAATATTTTTTTTTTTTTTGTGAACAAAATTTAATCTTTACTGATTTAATTTCCAAAACCATTCAAGTTATTTTTCCCCACAAATTATCTGTGAAAGTATTATTAATAGTAATCCAATACAGCTGTGCATTAAGCATGATAAGCACAATTATAAGATTGGCTAATCACATGGCCTTTACCCCCATCAATTTGTTTGTGGTAGTATTTATCTTTTGATTATTGCCTTTTCAACTGAAGAGATAACTCATTATTTTTTAAAAGCATGACCTCAGTCCTAGGCTTTTAGTTTGAAGGCCAAATACCAGAATACATTTCACCAAGTCAGAGGTTTCATTTCATTGCTCTTGGCTATTGGTTGGCCCAAAGCAAAAAGGTTTTTTTGAAAAATGTTAAATATTCCAAGATTCAAAATGTACAAAAGTCCATAGTGTAATACGTAGATAATAACTGGATTTTGATCTTGAATTTCAATGTGTAATGTTTGATGTACTTGCAGCTTCTTCAGATTATGCCAAACAATATGCACTCTGCTTTCCTCTGGATTACATTAGTGAGGTAGGGGCAGTGAGGTAGTGTTAACTGGACATCTGAGGATTTTCATATGCTTTGCCGAGGATTGTGTCCTGGAGAGGTCACTCCAATATCATTCCATTGCCTATCAAGACAGAAGGAGGCCTTCTTTTTCAATAATATTCAATCTGTGTCATTGATATTTACCACTGAATTAAATGCATTGACAAGAGGGAGATTGAGTTGAAAAATGAACATTTGTTGTATGAAAGAAACGCTTTTGTCATCATTACACTGGACTAATTGATTTACCTATACATATGTATGCGTCTGTGTGTATTCATGTAGGTATATAAATCTGTGACAAACTGTATCTTTTTCATCTAACTATATATTCTTGAACATTTTCTCTTGTCAAATGCTTGCACTTCAGGAAAAGTATTCATTCAAGAATATTTCTACACATGCTAAAACCTTGAAACTGTGATTCTGTGAGTCATTATAGAAAATGGTTAATATTGTGGTGTGTGGGGGGGACAGGCTTTGAACTACTCATTAGTATGTTTGTAACACAGGTTGTGAATATCAAAAGTTTTTGAACAAGTCTAATGAAATTAGTTGCCCTTTTGTCGTGCTAAGTTCTCTCTTTGAGCTTCATATGTTCAACTGCTTAAAATCTGTGTATTGTATCATTTGCTATCTTCTCAAAGAAAAAGTAACATCCCTATTTTCAAGGAAGGCAGGTCCTCCCCACTTTGGTATGAGTCAATCATTCTAACCATTTACCCACCTTCGGCTTTGTGCCAACCTTGACTTGAACTTAGTCTATATGCAGGATTTCCTATGTTCTGAGCATTTATCATTCAACAGACAGAATCAGAAAATACCATTTATATACTAAATCATATCTCTCTTCTAAGTATCTTTTTTAATGAAACTTTGGCGCCAGACAGATGAAAAAGGCATGGCTAGGTATGGGAGAGATTTCCTCTTCCTGAGTATTACAGTACACAGTAGATGCACATAGGAAGCAAATATCTTTGATATTTTAGTATTACATAATGTAATGCAAGATGATATGGATGCCTAGAATTCTTTTCCTCCACCCCACCTACTTGTTGTCTCTCAATAAAATAAATAATTCTGTTTTGTGTAATATATATTGTATCTAGGAATATATATGTATGATCTGTGGATAGTTATCAAATTCGCTGGTCAGTCATTTTAGAAGTCTGTTTTCTTAGAGTTGCCATATCTGAACATTCAAGAAATAAGACATCACCCACATCTCTTGCCCCCCAAACACTTTGTCAATATGTAACCTTGGAGCTACCATGATAATTGATTTTGTGGGTTTTTGAAGAATTTTGAAAATTTCTTCTCAGTGAAGATTTCAGGACCTAAATAGAGGTCATGTCTTGGTAAAAATGCAAACATATTTTGTGAAATCTGTCCAATGCCTGATGCTTTTACCTGATGTTTCAAATGTTTGTTTGTTTTTCTAGGATTCAGTAGTTAAAGTTGTTCCTTTGTTTTTTTTTGGGGGGGGGGGGGTTGTGCATATAATCACTTTATTAGAAATTGTCAACCAAAAACTGTCAATATAGGTTTCTTAGTTTTCCAGCTGGTCTGGCTGGCTGCTCATATGACATGCACAGGCTGCCTAAATGGTGGTATAGAGCTGAAAAATTTAAGCATTTGCTCCTTATGTCACGAAAAAAAAGGGGTTTTTTGGGGGGGGGTATATAGTGGGGGTTCAATTTGCAACAAATGTTTATTATGCTAAACTGATCCCTTGGTTTGTCTGCCAGTATTTTGAAAATCAAGACTTTTAAGTGATCACTGCCCCAGCCCCCACAAAAGGGGGTGAGAAAAGTAAACTATTCATTGATCATCCCTTTTTCAAACACTGCATGCTATCAAAGGACATTGGTTACATGATGGTTTCTATTGAGTGACTAACCAGTCCTGTTTTCTTTATGCCATGTACTGAATGTGATTACTTGGGCAAGCTTTCTAGTTCTAATAAAACAGCAGTTTTTTTTTTAATACAAATATCCGTTTATGTAGCCCATGATATCAGAGTTTGATTTATCAAACAAATATGTCAAAACTTTCTATCTCTAATGATCACAAGCATTCAATGGCACAGTTATTTCTGACAATAGAGGAAATAGAAAAATGAAACAATAACTACAGTTGTATTCTAGTACTGACTGTATTTGAACCTGGCAAGGTTTGGGCTTTTCTCATCACTGCCCATTGAATTTACTACTACTCCACATCCCTTCTTGTTCAGTTTTAGTCATTTTTGTACTCTAACAAGCTAAATATTTCTGGCGGTAGGGGTGAACACATTCGATTATTTAACTGACATTTGCCTTTTTTTCTTTTTTTTTTAAATCTAAAATCTGGTTTAGCCAATTTAGGCACTCAATCTCTGTTGAGCATTGAAAATCAAGAAAAAGAGATTGAAGAAATAATGTATTATTTCTGACAAACAGAAGAGTGCTATAAGTTAATACTGCACCAAATTTTCAGATTGTCATATGAATATATGCATTCAAGAAATATAGAAGATGCAACCATTTCTTCATTTACTGAAAAATGCCTAACATTCAAGTGCACGAGCAAAATGTTGCTTGTGTCTGGATGTACTGATTGAATTATTTGCCTTCCTCTATTTATATGAAACAACTGGCTCATTTTGTCAGTATGCCCTCACCCTTAAACATTGGTGCAGCTCAACTAAATTTGATATCTATACTTGGTTGACCTAAGGGAAGAACTTGGACTATTTTGTTTTTCTCCAAAAAGAATTTTCAAAGGGTTTTAGAGGTAGGGTTCATTTTACAATGTAACTTAGTGCTTAACTGAACTCTTACTTTCCATCCAGTATATATATATATATATTCATATACATACTAGTTGAAAACCACCCAATATGGTAGAGTTTGGCTAATTCAAAATGAAAATTTACAGCAGAACATGAGTACTTTGAATTAAAAAAAAAAAAGTGTAGCTTTTTCATTACTATATTTTGAATTAATAAATGCTTATACAAATGCCAATTTATAGTGTATATATTCGTAAAGAGGATATCAATATAATGGATTGACTGAATTGGAAATCGAATTCTTGTTGGTAGGCAACTATATTCTCATAAGCCAATGTTAATCAGCTTCTCTTTACTTACTCTTGAACTGTAATCTTGTATTACCCTAAATATCTCCTTAGTAATAAAGACCATGTCATTAGAGATGAAATTGGAGACAACTGTTGAAGGAATTACCACAGGAAGTGGCACTTTTGAACTATTGTGTAAGGCTGCTACCAGATAGGTAAGTAATCACAAAATGTGAAGAGAAAGCAATGATCGCATGTAGATATCGGTCTACCATAAGTCATATTCATATCCTGTATCAATAACGAGTCCAGAATTTTCTGTTGTGCTAGCCACAAAAATATGTGATCTAATTTGCAACCTTCCCTTCCTGCAAGACATTTGCCAATTTCAGAAGTGATTGCACATTTTTTTTCTCCTTTCTATCATCTGGAAGCCATAAGAGTTGCTGCATTTTGGCATTTTCCTAGAGCTTGCCCCGTCTCTCTCTCTCTTAATTTTCATATGAAGTTTCCAAAAAAAATTTGTGTTGAGAAAACATTTTTTAATTTCAAGTCGAGGACAAACATAAAAAAAAATAATTGCCCTCATTAGAGAATTTGATTGATGAAACAAATAAAATCTGGCTTTATTCCAAGTCATGAACCTGCTTTTTCATATTCTTCTCGGCTATTGCTATCCTGGCTTGTATTCAAAATGAAAAGAAAAAACTATTGGTCACATAGACATTTTGATGTTCATTATGCATGAAAATAAGCTTGGCTGCTGCTGACTCCACTCCTACAGCTATTCCGACTGATGGTGATTACCACAAACTTTGGATTGTATATATAATGAATAAAAAATTATCAAAAAATACATTTTTTTAGTATAAATGCATTTATCTATCAGAGAGAGCCACCTACCAATCAGTTGGTTGTGATTTCAAATCATGATAGGAAAATATTGATTTTTACATCTTGGTTTGGTTTAACGTGAAGGAAGAGACAACAGTTTATTCCCCTAAATTTGATGAGGATAGCTCTTCAGGACCAGATAGAGTTCAAGTAACACAAGTGCAATGTGTGGGTGTGTGTATAATGAACATGAAAATAGCTATGCGACCAATAGTTTTTCTTTTCATTTTGAATATAAGTAATAAATCTAATTTGAAGACATTTCTTATGTCTATTTATGGAAGGTTAATTTCTTATCAATAAGAGATGCAACCAGATCGACCAACTACTTAACAGTTTCAATGAGTTCATTTTAGAATACCCTGTATAGACCCTATATACATTAAAGTACTGCAACACATATACAACCACTGCAACTCCTTCATTAGGCTACATAAGGTCTCTGGACCGTTTCAGCTCCAAGAAGGAGTAAGGCAAGATGATACCAGCTCACCCAAACTCTTTATAGCCTGCCTTGAGATGATCTTCCGAAACATGGACTGGGAAAATAGAGGAATCAAAATAGACAGCAAATATCTGAGCAACCTTAGATTTGCAGACGATATTGTCCTTTTCGTAGAGAACCTACACAACTTCTAACTAATGCTAGATGAACTAAACGAAGAAAGCAAAAAATTGGCCTACACATGAACTTCAGTAAAACGAAAATCGTGTGCAATAATCATGTTGAGAATAAGAACATAACTGTCAAGATAGAAGATGCAAAACTTGGCAAGGTAGACCACTACATCTACCTAGGACAACAAATCTCTATGAGATCCTCAAAAGAGGAGGAAATAAAGCAAAGAATCACTCTGGGGTGGCAAACCTTCGATAGAGCAAGCTCAACTTTCAAGAACCAGATGATCCCAATAATCCTAAAAAGAAGAGTATTCAACCAATGCATTCTCCCGATAGTCACTAATGGAGCTGAAACATGGAACCTAACCAAGAGACAGACCTACAAACTGAGAAGTATGCAACGTACACATGAGAGAATGATGCTCAAGCTTACATGGAGAGATCACAAGAGAGTATATAAGGAAGAAAACGGGTGTCCGTGATATCATAGAAACTCTTAAAAACTCAAATGGCAATGGGCAGGCCATGTTGCAAGAATGAAAGACAACTGATGGACATCATGTCTCACGACATGGATCCCCAGGGATCACATAAGAAACCGAGGCCGACAGAACACGAGATGGAGAGATGAACTAGACAAATTCAGGAAATACTGGCTCCGCCATGCCCATGATAGAGAATTGTGGCAAATTTGGAGAAAGTCTATGTCCAACGACAGATGTTAAAAGACTGATCATGATGATGGTGATGAAATGAGATTCAAATCTTAGAGCATTAATGAAACTACCAAAATTATCTAGCAAGTCTGTCTGTTAGCTCATTTGTGTGTGAGTCCTTGTGTCAAGCATTGGCCAGTATGCTCATCTTATAAGTTATTTTAATGGTTAGTGTTAAATGGACACTTCCAGTGCATTATGGACTTAAGAGATTTTATAAGATTTTTTGTTTAGTATAATGAGATTCAAATTGTATATTAATAGTCAAACCAACTGAAGTCATTTTAACATTAATTTTGATTTTGACCACTGATTTCCTCCCAGTCATTGAAAAGATCACAATGTCAAGTGCTGACTTTTCCTGTTCTACTGCTAATCACTTGAACAGTTCCTTCAAGGGACACAGCTCCACATATCATGTCACTTATGAAGACAACTGCTTATTCTAGACACTTAGCTTTTAGTTTGGGATTTGCTTTATTTTCAACAATGAATGATGTTATCTTTCTCTCTGAGCCAATGAAAATCGCCACCAATGTATATTTTCACTGGATAACTCTCATTATTTTATGCTCATAAAACCACATGCTATTGTAAGTTGGTACAAGTTGTGCTTCTCACTTCTATCCTAATTTTTTCTGCTAATAAGGACCATTATTTTAATTGCATTTTCTCATTAGAAGAGAAGCTTTTCAAGTCTGAAGCGTTTTATTCATTTGGATTAGTTAAGGCAAACCAACATCAAATTTTGCACTTAGTTATATTTCTAAGGTATACATTGCAGAAGAAGAAAATGACTCGGCCGTAAAGTATGTCTGATTTCAAAGCATCGTAAAAGGCTACAAACTAACGGAGAGAGGGGGCATATGAGGATGTTAGAGGCTTCCCCAAAAACGTTATACATGCTTGGAAAAAAAATGCCTGGATTTTGGTTTGATTGTGTTCTTTTTTTCTTATCTGATGAATTGTGGTCCATGTCTTGATGTCATTTGATACTATAATCTTTACCAATTGAAATAGACCAGTAAATTTTTTTGCAATCATTATAAATTTCATTTTTTCATAGGGAAATTCTGAGTTTTTATATTTTTTATTTATGGTTGTGTAAAGCTTATGAGAGGTCAACTGGAAACTGACTTCCATTTTATATTTCTTTTATATTGAATGTGCTTCGGGTGAGAGGGGACTGAAAAAAAATGGAATATCTTAGAATGTTCACCAAGATGAACAAATACGTCTAAGAATATCTTGTGCCCTGTAAAATATTGATAATTACTTTGAGATTATATTACATATAAATGTTTGAACGCATTGATGTGTCATACTTTCATGCAGGGATTCCTTGGAATATGGAAGTTATTTCACGGTTTCCTCCAGTCCAACCAGGTTGAGAAAAGCTAACTTAAACAGTCAATTTAGTGCTAGAAAAATCTGCAGAACTGACTTTGCATAAGTAACTATTTGCCTGACATCTGATTTTGGCTTGCAGAAAAAGACTACAAAAATCCTGTTGTAAGTAACTTTGAGGAGTTGATGTACGCTTCAATATCCATTGATAAAAATACAACTTATTGGCAGCCTTGTCAAGTTTTCATAGTTGAGTATCAATACTCCGTACGTTTTTCTCAGACACAGTCCTTTTCTTTTTACAGGCTTATTTTTTCAAAATTGAGACTCTGCTGAAACACTGAATTCAATTACTAGATGGACAGAGATTTGCAATGTGCTAAATAAATGTTTCCAATCATTGTGAACATGCACCAGCACACTAAATTACAATTACCAGGAATTATTACGATTTTTTATATCTTGTGGTACCCCTGAGAACTTACCGCTGCACCTTGGTGTAGTGTAACCCACACTTTGGGAGATTCTGCATTTGACCATTGTCCCATAATAATTCATCACAAGAATTTAATCCAAAATTATCACACAGTAGTCTTACACTCTACAAAACACTTATCTTTTCAGCTTTCTTCAAACTCAATGAGAATTTGTGTTCTTGTCAACAATAAGATCTTGTTTTCATGATTTCCCCAAGTTCTCACCAATCATGAAGAATATAAAATGAATGTAAAAGTGAAAACAAACATCTTGAGATAAGTCAAGAGGAAGTCAAGAAGGGTATGGGGAGGAAGTCAATGATATCCACATCCTGCTAAACTGTCCTCAACATTATACCCAATCTGAGAACCATCAGATTATATCCAAGTGACCCTGGGAGGTGGACAGGACAATCTATTTTGACTGCAGCAGACAGTATATAATGATCAGTGAGAACATTCTCTTTGTTTTTCTATCCATAACAATAGATCTTCAAATTTAAGGTAACATTTTTGTTGATATGAATATCTCCGGATCTCCTGAAATAATGGACTCTTCTAATTTAGCGATTCAGTCACGTTTGAAAAAAAAATTCGATGAAATTGATTGGGTAAACTAAAAATTACAATTTACACTATTAAAAACAGCAAAAAAGTAGAATTATTCAGTCTTAGAGTTACAGGATGGGATGACACCATTTGAACTGCACAAGACACAGAAACATATTTTTATCATATACATTGGTACCTCCTCTATGTATATACATATATATAAATGTTTTTCATACACATTCATATATATATATATCATATATATATCATATATATATATCATATATATATATATCATATATATATATCATATATATTTATATATATATCATATATATTTATATATATATCATATATATATATATCATATATATATATATCATATATATATATATCATATATATATATATCATATATATATATATCATATATATCATATATATATATATATATCATATATATATATATATATCATATATATATATATATATCATATATATATATATATATCATATATATATATATATATATATATCATATATATATATATATATATATCATATATATATATATATATATATATATCATATATATATATATATATATATATCATATATATATATATATATATATATATATCATATATATATATATATATATATATA
This sequence comes from Thysanoteuthis rhombus, assembly GCA_963457665.1. NCBI lineage: Eukaryota > Metazoa > Mollusca > Cephalopoda > Oegopsida > Thysanoteuthidae > Thysanoteuthis > Thysanoteuthis major. Next base: position 23,124,375 of record OY735202.1, read on the forward strand.
TCATATATATATATATATATATATCATATATATATATATATATATCATATATATATATATATATATATCATATATATATATATATCATATATATATATATATATCATATATATATATATATCATATATATATATATATATCATATATATATATATATATCATATATATATATATATCATATATATATATATATCATATATATATATATATATCATATATATATATATATATCATATATATATATATATATCATATATATATATATATATCATATATATATATATATATCATATATATATATATCATATATATATATATATCATATATATATATATATCATATATATATATATATATATATATCATATATATACATATCTTGATCGGCCCCCAAATTTACACAATTGTTCCTTTGTCCCAGACCCTATTTTTTCAGCAAATGTCATTGAAATTCATTGACAACTTCTGAAGTGTGTGGACAAACCAACCGATAAAAGATAAGTGAGTATATAACTAGTGTCCATTTTTTTTGGCCGAACAATAATTTTGAAAACCCTATCGTTTTTGTAATAGATCAGAATAGAGAGAGTTGAACTTTGGAAAGGGAAGTGAGAAGGAAGAAAGAAAGAAAAAAGTAAGTATTAGGAATAACAGAGGAGGCACTTGGGTAGAGAGAGAGGGGGAGGAGGAAGAAGAAGAAGAAGAAAGTAGAACTTTCGACCAAGAGTCGATGAGGAAGAAAAAGAGAGAGAAAGCAAAACAGAGGAGTAAGACAGGAGTCGAAGAGGAAGAAAGAAAGGGGAAGCAAAACTTAGGAATAAGAGAGGAGATAATGAGGAAGAGAGAAGAAAGAATGAGCAAAAGTTAGAAATAAGAGAGGAGGCAATGAGGAAAGGAGAGACAGTTTTAGAATGATAATAATAATTGAGAAAAGAAAGAAGAGGAAAGGTGAATTAGTGGAGCTGAGCTACAAATTGGAGGGGAACAAAGGTTGAGACACGAGAAAAAAAATCAGGCCATGATGGGCCGATCAACTGCCATTGCTTCTAGGCAGACAAGGAAAGAGTCTCCCACACCAAACGATCACCTTCCCATCAACAATAATCTTTTTTGTGTATGTGTTTTTCTTTTACTTATCTTCACTTCTCTTTGTTGATAAGGAGAAAAGGGGAAAACAAGAGATATTTGCCAATTACACGTCAGCAGGAAGTCTCATTCGCATCTAAAAAATACTGAACCTGCTGAAGGGAAGTAGGAACCATTTCGTCTGGATTGTTAAGTGCTGTCAACTAAATGGAAAGACCAACATCTTTTAGTTGAAGAAAGTAAATATGGGGGGGGGGGTATCTGTTTAGGGAGGACAAATGGCTTGTACCAATGTGTTTGATTAATTAAAAAATATGGTCTGGATGATGTTGCTCTGAATGAATAAAAAAAAAATGAACCTTCTTGTTTCGGACAGCATTTTATTTCTTTTGTAATTGTTCTTTAATAAATTAAAATCAGACGTAGATTATATTTTTTCACCTCATTTTGAATTTGCAGTTTTGCAAAATGACTCATACTACTTTATCAATGATGGAAATTTCCGTCATTGTACTTTTTCGATCAACTCAATCAAATTTCCGTTTTATTGTGTTCGGTGTCAACTCGGTTCTATCTGTGAGACATTGTTCTTGTCTTGCAATAGACATAGGGTCTTTTTGCAATGTTTAACTATTTCACTTACCACCTTCTGCAGTAAATTGGCTAAAGAAGTTTTAAATTGCCATTGAACAATGGTTAAAAAAAAACCAGTCTCCTCGACACCATTACTACTGTTGTGAGTTTGATCTTCTCATTTATACTCTTGTACCAGCAATGGTTTGTGAGCAAGTCTTGGAAGCTCTATTACGACTGTTGTGAATTCAATCCTTAATGGGTGCCCTACACTTGTACCATAGTGAATATCAGTTTTTATATAGTCTTTCTTATGGTTATGTTTGAAGAACATTGCAAATATATTCTATGTTTGGCTAAAAGAGTGGATAAAACTTTTATTACCATGTTGTTCAAAGATTTTGATTATTTCTTTGGGTAATTGATTATGTGAATGTCCAGTGAGAAATTATCATTTAGATCAAGATAATATTATACAAATAATTCGTACTTTTGCCGACTTGGGAGAGACATATACAATTTAGTTGGGTCATGTACCTCACCTGTATGACTGACCAAAAAATATAAGAATCTACACTGCTAATACAAATGAACTCTATGTCACAACTAAATTTTGAAAAACTTATTTTGGCCTGTGATCAATTTTTTCTACTGAAATTGTATAAATATTTCCTCTCTTGTGAGGTCATTTCATTTATTTTTTCAATCAAATATCCTTAGAATACTGAAAGGAATGGTTTTGAAAAAAAAAGCATTTTTGCAATTAGTACTAAGAAAAAGCAACCCTTTGCGATTGACTATAAATTTTCTTTTATTTCAAGAAAAAGTGGAATTTACTTCTTTTTTTCACTTAAGTATAATACTATTTTTTTTTTTTTTTTTTTTGTAGGTAAGTTAATCTGGTACAGTTAGCAGCCAACCAATTCGAAGCAACAGGTAAACTAAATTTTGACTATTTCAAATATCTCTTCTTTCAATTCACTGATTATTATACAATACAAGCAAGAATACCTGGCATTGCCTGGGAGAAGAATAACTGCAAATGTAACATCACAGTATCCCTTTGCTTTAGACCTCTGAAAAAAAGAAGTAAATGTCAAAAAAAAGTTCCTCATCGCTTTTGACCTCTGGAAGTCCCACTTGCTTTTAACAACTAGAAGTGAAAAAAACATTCCTGTACAAATCTGACCCCTGAAAGTAAAAAAAAAATGTTCTCCACCAGGATTTTGACCCTTAAAATAGAAAAAATTCCTCCACCAACGATATTGACTCCTAGAAGGGGAAGAAAGTTCTCTTAGATTTTGATCCGTAGAAGTAAGAAAAAAATTCCCCCTCTATTTAGACTTCTAAAGGAAAAAAAAAGTTCCCACCGCTCGATTTTGTGGAAGAGAAAAAGTTACCTCATGATTTTGATCCCTAAAATCTAAAAAGTTTCCCTTTGATTTTGACCCCTAAAAGTGGAAAGAAATTCCCCCTTGATTCAGACCCCTGAAAAAGAAAAAAAATTCCCCCTAAATTTTGATTCCTTCAAGTTTTGTGTTACTCACAAAAATTGTGTCATCAGATTATGAAGTCATGTAAAATATTCTTTCAAAAATTGAATATCAACAGAATAATAATTCTAAAATAACTTAACAGCATCTTCGACTGGAAACACAAATTGGAGTCCAATTCACCATTATAGTTGTGTAGTAAATAGACCCTCTCCTCAAAAACCTTTGAAATATTACAAATCACCATCAAATTTTTTTGCAAGCTCTAATCCTGCACATTTTAAGGCTACCTTGAATCATTAACTCTCACTGCGATACACTGTTTGGGAGGAGAAGGCAAACATAGTCAGAAGCATTTACAAATATAAGCATAGATAATATTCACTGTTCTTGGATTTTGTGCCTTTTATGATAATGCTCATTGACTCATGGATAGAGGAAATTTTTTCTCAATATGATTTTGTAATCAGCTACAGATTGTAATCTTGTTCATTAATAACTCTCATATGTAATCCACATCCAGCAGTTTCCAAATATAAATTTAAAAAAAACAAACAAACAAATCTTATAGACAAAATCTCTGTATTTTTTAAAAAGTTTTATGTAAGATGTAGCAAAAATTTATTGAAAAAAAATAATGTAACTTATAACTCTGATACTATTTTTCAGATTCACTTTTTATTAAATTTGATCTTGTTCACTGTAGTTACTTGGCATCGGTTTTGCTGTCAGGAAACTTGATTCATTGTGTTGAAGCAATCTCAAAAGTCAGACATGAGAACTCAAATATATTCAACAAATTCAATAATAATTGATTTTGATTAGTTTAGTTAATGAGAAATTACCTATTCTGTAAGTCTTGTCTAAAAGATTGGTTGATGTTGACTGAATGATGGAATGTACGACACTTTACCCAAAACTTTAATAGCTTCTATATACATGTACATGTATATACTCTATAGTCTACATGTATATGCAAAAATTACATATACTTCATTTTTGTTTGTTCAATTATTCAATATTTCTTCTTATCTTGTGTCTAAATCCTTTTTGTCAAGAAAGATAAGTTTTTCCATCATGCGGTACTTGAAAAAAAAAGATTTATGGCAGCAATAGAGATGTGTGCTCTCCGAGTGCTTTTTAGTTGTCTTATTGTAATTAATCTTTCTTCCCTTACGCTGTTTTATTTCCTCTCTTTGTGCACTCAGCCTGTAATTCCTTATCTTCATGACTTATCCTCTCCTGTACTACATAACAATATTTTTGTTAAAACCAGGAAAAACATGTCAGAATCTTAAAAGCTACAAATAGATAAGAACTAAGCCTTTTCTCGAATGTCTGAAAAATTTCTTTTTTTCCTACCCCCCCCCCCAATGAAAAAAGGAAATTCCACTAGAAATTCCTGCCATGGTTTTTTCCTAACAAGACTCATGTTTGCCATTCATGCATCAATTCTTCTTGTCACCTGTGAGGATCACTCAAGAGAAATATATTTTCAAAACAAGATGGAGTAGTTCAGTAGAATTGCTTGGATAACTGCAAAGAGCAAAGAAGAGGCAATTCCATTTCTGGGAGCCAGCGACTTTCTAGGAGGCTGATGTTCTTCAGGAATTATCCCTGGTGTCGTTTCAGGTTGACCTGTCAATACAAAAGAAGAAATCAAAAACTTTTTTACCAAGTTTTGTATATCAAATACAAAAATTTTGAAATAATCCTCTTTTGGATATTGTTGAAAACAGATATTTCTTCAGTGATAAACTTGCTCAGTCAGTCAATACATCCACTCTCATCATTGAAAGTATTATGGGGTTAGTTAACGTGAGCATTTATTATTATCCACTTCTGGTTTGTGAAATTCAACAAAGTTTCACCAGAACCCCATTAATTGTACTTAATCTGTCTGTTTCCAGCCTCTCACAGTGCTGGATGGGAGGTTGGGCTTTCCTGGTTTTACTATTTTATCCATAGCTTGGGGGTGAAGGTGAAGAGTTGTATTCATACCTTTCCGAAGGGCATTAGTGCAAAGTGAATGCAGATTATCTCAGGCGGGGAACTTAAATTGGCTCACTGATTCCATTTTTCATGCTGCTAACCGCTTGGCCACCAATACTTCCAATGATCTTGGTAATAGTGCAAAACCATTTAGCAATGATCCAATCAGAATGATCTATAGATGCTTGAAATATTCTACAAAATTATAGGGTTGAAAAATATACTTTGCCAGGAGACAATCTCTGTTAAAATGATAGTATGTGAGAAAAATTTTCTAGATAGTTATTGCTATCAGATTATTTGATTCACTTGATGTTATCCATCATCCTGCATTAAGTTGGCTTGAAAATATAGCTTAAGCCATTTAGAATTACTGCCCTTGAATTTTTGTTGAAAGATTCATCTCACATCTTAGTCTATTAGGTATAATAAAGAACCCAAAGCTGAAATCGGTTTTATTTAACTGTTATAAATATCTTGAAATTTGGCCTCTTGCCCATGGCCACAAGAGAAGAGACCATTCCTCAGAAATTTTTCACAATTAATTGTTCCAAGGTGATAAGTATTTTAGTCAAGCTCAGAATCAAATCTATATTGATTTCTCACCTCTGTTTTTCTCTTATTTTATTCTGCCTAATTTTCATTGCTTTCATAGTGGACAAATAATCCTTCAAGCCAAGAAGGTTTGTTCTTACCTCAGTGCTAAGTTCATTGATGTACATACCTTAATTTTGGAATGACTTATTATTAATTCTCTCTTACAAACAGGTTATGAATTATAGAAATAAATTTCTTTGGATTCTAGGAAATTGAGATCAATTTGTTCAGTGACATGGCTAGAAATTTGGGGACCTAGGAGAGTTTGCTCCTTGAGGACCGTCTCCAACATTTAGTGAGAGATGTCAGAAATGCAGTTGGTGAACTACTAATTATAAGGTTGGGGGGGGGAGTCATCCCTCCCCACCACCTCTGGATTTGTTTGACCAATCATACTCAGTCATATAATGGTCAGGAGATGAGATAGGTTGGTTTGTTCATCTAGTGTACTTGCTGGCCTTCATTGCATCTAGTAGCTTCAGGGAATTTCTAAACAGATCCCTTTTTGTCCAGTATGGTTTGTAGCTACCATCTTTTATCAGATCAAATGTCCTTCATTGGTTCGTTAATAAGTTTTTCATTCCCTGAAGTCCAGAGTTCAACCTAATGAGTTTTTGTGTGGTTTAGAGGTACACTAACTAAGTGAAAGAATAATTCTTCGCCTTAAGGAGGCCAAAATTAGAATTCAAAATTCCTGGATGCATTATATTCATCTAAGGAAGGCTGGAGAGTATACAAAAGTGAGGATACTTGGACAAATTTATTTATTTTTTTTCCTATCTGCTTCCTAGTCAGTTTTTATGTATTCCTAATAAGGCATCGTAAGGTGTGATATTGGGGTCTATGACTCAAACCTTTCAAACCTTAGCCTTTGTACCCTCAGATACCCTGTACCTGAGTGAAAAAGCTCAAATTATTTTTCTTTTAAGTTGGTTCCTTGATTACTGAAATGTTTGTCTAATTAATTTCATTCTTATGTTTGGTTTGCCAATGTGAGTCAAATAAATATTTTTAGTGGAGAGGAGGTGGGGGTTGTCACCAGTATCATCTAATGGGCTTACACTGTAGTAAAAAAGTACTCAGCTTGAAATATTTACCTGACAGGTTCAAAGGGAAATTCTAGGTCTTATTTGCAGTTTTCAGCATGAGTGGGTGATAATATTGTTAAAAAACTTAGGGAACACCACGCACCCGCCCGCCCTATGACGATTCACGTTATATCAGCAGATTTCTGTTTAGTTTCTCTTCTTGACTGCTATAGCAATTCTTTTGAAATTTTGCCTACACTTAACATTTCTGTAGTTGTCATCCTTTTTCTTACAACAGACATTATAATAAAGGAACCACATAAAATTCCTCAGCGGGTCAACAAAAATTGTCAGAAACCAAATTAAATTTGGGTGGCTCTGTTTTAAAATATTTTGATGATTGAGATTTTTTGTTTTCATGCAAATATGTAAAGATTCTTGTGTCTTTTTATTTCTTGATTCTTTCATTAACATTCTTTAAATTCCTGTATGAGCTGCACAGTTCATCTCATGAAAACATTGGTTCTTTTAGAGCAGAAATATGAAAAAGTAACACTTCATATAACATTGTCCTTAAACCTAACATATTGATGTATTTGATGCCTGAAGATGCATATTCGTCTTCAAGAATTTTCGGTATTATGGACATTATAAAGGAGAGAAGCAACCCTTCAATATTGATAACCGAGTTAAATTGCCTTTTTTTTTCTCCCCTCCCTTCCTACCATCTTATTAAACAAAGTTTCTTTTTCTTATAACCCTCACCCTTCCTCTATATCACCCCCTCCCTTGTTACCATCTTATCAAACTACCAAAATTTCCTTCCTCTTTTCCTAACCCGTCAGTAAACTACCTAACTTTTTCTCATTTCTCTTACTCTCTCCCTTCTTAACCTCTCCTCTCACCCTCCCACCCTCTCAATCTCCCCTCTTACCCTCCACACCTCTCTTTTTTCTCTTCTCTCTTCAAATTCTCCTGTCTTTCCATAACCCTCTCTCTCTGTCTCGACCTCCCCCTCTCTGTCTCGACCTCCCCCTCTCTGTCTCGACCTCCCCCCTCTCTGTCTCGACCTCCCCCCTCTCTGTCTCGACCTCCCCCCTCTCTGTCTCGACCTCCCCCCTCTCTGTCTCGACCTCCCCCCTCTCTGTCTCGACCTCCCCCCTCTCTGTCTCGACCTCCCCCCTCTCTGTCTCGACCTCCCCCCTCTCTGTCTCGACCTCCCCCCTCTCTGTCTCGACCTCCCCCCTCTCTGTCTCGACCTCCCCCCTCTCTGTCTCGACCTCCCCCCTCTCTGTCTCGACCTCCCCCCTCTCTGTCTCGACCTCCCCCCTCTCAATGAAAGCATGACAATCGAACGCTGGAAGAAAAGTATAAACAAGCAAAATAATATTATAGATATTGTGTAAGAAAATGTTTTAATTTAGATACAGGAAGATTAAGGTTAAAATGTTCTGGAATCCAAAGTATTGACTTACTCGTGCCTGGGCAATAATAAGGATCCCTGGTGTATGTCTTTTTGATGATATTGAAACCAAGAAGTGCTGATCCTTCACACCTTGCAATTCTTGGCTCAATGCATTTCATATAGTTCAAGAAAGCACTGAAATGCAAATAAATATTGTAATTAATGTTACTGTCCGGAGATTTTATATCACATCTGTCATCTTTATTTCTCTATTATTATTTGTTAACTAGTATAGTACCCATAAAAAAAAGGCATGATTTTTCACTTATGGATTCCACCTAGGAGTGTAGTATCTGTGCACTTTAGTGGGAGTTTTGAAAGAGAAAAAAGAAGCAAATGTCAAACGGCACACTGTTCATTATACAGGTAATTTGGTGGCAACCTTTTCTGTTAGGGTATTAGATAGCAACATAAGCCTCTTGTAGTTATCTTTCTAGTTTTCAGTTGAATTACCATCTCAGTAAATGTTGCATCCATTAAAGGACAAATTTTTTAAAAAGAACTTTTTTCCACCTCAAATATTGAATTTCTTTTCATGACTCATTTTGATGATTTGTTCTATTCATACATCACTGCTTCTAGTGATTTCTATACAATTAACATATAAATCCCTTGAGATATTATGTTTACTTTTTTTAGAAAAGTGCCGCAGAATTACTCAAATTCAGGAATTAAAAAATAGGAAAATTAAGTAAAATATCTTTCTTCTCAGCAATTTTTTTTAGTTTTATTCAATTAATTCTAATGTGGGGAAAAAAATTTTTTATTCAATATTTTCATAATTTCTAGCAATTCTAGTTAGAACAGTTCAGAAGTACTTTTCAAAAAATATCTGAAGGGATCTATCTGTTCGGTGTGTAGAAAATTATGTAAAATAGTTATGTACAAATAAACCATCAAAATAATGAAAGGTTGGGTAGGAATCGTATGAAAAAAATTCTTCTTTTCTAATATTTGGAATGGAAAATTATCATTTGCAAAAATTTGTCCTTTATTAAACAAGTATTGAAAATTTTATCAGAATCAGCTTTTTATAATATATTATATCCTGATTTGGGCCAGATTTTTGAATTTCTCAGAAGTCGATTTTCCTGTAAATTCCATCCATATTGTTCATACCAACTAAATGAAGAATCATTATAATAAATTAAAGTTTTCTCATAACTAGTATCTGTTTGAAAACATACATATTCCAGCAACAGTAATCAAACAACATGCCTGGTTAATTAAGACAATCCATTTTTGGCTAAGAGATGAAAAAGTAGCTGAGTAATATTTATGAAGTTTGGCTTGATTCAACACTTGGCTACAAAGTGTGGGTAACCTGCTTTGGTAGTAATGGTCTGCAAGATTGGCTGGCTAACCATCAATCCTGATTTACCAACAACCTTTGTTGGCTTGAACTAAAAACTACTTGGTTTGAGTATGACAGATCCCTAATGAGTGTGAAAGGGATCAGGGTGTGGCTTGTGATATATTTACTTCTCGGGTCTGTTGTTCCAAGGTTTAAACTACTCCTATTTTTGTTTTACCCGGATGTTATCATTTGGTGACCCATGCACGTTTGTTTTCTGAAGAACAATATTTTACAAGCAAATAATCAATAAAGAGTGGCTGTGTTTGGAAAGACCAACCCTCTCTTTAGACTATGTGGACTGCAGAAAATAAATCAGCGGTTCATTGAGCAGGAAGGCAAGAATCAGTGCAAAGAACATGGTGTGACACGCTAAGCACCCTGGTCATCCACTGTATCACGGTCTGCCTCCAACGATCCAAACTGTGTCTTGCCTCTTGACCCAGGCAGATAGTGATGAAAGAGTGGGGCTGACGATCTGTGTAATGTTTCCTTATTTTAATCCAAGTCGAGCACAAATCATGGCTTTAGACCCTGCGGTGCAATTGATAGATCCTTGTGAGAAGAAATGAGTTAGCATCAGCAATATCAACTCCTTTATCAGTAGGAATACATGATATTTTCAAGTGGCAAAAAGCTACCTTCTTGTTTGTATATTCCTGTTACTAATTCAGTATAACTGCAGTGTTTCCCTCTATACTTATGAACTGAATTCTTAGAGGCTATTCAAATTACTTATAAGATCCACCAGGAAATAGTAATTAGTACTGACTCATCTTTTTCACCCTTTCACTTTATAGACCACATAAATGCTGACATTCCATCTTAATATATAATAAATATAGGATAAAGATACTCCTTTTAGTCTCACTCAGTCATCCATATTTCATTCCTACTCTGTTTTACATTCATTTGAGCTGTCAAAGACAATTTTTGTCTCCGTCTACACATGAGCCCCTCATTAAACCCTGACCTTGTATCAAATTTACCTTGGTAAAGGGGGGGGGGGTTCTTTGACCTGTAATGAGAAGATTTTGCAAAACCTTTATCCACCAAGCTGCACCTTTTTTAAGACGATTAAACTTTTGAAAAACTTCCTTCCTTCCTTACTTCCTTCTCTCTGCCTCTTCCTTCCTTTTTCTCTTTGATCTCCTCCCTCTCCTCCTCCTTCTCCACTTACTTATCCTCCTACTTTACATTTATTTTCATTTCACCTTTACCCCCCCACCCCACTCAACCCGGAATATCTATCTTTGACAGACTCCACAAACTTACAAAACAATTATCAACCAGACTCTCTAAATCAAAATCAACAAAGATGGATTCCAACGGATACCCTGCCAAATCATCTCAGCTAATCAGCTTGCTTTGTTAAAAACATTAACATGCTTACACTAAACACCCTCCCCTTCCCAAACACTCCTTAACAACCACAAATATGAAAAATAGAATCATGCTGTTTTTCTCTGCTTGGCATCTAACATAAGTATTCATGTTTGGACCTTCTCCAATACAATCCAAGTGGTCCCCAATTACCAGTTAAGCCTGTTTCTTCCTAGTTGTACCACGTACTGCTATCATCTTTCGCCACAGATCTCTTCTCAGCTGCTTGATGGGTTACCTACTTGTCACAATTTACTGAGAAGTACTCTGTGGATATCCAAAACAAAACTAGTTTTGTTTATAACCATATAGCATTACTGCCTCATACATACATACATACATACATACATACATACATACATACATACATGCTATGGCTTTTAGTTTGAACTTCTGATATTCAAAACAAGGAATACCTCCCCTTAAATTATTGCCAATACAATAACTAGAAAGCACCCAGTGTGCATACATCTACCAATGCCATTGTCACTAAAAATTGAATGAAAATCAGTTCATATATAACTACAATACTGGGGAGGTAAATGTGAAACATTCTGGGATCCACCCCAAAATATAAACGATTTTTCCTCACCCTTTCCAGAAAATTTCATTGAAATTCATTGAGAACTTTTATTGTGTGGATAGACAGGCACAAGTGAATACATCTCCTTCATCCAACTGGAGATGAATAAAAATGTTCTATCTCATACTCTGAAAATGAATATGTATTCAGTTGCATTTGTCTATCTTTCTGTCCACACAATATCTCCAAAGAGTATTCATTGGATTTCAATGAAATTTTGTGAATGGGTGGGCAATAAATTAAGGGTATTTTTCAATATTTTTTTTCTTTTCTTTCATTCATACTTTTTGATATATGCATATGTCCATCCATAGGATATCTCTAAAAGTTCCTTATGAATTTCAGTAAAATTTCATGGAAGTGTGGACAATAGGCTACAGAAGAAGCCATTGATATTTTTGGCTGATCCATGGACAATTACCTTCCCTCTGTCATAGATATATGTCCATACCACATAATATCTCCAAAAATTCATGTTTGTACACACAATATCTCCAAAGGTTTCCTATGAATTTCAAAGAAATTCTGTGGAAGGGTGGACAATAGGCTAAGGGAGAAATAATTCAATTTTTGGTTGATCCATGCACAATTACTTCCCCTGAAAATGGTATTGCCAGTGGTATGTGCTCTCTGAATGCATTCTAGTTTATTTAACACTTTGAGATTTTTTTGTACCGTGAATTTACTCGTTTTGTTGATGAAAATATAATTTGTTCAATTTTGAGCCCATGAGTGCATTTCAGTCTTGGAACAGTTTTCACACTCTACTCATTGTATTATAAACGTTTATGTATTTCTAAAATTCTTAATGACCTCATCCCTTGAGTTTTCAAGTATTTAGAATGAAAGTGATTCAGAAAAATGTATTTTGAATTGATCAATATTTGATAAGGAAACAAAAATGATATGTTGGACTTCATATTTTAGTGTTACTTATGTCATCATAACGACATATAGCTACAAGTAACTTCTGCTAGTCTTTATTTTATAAGATGAGAAACAAAGAAATAAAACTGATGACTGCAAACACATATTATACAGATCATTAAAAAAAATTGTTGAATTTTTAAGCTGTCGTACTCCAAGTTTGAAATGAAACTTATCAATTTAAAGGAAAAAGTCATTTTCAGGATATAAAAGAAATGGAGGGATAGAATGTACTTATAGATATTAATCCATGATGCATTGCTTCATGGATGGTTATCACATGTACAACAACAGGTTAACTGATGGCTGCTCCACTGCCCCTCCTCCAACATCCACAAGATTCTTGTCAATGACACCAAAATACTCTACAAATGCAACAACATTAGGAAACCCCAAATACTAGAAACCGTTTACATTAAAAGTACATAACTTGTCATTTACAAAATATCTTATGAAACTGTAGGAGGCATTTTAAAGTGTTTTAAATCACATGATAACACTTGACAACAACGACAATGACAGCGAAATACTTAGATACTCTCAAACCCAATCCCTCACATTGGAAAGCCTTTTGAAAATGACTAGTGATAGTCAATAGTGCTCATAGTGAACTTATCTGAACTTTAGACAAAATGACCAATGATAGTCAATAATGCTCATAGTGAGCTTATCTGAGCTTTGGACAAAATGACCAGTGATAGTCAATAGTGCTCATAGTGAACTTATCTGAGCTTTAGACAAAATGACCAGTGATAGTCAATAGTGCTCATAGTGAGCTTATCTGAGCTTTGGACAAAATGACCAGTGATAGTCAATAGTGCTCATAGTGAACTTATCTGAGCTTTGGACAAAATGACCAATGATAGTCAATAATGCTCATAGTGAGCTTATCTGAGCTTTGGACAAAATGACCAGTGATAGTCAATAGTGCTCATAGTGAACTTATCTGAGCTTTGGACAAAATGACCAATGATAGTCAATAATGCTCATAGTGAGCTTATCTGAGCTTTGGACAAAATGACCAGTGATAGTCAATAGTGCTCAAAGTGAACTTATCTGAGCTTTGGACAAAATGACCAGTGATAGTCAATAGTGCTCATAGTGAACTTATCTGAACTTTGGACAGTTCCTTTACTTGTGTGACAATGCAATTAAACAACTCATTTGCAGAGATGAGAAAATGACCAAGAAGTGAAACTGACTGATTGCCAATTGACTTCAACAACACATATACAGTGTGTAGATGTCAGGTGATCTGACTGAAAGTTGATAAAATGACAATTGGAAGGTGAAGAGAAATTTGAAAGAAAAACAGGTGTTACATCTTGAAAATTTTTCTCATCATGTGGGCATTTTCTAATGTATTCAGATGTTTGTCAACTACATTTTTAGAGAACTTGCCTTGGTTGCTGTTAACATGTTTGAGTTCTGAAGAATCAAATGAGATTTCTGTGTTATGGGTTGTTTTATAGGATTGAGAAGGGATACGTTTGTATCTGTGTAGGTGAGAATTAGGTAGGTCTGAGATTAAAATGATCAATGAGAAGGGTCAGGAGATATTTGAATCTGTATATATCAGGCTGATTTAGATAAGAAGGGTCTGTGAGAGGAGGGGTGAGTTGCAATGGTATAACTATCTATTAGAAAAAGCTATACACCACAAATACACACATCTGCTCTTTGTATGATGTAACTGTCTATAAGAAAAAGTTCACACATCACTCTCTATGAAAAATACTCCATTTATTTGTTACCATTCCTGGAAAGTCTTGAAAAAGTTTTTTTTTTCTTAATATTGAACCCTTAACACCTGTACACAAGATCTCCATGGTGTATAGGGGTCACTTTCTCTTTTCCTAATGTTAAGACTTTAACTCTGATTTTAAATTTATTTTTGCAAATTTTAAAATAATAATGTTGCTATTTTTGCAAATTTTAAAATAATGTTTGCATAACTTTGGTTATCATCTAGAATTGGTGATATATATTCCTCACTCAAGACTGAATAAATAAAAAATATTATCTCAACTGGAAGAGAATATACTCTGCAGTATTTTCTTCGACAAGAAAAAAAGATCAGGAAAGAGGGGTTTTTTTTGTTTGTTTTTTTTTATCTTTCCTCTTACTGTTGCCTAACATCTCTTATACAAATCTAAATTATTTCTGTCGCCCTGAACAAGCCATTAGTAAAAAAAAAAAAGAAAAATGCTAAATCTTGTTTAATTTTTATCATCATCATCCATGAATCATACTATGACAGAATTCCCAGAGCAAAAGAGCAACTCTAGCAAAGTAGTTTACTACCGCCCTCCAGTAGATGTGCAGCCCCCACTGTTGGCAATTCAACAGGTCAAGTTTCTCTATCAGTGATGCAATGAAAATGTTTCTTCCTGATGCTTATACATCAATCTAATGGCCCTTCTTTCTGCCAAAAGAAACAAGCCTTGTCATGACAGTGATAACCTATTAACACCTGACTTTACAGTTAACAAAAAGCTTGTATTACCTCTGCCTCCCTCCTCATCTACTTTTTGTTCACTATCTGAGCTGTTTCTCCCAAATTGAAAGAATGCTCTTCACTAAACCATGAACCACAAAACCTGTTTCAAGAATTCAAAAAGTAGTGCATTTTTCTACATGAAGTGCAAATCCTGTAGATTCCTTGCGAAGCATAGGCCTGCATTGTGGTTGGTTTCAGTAGCAAGTAGGTTTTACAGGATGGAGTTGCTTGCCCCACGACCAAGTTGCACTGTATCACAGGGGTTAAAGGCTCCAACTGCACCGCTTATTTACCTATAGCTGAAGAAATAGAAGATTTGTGCCTTTTCTGGGGACATTAGTGCAAAGTGAACAGAAGCAGTCTTGGCTGAAATTATAATTCTGTCCACTTTATTGTGTTTTCCATGTCAGTAACTGTTATGTCACTTAGCATCTTCAAAGTGCCAGTAGTCATTGACAAATCCAGGAACTTTTATTCTTCCCAGAAAATTAAACAGGAAAAGTTGACAGGCTTTGGATCCGCTCCAAACCTCACAATTCTCATACAGCTATAGGGTCGACACCACGCAACCCTGCTCCAATCACCTTACTTATCCCTTCGAATCATTTGATTGATATCATCAGCAACAGCACTTGAATTTTTTCATTGTCTTTCTGAACCATTTCCAATTAAGTTTGAGATTACTTCGGTATTGAAAAAATAATTACTCTTCAAAATGTGCTTCTTAAGTGACAAGCAAATGTAAGTGGCTGCATCCAACCCATCATCATTTTTTTTTTTTTTTTTTTTTTTTTAGGCCTTAAATTTCAGACCAATGGAATGCAGCCAACAAAACATAACTTTTTATTAACCAAATTTTCTTTCTACATACAACAAAATACTTTCTCCTTGCTATTGATTTATCAATGGGAAAGGAACTGATTCTTAGTCATAATCTCCAGATCTGTTTTTTTTTTGTCTGATATTGCATCAAACTAGGTATTAACTCTTCAATACATAAACCACCTAATTGATGGAACTTTTCTGTGAATTGAATTTTAAAAAAAAAAGAAAATACACCAAATGGTCAGAGGGTGGTAATTTTTGACAGTTATTTTCCTTGAAATCAACCTTTTCTTTTTCTTTGTTTAAATTTATGACTTAATTGTTTCGCAAAATCGAAATTCATTCTCTAAGTGCATTTTACAAAAACATCTGAAATGCTTCCATACATGTTCAGCAATTCAAACAAATTCAAATTCTGAATAGACGATGAAAAGGTTATTGGCACTTAATAAGCTTAGCTCATTATTACTACCACACATAGGCATAGAAATGGAACAATAAATCAATGATGCCAGATGCGTATTAACTGACCAGATGATAATGTCAAGATGCTGAGCGGTGAATATGAACTTCAGCTGGAAAATTGAGACACTCATTCTACATTATTCTATCAGAAAAAAACTGACTTCTTCACTTTTTCAAAAACTAGTAGCTCATACAGACAACCAGGACAATCTTATGTACTATGGTATTTTCACCTGAGACTGCTTCCCTTTAATTGATTTACAGGTTTCAGAGATTTATGCAGTTGTCAACGAAGGCATCCAATATATATATATATATATATATATATATATATATATATATATATATATGTGTGTGTGTGTGTAACCCAAGTGACGCTAGATAACTTTGCCAATTATCATTTTTAACTGGAGAAAATATTTCCTTCAGCTCTTGGTAATTTTTTTATCTTGGTTTTATTTTCTGAACTTGGTCAAACAATTGTTGCACTTGAAGAAACCCGTTCATAAGAAGTCTTATCACTTCTATTTTTATTGGTTTACTTACTCATCAGTACCTAGATAAATAGCATACCATGACAATCATCATTGCCTGCTATTTCTTCCTGTCAACAATCCTTTCTCGTTAAAACCTAGCCTACCTTACAAGAATTGTAGGAGAGCTTTAAACCAAACCAAACCTTCCTTACAAGCATTGTATGAAAGCATGTCACTTGCATGACTGACTCTTCCTCTCTATTTCCTGTGTGTACATGTTTATGGTTTCGTTTTCGCCAGGTGAACTATTCTTTTCTCATGACAGCAGCTGCTGTTACTCCCATTAAAAAAACTACATTTCTCTTGGAAACAAGTGATGCTTCATGTCAAACTTTCATAAAAATCAAATTGCTTTTATATTTGAGCTTTCTATGCATTTTCAATGTCTAGTAATAACAAAGTATTGTTCATTGCTAACTTTGTCAAGTATAAAATGAAGATAAGTCAATAGCATTTACTCAATCCACTATGATAGATTGTTCTCATTCCACTGTTCATACTAGAGATCTTGTACTAGTTCTTAGTTTGTCCTTATGATGTCACTAGTCTGCCTCTTCGACTGGCCCAGAGTGTGACTTTTTTGCACAGGGATTGAGCTCATGACCACCTGGTAGGTTACTAGATATGCTTAGCCAATGTTTTTATCCACTCAGCCATGTAGCCTGTTGGACGAAACTTCATCAATTAGTTGTGAGAAAAATACTTTTTCAGACCCGCCCCCCTTCATTGAAACTGTTTTTTGTTTTTTTGTTTGTTTGTTTTTGTTTTTTTGCTGTATTGGTTATTCTTAGTTTCTCTTCAGAAGTTTGAGAATGGAAAACAGACATCTAAATTTTTTCCAAAATTTGGATTTTGTTCTTAATATAGAACTTGAACTTGATATTTCCTACATTTCCATGTTGCTCTGTATACATCTGTGTTCTTGTAAAACCTGAACTCCCAAAAAGGTATAAGTATCAACTCACTTGCACAACTGTAAATAGTTGTTCTCACTGACTTCTTCACTTGCGTTTGACAGCTCTAAGCGCTGTGTATGGCACCCATTCATCACTTGAAATATTCTACTGCTGTTACACTCAGCTTCACTTTGAGCTATAAGTAAAAAAAAAAAAAATTTTTAAAAGTATCAATGAATAATTTTTTTTTCTGAGTAAGAACGGAATCGGTAAGAAAATAATACTAAATCATTCTCTGAACTGTAAAAATGACCCTAATAAACTTTAGCTGAACATTTGTAATTCATCGTTATGATCATCATAGCTATGAACTATTAATGTTCAGCTGAATCATATCCAGCTGAAGTTTAAATCTGGGATTAGTTTTATAGTTCAATGAATGAAATACATGATTAGTATTGTAATGCAAATCAAATTGAGTAATGCACTTCAAGGTAAACTTTCTTCCTGTAGCTGATGATGCACAAGACAATGATTTTTGTCTTCTTTTCCCAAACGATCTATAGAAACCTGATCATTGTTTGTATCTATGATTGGTCTTTACAAGACTGGGATGCTCCCCCACGACTAATACTTCCTCCTCCTCCACTGATACCTCCTCTTTTTATTTCTTCCTCCTTCTTACCTCCTCCTTTCCTCCTACTTCCTCTTCTTCTCTCCCTCTCCCATCTTCCCTCCGTCTCCCATCTTCCCTCCGTCTCCCATCTTCCCTCCGTCTCCCATCTTCCCTCCCACTACGTCTCCAATCTTCCCTCCCATTCCGTCTCCCATCTTCCCTCCCACTCCGTCTCCCATCTTCCCTCCCACTCCGTCTCCCATCTTCCCTCCCACTCCGTCTCCCATCTTCCCTCCCACTCCGTCTCCCATCTTCCCTCCCACTCCGTCTCCCATCTTCCCTCCCACTCCGTCTCCCATCTTCCCTCCCACTCCGTCTCCCATCTTCCCTCCCACTCCGTCTCCCATCTTCCCTCCCACTCCGTCTCCCATCTTCCCTCCCACTCCGTCTCCCATCTTCCCTCCCACTCCGTCTCCCATCTTCCCTCCCACTCCGTCTCCCATCTTCCCTCCCACTCCGTCTCCCATCTTCCCTCCCACTCCGTCTCCCATCTTCCCTCCCACTCCGTCTCCCATCTTCCCTCCCACTCCGTCTCCCATCTTCCCTCCCACTCCGTCTCCCATCTTCCCTCCCACTCCGTCTCCCATCTTCCCTCCCACTCCGTCTCCCATCTTCCCTCCCACTCCGTCTCCCATCTTCCCTCCCACTCCGTCTCCAATCTTCCCTCCCACTCCGTCTCCAATCTTCCCTCCCACTCCGTCTCCAATCTTCCCTCCCACTCCGTCTCCAATCTTCCCTCCCACTCCGTCTCCAATCTTCCCTCCCACTCCGTCTCCAATCTTCCCTCCCACTCCGTCTCCAATCTTCCCTCCCACTCCGTCTCCAATCTTCCCTCCCACTCCGTCTCCCATCTTCCCTCCCACTCCGTCTCCCATCTTCCCTCCCACTCCGTCTCACATCTTCCCTCCCACTCCGTCTCACATCTTTCCTCCCACTCCCCCTCCCTTCTTTTTCCTTTCCTCCTTCGCTTTCTATCTTTTCTCTTTTTTTCTCTGCTTTTTGGGATACAGAGGCAAATCTCACTAAGAATAGTCTTCAAGAATGTTTGGCATAGGTTTTAGGGTGCTACTCTTGCCAGAGAGGATTTCTTTACTGGTTGAATCCATGAATATGGCGTTGTGTATACTGGAATCCAACAAATATCTACAAAGAGCCTTTAAACACTTTTAAAACAATTTTTGTATATAAATTTATATACATTGATAAGCACAACTGCACACACACTGTAACTGCATTTAAAGAGAAATGGACATAAGCGTACATTTATGTGAATGCATTCATGGATGTATTTGTACGTATAGCAATCATTACTTTAAATATTATATACATTCATTTCAGAGAGTGTGAGTATATATAAAAATTAGATATGTGTAAATTCCTTGGTTCTTTCTTCCAAATGGAGAGAGAGGAATAAGTTTATTAGAAACTGTCAGCCCAAACTGTCAACATCGCTTTCTTGAACTGACTGGCTATGTATGTATGTATTGTGCATGGAGCTGGAGGGCTGAAATTTTTAACATTTACTCCTTGTGTGTACAAAAAATGTTTTCTTCGTTTTTTTAACACCCCCTGTTGGTTTTTACTGGGAGTTCAACCTGCAATGTAAGTTTATGCTAAATTGAACCTTTAGTTTTTGTCCAGCACCATTCATGTTTGTTTTTGAAAATTCAAACTTTTTTTGATGATTGCTGCCCAATGAATGGCAAAAAGAGTAACGTTCATTGATCAACACTTTTTCAATGATCACCCCCAACATGACCAATATCTTTTGGCAGCAGGTTATGTGATGGTTTCTATTGAATGACTAACTGGACCTGTACTACAGCTATCTATTCATTTTGATGCTATGTACTAAACAAAAATATTAATCATTCAGGGAAAATGATGTCCGGCCATTGTCAACAAAAACTCTGAAGCCTTTAGTAAGTGTTTAATGTACCATATTTCCTGGCGTTGGCGATGTTATTTTTTTTTTTTTCCCAAAAAAATAAGTCTTGAAAATTCACCCAGTGTTGTACAGGCTGAAGGTTTCTCTTTTCATAAGCCTTTCCTAACCTAATTTTTTTTTTTTTTTTTCCCTAATTCTGCAAGTCAAAATTAGGGTGCGTCCTTGAGGCCAGTGTGGCCTCAACACCAGGGAAATACGGTATGTATGCATTGAATTCGCAAATGTTTATAGTTCTTCTTTTTCCTTATAGGCCCTTTGTATCATACCATCTGCAACAATACTGATGGATTGAAAATAAATAATGGTTGCTAACTTCCTTCCTTGGATTAATTTTTTTTTCTTTTAATAGGATTTTTTGTTTTATCTTGGTTTTATTTTTTGTGTTTGCAGTAGGAGGGGGCTGCCTCTCTTTCTACAAGTATGGATCGAGTTCACTCTGAATCAGGGTGATTCTCTTCAGCGTAAAATAAGATATTCTGCACTACCCTTTTCTGCTGTGGTTGTTGTTTTAGGATTATTCCTATAATATACATAATGTTTTTCATGTAAAATCTTTTTTTAAGTGAAACGGAATGTACAACTGGTAATGAACCCGTTAAACAAAACTATTCACTTATGTTATAACAGCTCTACCGATGATATTGAGTACTATTTTGAATATTTTCAAAGAAATGCAGCCCACACATCATAGCTTGAGGTGGGGGGATCAACATTGCTATGGAGCCATGATAATATAACTGTTTTATTTTTGATTCCCCAAAACAGTTGATGGTAAACAAAGGATGATCCCATTAAGAAAAATTCATACATAGTACCATAATATCTAATTCTATGTAAACAGGAAGAGAAAAAAAAACAGCAACAGATATTGGGAAATAGTTGACTGAAATGACATACATCTTTTGAACAATTTAATTTTTTGTATTTATTGTTTACTAAATATATATAAAAGTATATATAGAAATATAAAAAGCAACCTCAGTTTTGTGGACAACATTCCCCTTTTCACAGAGAACCGGTATGACCTCCAACTAATGCTAGATGAACTAAACGAAGAGAGCAAGAAAGTTGGCCTACACATGAACTTCAGCAAGACGAAGATCATGTGCAACAACCACATCACAGATAAAAACACTAAGATCAAAATAGAGGACACAGAACTGGAGAAAGTAGATCACTACATCTACCTCGGACATGAGACCCTCAAAAGAAGAAGAAATCAAGTGAAGAATCACATTAGGATGGCCTGCCTTTGGTAGAGCAAGTTCAACCTTCAAAAATAAGAAGATCCTATTAATCCTAAAAAGAAGGGAGTATAAACAATGCATCTTCCCAATAGTCATTTACGGAGCTGAAATATGTTACCTAACCAAGAGACAGATCCGCAAATTGGGAACCATGCAATGTGCACATGAAAGAATTATGCTGAGCCTCACATGGAGAGACCAAAAGACAGGAGTCAGGGACATCATAGAATCCATTAAAAATCTCAAATGGCAGTTGATTTTCTGCTCTTTTGGGTTTCATGTGTAGCAAAGTCACTGTGCTATTTAAAAGAACAAAACATTCTCATGTTGCATATTTGTACTGGTCAATTTCCATTTTGTCTGCTTCTGCCAACAAAGTTAGAAAAAGTATAGAGTTGCCAGATATCTTTTATCACAAAAGACTAGAATTCATTCATTGATCACCTCTTATTCCAGTTTTTTAATTGGCACGCTACTAAAAGATGCTGGTCATGTGACGGTTTCTAATGAGTAAATGACTAAACGATTTGAATTTGAGTTACCTCAAAACTGTTGAAATTTAGAATTGAACACTGTCTTAAAAGGGTTAAATGGAGATAAAAGTCTCTCTTGTCATTATTCCAGATTTACAAATGAACTAATAAACTAATCATACTTTATTAGCTGACAGAAGAAAGCAATATTTTTATGAGGAGAAAATCTACAAACAGCACATTATTAACAATAAAAAAAAATTCTATTCATAAGCTTCTGTTGTAAACAGAACAATTATCAAACTTTGCACCAAAAGCAACAAATATTAGAATGTTAGTGAAATGAATCAAGTTATTACAATTATAATGGCAAATCTATAATAAAAAGTAATGGAAAGATTAAAATTCCTTATTTCTGTAATGCTTTCAAGCCACAAAAAAATGTCATCAGTCGAAAGTAGGTGGAGCCAAACCCTTTCTACTATTGAACTAATTTTGGGTGGAGTTGAAAGAATTTATTATAATATCTATGATGGGTGTTTGTTTTTTATTTATTTATTAGTGAGACTCGTGGAAATCCCACGGTTATTTTAAAAACTATAAGAAATAAAATAAAATATGTAGACAAAAAGGTTATTATTTCGTAGAGCAAAACATTTGATACTTCCTCAGAAATAAATACAAAATGAGAAAATCAGATGTATGAATATATAGAAGATTATTTTAATTTTAATTCATTTTAAAGTAATATACTTCATTGATTATTTCTTACATCTATTTTGTATTTTTTTATCAGTAATAGATAATGGAGGATTCAGATGGAGAAACAAATGTCAGCATTTATTATGTAGATGGATTTTTATTTTTTATTTTTGCTAAATCAAATTTTATCAAATTGAGTATTAAATTTTTAATAGTCCTGAATTGAAATTTCTCTCATGGTAAATCTTTTTTTTTTCTATTATTAGAAACTGTCAAACAAAACTGATAACATAGATTTTTTTCAGTTTTCATGATGATCCAGCTGGATATCTATATACCATATATATTCATGTAAAAGTTGATTGCGTGTAATTTTTTGCAGAAAACAGACCAGCATTTGCAAATCAAGGTATTGTCCTGGACATAAATGTTACAATGAGGAAATTAATTTTCCTACGCTATCATGTCTTGATGTATGCAACAAAACCTCCATCCTGCCGAAATCATAAATAAGGCTGCGCCACTATTGTAATTATCGGTAGATACATTTAATAACGACCTGCATTATCTTGATGAACCATTGCTCCTAAATCCAGTGGTGATGTGTATTTTTGGAGAGAAATGTTTCCTTTCCACTTTCTCTACTTGTGGGTGATGTAAACAGTCATGGGTAGCAACACAGTTGGGCTGAAATTCATCAAGATTGTATTATTACTTGATCAGTATATCACACCATCTTTTCTCATGTAAGCTGGGTTGATATGATATCCTAGTATCTCACTATAATTACTGTATCTCTGAATGAGTACTTGCAATAATTATGGTATATTTTGATAACTTGATATGATAAGACGAGCCTGCCTACTGTTTGTAAATGTAAACACAGCTATGGATAACAACACGGCTAAGCTGGTATGCATTAACGATATATTATTACTATCAGTGTTATATTATCAAAATACTTTCATTCGGTCTTTTTTTTTCATTAACGCTTTCAGAATTTTGATTCCTTCTTGTAGGACTGAATTGGATATACTGCTGTTCATCATTTCTCTCAGCTACAGTGACCAGTGAGACTGTATGACATGCAAATGTCTGATAATTTTTTCATCAGAAGAAGTACCAGTGGCTTGAAATGAATTAGCATTAAGCATTAAAAAAAATAGACAAAAGAAAAAAGGGAGATGGAAGAATTTGGCACAATTCTTTTTTAAATTCATAGGAGCCATACATCCTTGTCAATGTGTTTTGTCATTTTAATCTGCTTTGTCATGTAGACACATCAGTATTACTACTGTATTTTTTGTTTTTCATTCATTTAGAGACCTTACTGATATATTTTGGATAGCAGTGTGAATTTCAGTTCCTCAAAAGTAGAATGTTTAGATTAGTTGACCTCATAAAATAGTCTTTTTACTTAATGATATACACAATTTACAGGCTGCACCAATGTAGTTAGAGGGCTGGAAGTTTTAACATTTACTCCTTATTATCTCTGGAAAAAAACAACTTTTTTTTTTTTTTTTTTTTTTTTCAAATCCCCCCCCCCCCATAGGCTTTTAACAGGTCTATTCACAGTGTTGGTCTATACTAAATTAGTCCCTTGTTTGTGTCTGGCAACATACATGACTTTTTTTAAAAATTCAGACTTCTTAGTAAAAGCTGCCCAACGAAAGGCAAGTTAAGTAACTTATCCATTGATCACCCCTTTTCCAATTTTTTAATTGATCACCCCCGACATGCTGCCAAAATACCTTGGTCATGTGAAGGTTTCTATCAAGATTTTTTTTTCTATTTATGATTTGATTTCTTGAAAAATTATTTGAATATTTTAAGACTTTTTCCTCTTCTGAATGTACCATTTAAATATCAAGCACTATAGATTACAAATATAGCTAGGATGTTTGAATTTTGTTTTTAGAAATAGACACCACTGAAGAAATTCTAAACAAATATTCGGAATTGAATTTTGAAATGCCATTCTTTTTCTCCCTTTTTTCCCTTTCTTTGTCGTAAATCCCTTCTCAGATGTCCAACATCTGACAACAGTCAACCTATTTTCAGAGGATTCTGATTCCTTTGTGCTCACTTTACAAAAATGCAGCTGTTTGAATTCAAAAAATGTGACTATTATAATAACCAGTGCCCCTATACATTACACCAGTTGCTTGTTGCATTTCACTCAGCCCCAGCAGCTAAGAGAACAAATCCCAACTTCTGACCCTCTTTATGTCCATATTGGATATCATGAAAAATATTATATTCTTTAATTATTTGCCAGCAGTGTGAACTGTCATTCAACTTTTTTATTCGTCCCATAACCATAGGCGTACAAGCCAGAGGTTGGCTGGGTTGTTGAGCAACTCTGTAAAAAGTTCATGTTAATTTGGGCAAAACCATGTGAAATTTCAGGCAAACCAAGCCTTCTGGCCCCTTAACAAATGAGTTTCTGTACGCCCATGCTATAATGCAGTGTAGGGTTGATAGGACACCACCGATGATTTCATTGGTATATCAAGGGCAAAGTCAGAATCCTAGTCTGGTTGCCAACCATACCTGGAGAGTTCAGTCTGCACTACTATTCACCCATAGAAGAGGGGGAAGAGATTGATTCATGCCTTTCCCCAAGGGTATTAGTACGAAGTGAACACAAAATGTATTGGCCAGTGTTTGAACTCTGCTCACCCATTTCATTCTCAGTGTGTTAACCATTCTGCTACACCATATCTTTGCACATCTTCAACATTCAAATATTATTCACACGACTGCTCCTTCTTTTCCCAATCGGTTGTCGCTTGCATTGTGTGGAGTGAGAATACAAATTGTATTTTAAAACCCTTTGATTGTTGTTCTTTTAGCTATTTCAATCTCATTTCACATGGACCAATCCATTATAAGTTTTAGGTAAAACAGGAATTGGACCAAACTGAAATACTACCATGCAATTATTCAATCAAAGATACCAATATAAATTTATGGCTTTTATATGGATAGATAATAACCCCCAAAAGTGTGACATTGAAGCACTGAGAGAGCATATCTCTGCCAACTCCATTGTCACTGAAAGCTGAGAAAAAATCATTCTGTGTACAGCTGCTCTGCAGGAGTGGTAACTACAAAAATAATTCCTGGGTCCAGCCCAAAGTTTAATCAGTTCTTTTTTAGTGAAAGGCCCAGCCTTCCACTCATATCATTGAAATTTATTGAGAACTTTTAGAGATATTGTGTGGACCAATATAGGTGAATACATGTATGGAAAGAAATGAAAAATATTTTTCAATCAAAATAAATCCCAGGATCCACCCTCCAAATTTAACAAATTCAACAAATTCTTCTTGAGAACATAGCCCAGCCTTCCAGAAAATGTCATTGGGAATTTTTGGACATGAGTGAATGCGTAAATGTATGAAAATTAATGAAAAATTATTTCCCAATTGAAAAAATTCTAGGATCCATCCCAAGATTTAATCAATTCTTCCTTACCCTGTGACCTACCCTTTGAGAAAATTTCATTGAAATTCATTGAGAACATCTTAAGATATTGTGTTAACATATAGCTATGATGCAAGGAGGTAAACATAAACAACAATCTCTGTATCCATCCTAAAATTTAATCGATTCTCCTAACCCATGGCTTTGCCTTCCACAAAATATGGTTGATATTCATTGAGAACTTTTGGAACTATTGTGTGGACAGACTGTCAAATCTTCCAGCAGATCTATTTTACATATCCTTATATTTCAAAATATAACAAATGGAGAATTAATTTTTTTCCCATTCAGCTATGTTAATAATTCCTACAAGATCTTTTTGTGTATTTACTAAAATTGACAGTTTGGCACAATTTGATACATTTTTGTGCTGTACCAAGTGACAATTAAGTTTACTACGATAGTAATGATCTGCGGGACTTGCTTGCTAACCACTGTTCCATCACAAGAACCCCCTCTAAAAGTATCTTGAAGACAAGAATTCAATGAATGTACTTCAGTCAAATATTTCTATACATGTATAAGCTTGTATACATGCATTGCACTTGTACAACTTCCAACTTTCCAATCTTATAATATGAAATGCTTTGTCACTTTCTTTGTTTGTTGCTTTTTGGTCACGCTAAAGCAAACAGAAATGGGAGAAGAGGGTACTGAGAAGACCGCCTTAAAATGGCTGCTGCTAGTGTAAATAATCTTGTTTCAATGTTCTGCCTGTTTAGCTTCTTTTTGTATACATTTTCCTTAAGAGAATTCTATTTAAAACTATTGCCAAAGAGTCTTTCTTTCTAGAAATTAGAATTGTATCTGTAAAATATGTGATATTCCAGTAGTAATGACAATGCTGAAGCTTAGACCATATAATAATAATAAAAGATATGCAGAAAACATAAAGGTTTTAACTTACCTAAACTAAAGATGAGAAAAATTGCGCCTGTCGTCAGAAGTCCCGTCATCTTGTCTTTTTCTTTCCTCCTTTCAAAAGACTGCTTATTTCTAACCTGGTTGACAGTACTGTTTTCAGTCAATCATCTGACTCAAGTTCTAGGATTTGGGGATCATATCAAAATATATTGTCGTCTTTTTGCCTCTCATTGATTGTTCTGCTGTTTAAATAACCCCGTCCTCCCATATAAGCTCTCAACGTCCACTGTTCAGGAGGAAATTAAAGATTTTGTCACTTTGCTTGTCATACAAATATTGACTGAAGTCGAATTGGCTCGACAGAACAGAAATATTTGGGGAGGTACACAGAATAAAGAAACAGAATGATCCTCATCATCCAATAGGGTTCCTACTGAATTTTTGTTGGTTTCCAGTCCTCAATAGCGGCTTCTTTTTTTTTTATAGAGAATCCTGTTAAGCTGTAAACTAATTTGTCGTATCCTGCTCTTTTTAAGAATAAAAATATAAAGGGAAAAACAGAAGCATAAATTCATGCTTACATACTTGCTTGTATATGATAAGAAATATTTTCATTACCGTAATTTTTTTCTCAAAAGTCCCCCAATTGTTTGAGACATATCAGGTTATGGATGTAGAGAAAACTGTGCTTCTGTTCTGTAAATTTGGAATATGCATATGAGAAAAAATGCGGCATATTTCTGATTTTAAGATGTTTCAAATAGGCTTCATGCAAAATTTCCTAAATTTTAAAATCTAAAATTTAGCAGTCATGTCATGTAGAGACAATTATAAAGTTCCATTCGTTAATTTTTGCTGATTTTCCTTTTTGTTTTAGTCACAGATAACACGGCAGTAAATTAAGTATAAAAAGTATAGAAAAATGAAATAAAGAAGGAAAGTATGTTAATTTCATTTAGTTTATCAACAAGGAAGTGTCTCACACTTACACACACTTGAATACGTATAGAAAAGACCATTAATACACAGAGAAAGCTATACTTGAGGGCAGGGTCTTTCAAGTAACAATAACTGGCTGATAACAGAAGGCAAGGAATATAAAAATTAGAACGAATTCCATTCATTGTTATAAATTTACATTCATGTTCAGATTGTTATAAATTCCTTTATATTATAAAAGATTGGTATGAAATTTATTTTTCAATTTTTTTCCAATTTTTAGTTCATTTTAAATGAAGTGTTTGGGAACAACCAATTTTGATAACAGTTACTGCTTGATAATATTATCCGAAATTATAAAAAAATTTGTTTCCTCAGTATTAGATAATTAAATTTTATCTAATTGTTGTTTCTTTTGTTACAGAATGAACTTTTTCTGCTTGTAACAGATCAAGGCTTTCTAAATGAGTGCAACGTGGTGTGGGAGACGTTGTCAAGTGTTGAAGGTGACTGCTACTTTGTGGATGCAGAATTCAATACTTACACGAAACCTGATCCAGTTTCAGGTAATTCTGTTGTCACGCCTCCTGTTGTCCCAATTGGTTCGGACCAGCAGATCGACCAAGAGTGAGTACATTCTTCACTGATCAGACACAACCTCCAGAACCATAGTGGACATAAGATAACATAAGTAATTTCCTTGGATTCGTTAGGCAACTCTATTAATCATTTTATTATTTAGAAATTTATTTAAATTCATTTTTCATTTATTGAAAATCAGTCATCTTTTTCATTTTTCATTTTCATTAGATGGAGTATTATAAACAATTTTATTAATTTTTGGCTACTATTTCCCTTCATTTTAAATTTTTGATCATTTTTATCACAACTTGAACTAGGACATTGATCTATGGCAGTGAGTAAACCGTGTGGATCATGTATAAAGAATAAGACTCACCTCAATTTCACTACGGGGCAGCCTGGTTAAATTTTGTCAGTTAGGCAATTTACACATCTCATTATAATTGAATTCATTCTTATTTAAAGAAACATTAATAACACAATTCATCTTTATTTTTATGACGTGAAGCATTGCCTACCATTATTATTATTGATTTGTGACTAGTATTTTCTTTCATCTTTATTCCATACAGTTTATTTACTCCTGTAGGTTGATGGCCTGAGCAAAGTTATGATAAAAAGCAACTAAAATTAATATGAAAAAAATACTAGTCAGAATTTATCAATGATAATGAATGCAATTCTAAATATCTTTAAAGATATAAATCAGATCAACACATTAATTTTCCAAATCTAGAAACGTTGCGTCTAAGGGATGATTTGGATCAAATGGATTGCTTAAACAAAACTTATGAATCTGTTTCCTTGAATCTTACAAATGAATTTTCATGTAATGTCAAGTTGGCAGATTCTTTTTACATACACCCTTTTATATTTCATCTTTGTTTTTTGCTGCTATCTTCAAAGGTTCTTCCTGTATGCAGATTTCTGCAGTAGGATTTTTTTTTAGTCTAGAGAAAGGTGCCTTCTTCAACCTTTAGCATTCTTTTTAAAAGGTGCCAAAATTTTTGTAACTCGTGTCTGTTCATATATTAACTGATATTGACAAAACACAATCACAAAATTCAAACACACTATCATTATTGGAGTTGCTTTGAGTGCTGAATGTTGAAATATTCAGAATGCTTTTTTTTACTGACTTTTTTATCAGTGTCATCATCATCAGCATCATCATCATCATCACCTTGTCCTTTTTCACAATTCAATCCACAAGTGCTCACAACTAGCTACAGAATATCTTTTCAAAAGCAAACCATACTGAGGTCAAGAATTTTTCAAGCAATTGAAGTCATTCTTGTTGTTCCCACATGTCTTACCTGATCAATTCTACAGTCTCCTTCAGATGTACTACCTGTATGTAAAGAAAGAAAAAGAAAAAAAAAATTGGTTCCATTTTTTTTTTCTTTTCTTTGAAGTACCAGTAATAGTATCTCTCTTTACAGGTGGATAGTGCACCTTGATTAGGCCATTGAATGAATTGGCCAAAACATTGTGGAACCAACAAAAATAACAAGGAGTTTAATTGTCTGAAAAGTTCTTTGAATGTTAATGACTCTTCTCATAGTCATAGATGGTATATTGATGCTGAAAATATTAGGCCCCTGAATTCTGATGATGCTGAATATCAAATGATATCTTTCTTCGCATTGACATGAAGAATTTTCTACCATTTATCTTTGTAGTTATTTGGTCGCATTGTCTTTGGATCGAGAGCAGCAATTACAACGAGAGGCATGGGCTAGTCATGCCGGTGGTGCTGGGATTGGAGGCAGTGGATTGGGGGCTGGGGCTGCTGTGCCCGACCCCCTCAAGGGACATCATGTGCAATTAAGCGAGTGAGTATCCTACCTTCGCATCCATATTACTTCTCTGATTTTCACTGCAGTCTCTGACATCAGATTGTCCAACATAAAATAGCTATTTAATTTCAATGAATTGAAAGGAAATGACGAAAGATAAATTATTCATTTCACTTAAAATATTATTTTTTAGTTTCATTCCACTATGGTCACAAATTGTCAGTTCAATTCCTAATGAATTTTTAATTTAAAGAAATGATGAATTTATTGAAAGCTTTTCAGATTGATTCTCAGATATATAATTCCTGAAAATAAGGAATTAATTAATTTCCAAATATGAATATATTTCTGTTTTTTCTTTCTTTCCCCAGCCTTGAATTGGCCAAGAAATTACAAGATGAAGAGAATCAGCGTGCAGGAGCCGCTGCTGCCACTGCTGCCTCCAGTCGCAGAAACCCGAGAGCTGCTGATCCTTGCACTTCTTCAGGAACGAGACGCACACGGGATAGAGAAAAGGATAAAGATAGTGTAAGTTAATTTCAGTGATACTCAACAATAAGGAGAGAGAAAAATGCTATCTGTTCATTCTTTACAATATCATAGTCAGGGTTGTTTGAAAATCTTTATAACCAATCCACAATTTACTTATCTTTCTCATATGCGTTCATACTGTCCAGTTCCCAAAGGATAATCACTATTGCAAAAAGGATTTTAAAAAGTGTACATCTACACTGAGGTGAACAACAATTAAAGTGAAATTAGATATATTTCAATTGAATGTCTCTGGTCAATGTTTCATGGTCATCTTTCAGTCCCTTGACTAAGCTTTTTTAAGGAAGGATCTGAAGTCCTCCTCTATTCTGGTCTATCTGCAGCCTGTGCCAAGAGTGCCTGGTATGATTATGTCCACCCATACCTTAACGTTCGGTCCAGCTCTTCCACTGCCACCATCATCTGCACCCTCCTGTTATAGTGCCCTGCATGAAGCCAACCAATTGTCAAGCTTCCATCATTTCATTATGGCAAGGAGAGGTTTCTTGGGACCAACAAGGCTCTTAAACTTGCTCCTTACATACTCCTTGGTCTTCTACTTCATGTAGGAGTTACTATGCAGATTCCTTAGACACGGACATACACTGTATATACACTATGTAAATCTCAAATGAATGACTTGGATTTGTGAACAAAGATTGTTTGGATGGTTTTCCACAGCAATAGGACCATAGTCTGTATGTATGTATGTGTGTAATAAGCTTCCAGCCTGAGCAATGGATTTTTAAGGTTAAACCATCCTTTGAAGTAAGGGTTTGCATCCTAAGTTCCACTGTGGTAGCACAGATAGGAGCAGGACTCCAAGGTTGTAGGTTTGACAGGGATGTCTTCCTTCTGACAGATGTAAGCTAGCTATGGGAGGGGGTCTACCGCCTCATTGTGGGTGTGTGTAACACTGACCTATGCTTAAACCATAAGATGAGAACATCCGTAGTTGGTAGATGTCAAGTTGGCTATAGGGATCTACTGTCTCTTTGAAGGGGAATCCAGTCACTATGGCTGTCTATAACTTTAAGTACAGATCCCTAGGACAGTGCGGTTATCTGCAACTTAGAGCACAGATCCTTGATACTCCAACAGGAGTAGAATAGTATGCTGACTATAGGGATCTGCTACTCCCTCAGAGGAGTAACCTGACAGTATAGCAACCTGAACTTATTGGAAACTAGGGCTAAATCACACCCTGAGGAAAAAAAGAAGAAAATAAACTTTGTGTCAACTTATTTAGTTATAACTTTGTGAGAGTTCGGACTTCCTCTCCCAAACCAACTTTTATGAAGCCAATACTTTAGCCTACTTCACTTTGATAGATTTTTAACAATAAAAGTCCAACAACTTGAAAAGGAGAGAAGGTCCTGCTTTTTTCTCTGGATGAACATGATAGGTGATATATTAGTGATGATCACTCCCATAAGAGAAGATATGGATGGATTGCTCCAGATATTTTTTCTATTGTTAAAGCGTGGAAAATACAATCTAAAGTTTAAACAATTGTTATCACTCAACTCATGAATACAGCATCTGAAAAGTACCATATATTCTGGCATTTCTTTCCTCACATAAACTTTCAAATTTGACCCTATATCTTCAGGATCAAATATCACATTGCTTATAGGCCTTCACCTAATTATGGAGAAAGTTCTTTGTCTGTTCAAATTTTGGAAAAAGAATCAATGCATTTTGAAAATTGCTCCATTTTTTGACCCTGGGAAATATGGTGATTTGCATATTTTATGGTGCTAATCCTATACCCACACTGCACTGAAAAATTAGGGTGAATTCTCTTGCACAAAGACAGTTATTGAACCCAAACTACTTAAATTGTTATAGATACCTTGCTATAGACCTGATATGAACTGCACATCTGTCCTGTCTTGAAGTAATAAGTAAGTTTTGAAGGTCAATGGAAGGTGAATTTTTTTGCAGTTCATTAGTGTAGTTTTTACTCTAAAATTCATTTTGCCTTATTTATATTTCTAGATGCTTTTCATGCACAATAAATCGAAATGGCTTGTTTTTGTATGAAGTTTGAACACCAGTGATGATGATGATGATCATCATCATCATCATCATCAGTCTTTCAACGTCTATCATTGGACATAGAGCTTCACCAAGATTTCGCCAGACCTCTTTATCATAGGCATCTCAGAGCCAGTACTTCGTAAATTTATCTAGCTCGTCAGGCTATCTTACTTTCTGTCGTCCTCAGCCTTGCGTCTGATCTCTGGGGATTCACGTTGTGAGATGTGATGTCTAGTGGTTGTCTGACATTCTTGCTACATGTCCAGCCCATTGCCATTTGAATTTTCAGTTTCTATGATGTCTCAGACTTTTGTCTTTTCTTTGATATACTCTGTTGACTAATGATTTCTCCATATGAGGTTGAACATGATTCTCTCATGTGCACCTTGCATGGTTCTCAGTTTGAGAGCTCCATAGGGGACTATTAGTAGGATACATTGATTGTATACCCTTCTTTTTAGGACTAGTGGGATTTTCTTGTTCTTGAAAATCAAGCTTGCTCTACCGAAAGCTCGCCAACTTTGTGTTATCCTTCACTTTATTTCTTCTTTTGTTGACTTCATGGAGACTTGCTGTCCTAGGTAGATGTAGCGGTTTACTTTCTCCTGCTTTGCATTTTTGATTTTGATCGTTGTGCCTTTATCCCCAACATGTTTGTTGAGCGTAACATTTGTTTTGCTGAAGTTTATGTGGGGGCCAATTTTCTTGTTTGCTTCATTCAGTTTGTCTAACACTGTTCGAGCAAAGAGGATGATGTTGTCTGCAAATCTGAAGTTACTTAGGTATTCTCCGTCTATCTGGATTCCTTTGTGTTCCCATTTTAAGTTTCAGAAGATCATCTCGAGGCAGGCTGTGAAGTGTTTGGATGGGCTGGTATCATCTTGTCTCACTCCTTTTTCTAGTTGAAACAGCTCTTTTTGTAGCCTGATGAAGGACCTGCTGTGTCGGTAGATATGACACATACATCTTGTATTGTGTCAATAACTTTGAGGATTTCCACTGAATTGAAAGCTTTTTTAAAGTCAACAAATGCTACAGCTAGTGGCATTCTATATTTTGCTGTTTTCTCTTCTAGTTGGTTTAGTGAATGGAAATGGTCGATGATTTAGGAGCTTTTTCTCGTGGTTGGTTTTCATCTAGCATTTTGCTGATTCAGTTTGTGATCACTTTAGTGAAGAGTTTGAAGATGCAGTTGAGTAGGCTTAGTTGTTGAGGTCTTTTGGGTTTCCTTTTTCGTATAACATTAACTTATCTAAAATAATGATTATTAGATAAACAAATCAAAAACTATGAACTCCAAAGTGACATTTTGACAGCATGATAATTTTTCAAGGTTAAAGAAAAGAAAAAACCTGAGAAATGTCGATGAGTACAAGTACACAACTTGGTTCCCTCCCCCTTTAATAATAATAATTGTCATATTGATTACAGTGCATCGTACGTCACATTAGTGAAAATTGTAAATCTACCACGTAAAGAAAAGATAGTATTGATTTGAAGAGATTGGGATTTTTAATTCCTGAAATTTCATAAGTTTAAATTGTTTTGAAAAATAATAATCTCCAGAATTAAAATCAGATTTCTGGGGCAGGGGGTCAAAAGGAGGCCATAAGTTGGAAAATTTATAACTGCAAGATAAAATTTTGCTTTGTCTAAGCAACTAATATAACCAATCAGGTACAAATAACATTCAACACTTGATTTGGATATTTTGAATATGTTGGCCATCTTTCATACTGTATAATGTTAATCTTCAATTAATGTCTGGATTTTATTGCTATCAACCTCAACTGGCTACCTGACTAGAAAGCATAGTTCAGCAAAATATCTAGCACAAAACATTGCAAACCAATTTTTACACGTTTGATCTTTTGCAGTACCTCCTCCATGAAGTGCACAAATATTAGCACAAATGTTAGAATCAACTAACAAAATTGACAATTTTGACAAATTTTCTTGAATGCACCGTATGATAACTGTCTCGGTCTTGCATTAAGGTTGTTTCAGCTGTGTGTTCAAATCCAGCTATTGACTATTTTATTGTATGCTTTCAAATTCTCATTTATGTGTTTATTCCTATACTCTCTGTGGAGCATAGGGCTGCATCAGGTTTTCAGTAGCAAGTATGTGTTACAGGGTGGAGTTACTAGCCCCCAAGATGAATTGCTTAAGGACCAAAAGGCTCTCACTGCCATGCTATTTACCCTTAGCTTGGTAGAGAAGTAGATTCATGCCTTTTTCAAGGGAATTAGTGCAAAGTGAATTCAAGCAACCCTGGCCAAAACTCTTAACTTCTGTGGCGATAATCACTTCCCTAATCCACTCTTCCATTTACTTGAGTGTGAAAACTGAATTTCAATTGAGAACAAATCTTTTCTGCATATAAGTCTGTTTATGTTATTTTATTTTACTCAATGATTTTTTTTCTTTCTGTCTCTTCCAGTGTTTGATCTTGTAGAATGGCTAACTCTTTCACAGAAACATAAGAAATCAACCTTCTCCAACAGCCATACCACACATAATACGACTCTCTTAAACTGTGATCATTTCTGCTATTGGTGTATGCAGACAACAAGCAAAAACCGATGTGGGGATGGGGAATGGACTGTCACAGAAGAGAAGATACGCACAGAAAAGGAGGAGGAGGAGGAGGAGAGGCTACTTCAGCCGAGCTCATCTCATTGTGAAAATTTTAACCAGTCTTGATACCCCAGTCACACTCCACTCTTTTCTTGATATTCATTAGTAACAATTATGTCTCCTGATTTTTTTTTTGTTTTTTTTTAAATAGATAACAAAAAATTGTTTAATTGCCTGTCTATTATCAAGTGCTTTGTGAGCATAAGGGTTGGGGAGAAGTGATATGCATTTTGAAGTGGAGAAAGAAAGATCATTCAGCTTGTGCAGCTACACCTGATATTAAAACTAACCCAATTAGTTTATTCAATCAAATGTATTTTTCTTTTATTTTGAAAACAAAAACAAAACAAAAAAACAATACCACCTTGGCACCCACTTCCAACTCCCCTCCCTATCTACTGCTTAAAAAAAAACAACAAAAAACAACTAAATCATATAGCTACAGTTGGCTTTTGATTTAGATGAAGAGCCTTCTACATCAGCTAAACATTGATTTAGTTGAATATCTATGCTTTGCAGGTGCCTGAGAGAAAATCTTTTAGTAAAGCTCAAAATCAGATTCTTAATTCCTTATCACAATCATTAGATAAAAGAAAGCTCCAAATAATGAAATAATCTTGTAAATATGATAATGATATTAATTGTAATTAAAAATTTGCCAACTCGGATCCATTCATCAATCAGCTGAGGATATTTTTTTGCTTTTTATTTAGATTTGTTTAGAGACAATTTTATTGTGCTGATGACTGATTTTGAATCAATTCAGTATTAATAAATGTGTGCGTGTCATCACTCAGACTGAACTCTTCAGGCACAGAGCAGTAAATGCTTTCCACTCTCTTGAATGTTGATATTCTACAAAAAGCAGTTTGCAGACTTCATACCATTCACTTGACTAATGGTTTCTGTACGTATATATGTGTGAATGTGTGTGTACAGACACATTACAAAAGGTATGTCTGTTTACAGGAATGTATTTTCAAATTAAAGTGGTGGTGGTCATTCTCTAAAATGAAGTGGCAGCCATTGTATGTGTAATATATCTCTTAAAATCAACCTTACCTACCTGCCTATATCATTCACTTTTTTCCTTTCAACTACTGCCTGATCGTTACTACTGAGTCGTCTTTTTTTGTAAGATTTCACTGTTATCAACACAGCATTTTCTAATTTAAAGCAAAAATAAATTTTTAAATGATTGCTAAAACGAGTTAAAAAGAAAATTCAAATTTTATTTTTTGCTCAAAGGAGAAAAAAGGGGGGGGGGGGGAGATCTTTATATTTTTTAGGAAACCGACTAAAATTTCTTAATCACAAGAAGTTCGGGGATTCTTGGCACCATTTTTTTCTCTTATAGTTATCACCAAATATGGCACTCCCCACCCAAAATATGGGTAACTGATCACATGACTTTTTACTCAGAACCCCCCCCCCTCAAAATCAGTGTTTTAATTTTTACAGAATTCCTTTTATTTGTACTAAATGTCGACAGAATCAATTCCAGCCTCTTTCTACATTTGTAGTTTGCAATCAAAAAATATACTTGAGTCACAGATGCACTGGCAGGTACAACATATAGTATTGGACTTGAAAACATGCCTGTGAAAGGTTCCAATGCAGGGCTGGTGAAGCTGGTTGCCATACATTCACCTAGAAAAAAGTTAAGCCTTTAAACTTTATTCTTTTTAGTGGTTAGTTGTATTTAAATAACTTGATTTTTTTTTTTTTCCAAACTAAAGTGAAATTTCTTTTTTGTAAGCTTTGTATAGAACCTTAGTTATAGCCAATAGAGACATTGAAAAGAAACTGAAATGACCACAATAGATTGAGTTTTGTTATCCATTAAGAAAAAAAACCAAAAAAACACAAACCTGAACTACCCAAATGATACAGACTGCAATTTTTGCCCAACAGGGAATTCGTTCAGCTTATACTGAATTAATCAGATCCAATCTTCTCACTTAAAAAAAAAGTACATAACCCCCCCCCCTTATATGTATTTGTTGTTCATGTGTTGGAAGAAGGAATGTTGCCTTGTCTTCAAGTGTTGGGAATGGCTAAGGGGAGGGGAGAAGTTAAAAAAAAAAACAAAAAAAACAACACTTCATAAGAATTCCTTTTCCTGATGATTGCTTATCCGGGAAGAGAGAAACAATGGGACGTTGTTGGGGGAAAAGGAACTAAATTTCTATGTACAGATCCGTTAATATTACATTGTCTCAGATCCACACTTATATATGAACATCCCATGTAGGATTCAAGGAAGAGGTACAATTGAAATCTCTTCACTTTGATTCCTTCATGCCAAACTTTTACAGTTGTGGAATTTCTAAAACCCATTCATGTACAGGATGATACTGTCCACTTTGGCTTCATATGGTTTATTTAGGAAAGAAAAAAAAAAAAAAAAAAAAAATTGTGCACACAATTCACTCAACAATATGACATATGATTCATTACTTTGGTGATCCACACACATAATCTACTCATCTCAGGTCCCTTGCAGTGTTATAGTTTAGTTTACTCTGGCAATCTTTCTTGTAAGTACATTGGACTGAAAAAAAAATAATAAATTTGATTTTTCTATTGCATCTGACAATTTGCGTCTCATTAACAGAATCTTGCTGGTTGCCAACTTGACTGATTTAATGAAGATAGAGGGAAAGTGATATTTGTTTATTTTGTACACTTGATAGATTTTACATGGAACTTG
This sequence comes from Thysanoteuthis rhombus, assembly GCA_963457665.1. Taxonomy (NCBI): domain Eukaryota; kingdom Metazoa; phylum Mollusca; class Cephalopoda; order Oegopsida; family Thysanoteuthidae; genus Thysanoteuthis; species Thysanoteuthis major. The sequence continues at coordinate 23,162,726 of OY735202.1, forward strand.
CAGTCCAAGAAAGTCTAGTTGCTAAGAAATTTGTGTAATATAGGTCATCTTTAGGGAAAATTCTTTATGCTTACAATGTATGATAATGGTCTGTTTGGATCAAATGAGCTTGAGTCTGAAGGATGCAGTGCTGCCTTTTAGAGAGTAGACTGAGGAAGCATATGGAGGTCTAAACCTTATAATGGTGCCTAGATATACCAACAGTAGAGCTCTACTTCAACAACACCGTTCAATCATTTATAAAAGGTATTAAGTGTTGATGGCATTAAGGTAACTATTTTTTTGGTCTGATTTTAAATGAAGCATGTAATGGCAAAAAAAAAAAAAAACTCCAAAGACTTATCCTTAATGAAATAAGAACTTCTAAAAATGGCTTCATCCAAGGAATCCAAATAACTTTTTTTCCTGCGAGAAGATAAAGCATTTTAGTTTGGATACACTTATTGCAATAATTACCCAATAACAAGACAGCCAAAAGTTACTCCCCTTGAATGTCTGGAATTTTAGGCTGGACATGAATCATATAAGTGGTTGGATTGGGTTTTAAATAAAGATATTTTTCATTTGAGGTATTAGAAATCATTGATATTAAGCTTAATTTTTTCGTTGCTTTTGTATATTTTTATTCCAACCTGACTGAATGAAAGTTATAAAAAGAAGAAAAACATCAAGATGAAACTTGAAAAATGTCAGTTTTGTGGTAATCTCAGATAATTTTCTTACCTCTGCCTCCTGGAAAAAAAAAGAGTAGATTAGTGCAAGAAAAGTTTTATTGTAACTTTTATTCAGACTAGTTTTAAAAAAAATTCAAGGTGAAAGATTACACTCCATTAAATATTTTTCATTCAATTTTAATACTTAGTTGTGTTAATTCCTTACATGAAAATTTTCAAGCCCAAACATGAAACAGTTCAGGGTAAATTTTCATAAATTAACCCCCCCCCCCCAAAGATTAAAGGGGAATAACTTTTGGCTTGGTATCTTTCTGTTTACATATTGCATGGTGTCAACCAAGACTTCGTTTACTCAAAGTTGAGATTCATAGAAGTACACTGTATTTTTTGTCCATTAATGGAAAGGTTCTGTTCTGTACAGCCAACAATCAGAGATAAGCTTGATTAATAAGATCTAGACTGTGACAAAAAAGATATCAACCGTTTTCTAGTATGCTTTCAATTAGTCGGGTAAAACTTTTGCTGACAAAAAACAAATCCAAATAAAAAACAGAATGATCTTTCATGAATCATAAATTTTATACCTGTGCAACAGTTGAGAAATAATGTTGGTTCACTGACAGATATTTACTATCAGTCAATTTGAATATTTTCAACTATCAATTTTAGTACTTAATATTTCTTCAAGATTGCATGTATATTTTGAAAATCAGCCTGCATTTTTTGAAAATTTTTTTACTGAAATTCAATTTCAGTTTTCTTGAATATGTACTTCCCTATTGAAGTTAGACACATTTTCACAGCTACAGAAATAAATATTGGCTGAGGAGAAGAAGGGATGTACACACAAAAAAAAAAAACAAGATTTTTCAGTCTTCATCTTTTTATTTACATTTCAAACTGTCAATACAATTTGACATTCTTAACAAGAACACAAAATGAAACCTGATTGTCCTTGGGAGATTCCAAGAGAAAGAATTTCTAATAATCATTCAATCAGTCGGGACATTGGCACCAACACACCCAAACAGAGGAGAGAGAGAGACAGACAGACAGTCATTAAAAAAGAGAAAGATATTTACAAAAGTGGCACCAGTGAAACCACTGCAGATGACCCCATATTTAGTGAGTCAGCAGCACTTAGAGAAGAAAGGAGAGGATAAAAAGCTTCAGTAGAATTCAAAAGTATTCTCAATTTTATTCAAGATTCCTTAAGAGATTCATATCAGCTTTGTTTTTGTGTGCTTTAGGGTGTTAAATGGAAATTACTTGAAAACTGATCATTCTAAATCCAACTTCAAGTTTCAAAATGAATAAAAAAAAAAAAAGAAAAAAAAAAGCAAAGCATGATAACTAAGTCAGACATCATGCCAAGCATTCGTTTGCACACAGTGAAAGGAGGAAGGCAGTATGTAAATATCTCTTATTTTGAAAAATTAGTCTTAGAGGGGGGGGAAAAAAAAGTGAAAAAAAAAGCTTTTTAATATTTTTGGTAGGGGAGCAATTAAGTTTTCTAGAGCTCTAATTCATGGGCAGACTCAGGTTCATGCAATTAAGTAGCAGGGGAAATAAAGTAAGGGTAACCATGGTATAACACAAAATGGTCCCTTGACACTGACAACTGTCAGTATATATATATATATATATATATTGATATATATATATATTGATATATATAAATCACATCACAGCAGTTGGCACTCCTCTTGCATATTAGTGGCCAGTTGAAATATAGGGTGCCCATAAAGTCCATTTATTTTTTACCTAAACAGTAATAAAATAAAAGACTTCATGGATACCCTGTATATTGACTTGCAACAGCAAATAAAAAAAATAAGTCCTAAAATAGCTCTAGTACAGGTTGAAGTTACTTGACAAAACAATTAGATATAACAATTTAACACTAGAGGAAATGGCTCCTTGCTTATCTTCTAAGCAAATTTACCATTTTGATAAAAGATGATAACAAGTCACCTCAACACAAATCAAAATGAATAGCGTGGCTCTCAAAGTTTTCAGTTATTACAAAAGAAATTCTGAAAACATCAAGTGGATTCATGTTTACATATTCATGTAAGCAATTTTAGCATTTGCATATTTTACAAAGACAAAGCATGAAAGACTTTCCAGCGAATGAAGCAATACATTTGGGAAATGAACCTGAACCATTTATGTAGATGCTACACAAGTGAAAATTTGAAAAAAAAAAAAAAAAAAAAATTTGAACTCAAATAAGATGAATTTGAAACTTACATGAGAATATAATTTAAAAAAATAAGAGACTCCCAGACTATGTTGAGGAGGGTGTGGGGAGCTCAAAGGTAGAAATGATGAACTAGTTTGCGGAGAAATATTTACAATCTGATAACATTGCATATGAAAAAGGAGGGAAAAACACAATAGACTTGTAACCAGCACAATAAGTATCAAACTTATTGAAAATGTTGGAGGGGGGTGGGGTGAAAAAGGTCCTTTGCACATATTGGCTGGGGACCACAAGTTTCTAGTAAAGTAGAAAGCAATTTATCCACAGTGGATAAGTTGAGTATAAAAAAAAATTTGTAGAAATAATAGAAGCCAGAGATAAATTTGCCAATAGAATATGATCAATTCTTTGCTTTGAGAGCACAAGTATCAATAATCCTATTGAAATAGGGTGTGAAATTATCATAAATGACTTCTTTTTTTCATTTCAGAGTACTTAACTATTCAATTGAATATTTTTATAAACTACCAGAGAAAATGAGAAAGTTAAAACAGAAATTTGATAGTTTTAGGGAATTGGGAAATATTGCGGAAGAAAGTGTTGGGTGAGGGTAATCATAAGGTCTGCCTTAAGTGCTCCAAAATTTGAGTGAGATGATAGCAAGACTACCATCATCATCATTATATGATGTTGAGAGCCCAAAAGGGAAAAGGTTGGGAAGGTAGGTTGCACCATAAACAGTCAGGAACCAATCATAGAAAAACTTCCAGTTTTGTGGAAACACTCAAGTGGTTTCATATTAAGTTAGGAGCAAATTTTGGATAGCGTAAAAAAAAAAAAAAAAATTCTCTTCAAGGATAAATAGCTCCAAACATTTCAACATTTTGTCCATTAGACAGGAATGCAAAATATTACAGAGTGGTCATCTGCATAAAAAAAAGCCCCAGCCACAAAATACTTTCTAAATTAGTAAGCATGTCAACATATCATTTATTTCTGTTTGCATGTTTGCAGTGGCCATGAACAAAAAGCGAGAAGGAAAAAGGACACATTGATCTAAGAAATTTAGTTTCCCTAAATCTGGAGTAATCACACACCGCTTTTAGTGAACCTTAGCCAAAGTATACATTCCAATGTGCAATGGCTTAAGCATCATACAAGCCCACACGCCTTGGGTAACAGTTGAAATACGAGAAAAATCTCTTCAAAATAAATTTTTTCAAGAAAATCAAGATTCGAAAGAAATTTGGAATAGATGTCTAAAAGAAAACCACATAGAAGAAACTGAAATTTATGAAGAATAATATTTTGAAATGAGTAAAGGTTATTAAAAATTATAAGAGGCTTTCATATAATCATCATGTAAAATTATGCTAAAGAATAATGAATTCGTTGAATAAAAATTCTCCAATTTTGTAATACTGAAAGTTGAAGTAACTTTGTTTACCAATATAAGTTTTGGAATAAATGATAGAGAAAAAAAAAAGTTAACCAAAGAAAATAAGAAACCAAGTATGTTAACTCAGAAAAAAAAAAAAAAAAAATTTAATGTTAATTTTCCATTGAAACTTAAGTGACATTTTTTGAACAGACAATACTGTCTGGTCCTGCCGTCACCTTGGAGAACATTGCCACAGATGACTGCCCTTTGGACGGCTTTGGAACTTATTCAGTGGATTCAATGCTTTGGGGCCAATCAAGCCAAATGTCTCAATGGCGACCAGTATAATCTCATACCTGGCGGTCAGTGAGTGATACTTGGCCATCTATCGCTCCTCAGCCTGTCAGGTAACAATAGCTGGCTTAATGGCCGATGAGATCTGATTGCCATTTGTGAAGGTATCACTGCAAGTGGCATCCAAAATGAGTGGTTTGGCAAAAGTAGTTAGGGTTAAATAGGAAAATAATTTTTTCATATACATTAAGTACAATAATCTAGAGAATTAAGTGAGAGATCGCATTAAAGTATTCAACTCATGAAAAGCAACATTACATTCTGTGGCTGAAAATGTCTTCAAGTTGGTTAAGCAACAAATTTTGACCATTTTTCTGACAGACATTGAATTGACAATTTCAGCTTTCATATCGTATACCAAAGCCTTAGATAGAAATGATAAGATGATGATTCTATTTCACTGCAAGTTGACATAAATACAAGACTTTGATAGGTAGGTGATGAATGAATGTTCAACTTGCAGATGCCACCTTACTACAATTTATACCAAGTGCAGATATGAGTAGAAAACTCTCAAGACAAATTATCCTTTGCACTCAGCAGCTAATTAAGTACACTCTAAGCGGTGTGATTAGGGTGGATGCATCTCTCCAGTGGACTTGCATCCTACTATGGGGGTGGTCATAAAAACTTGTAAGAATGAAGCCCTAGTCTTAACTTGCAAGAATAACTAAGTTGAAACATGCAAAGGAAGCCGGGACTTAATTACTGGTCATTCATACTCTGATAGGAATTGTTTCTTGAAAGACAGATGCTTTACCATTTCATTTGAAAAGTGGCCAATGTTTAAACATCACAAAAAGTATCCTAATTCTTTTATAATATTCTCTAATTTTGCAATTATGAAAATTAGTTGCAAGTGTTTCATAAGAACAGAAATTTAAGTTTAAATATTTTACAGAATCTGTTGCTTTCAGAATGACCTTCATCACAAGTCTCAGCAACCTTCCTAAAACATTTAAATTTTGCTGATTATTTGAAGATACTGATGATTTTTTTTCTAAAATGCACAATGGAGGGAAAAATAAATTAGAATCTTTTTGTCAAATAACATTTGAACACTGACAAAAACAGAAAAGCCCATCTCAAATCAACAGAACTGAATTTTTTTTTTTTTAACCTTTCAAATTTGAGGCAGTGTGGAGAAGAGTTTCATTTTTTTTTTTTTTTCAAACAAATACAGTTGCGTACAGAAAAGACATGCCAGGTATGTTAGAATATCATCTGAGTCACACATCATCCAGAGAAGAATCCTGCTTGCAAACAGTAATAATAGAGAAAGACAAGATAAAATAGAACAGGCCACCAGGGTCATGTCATACTGGGTCTGATGCTAAAGTCAACTTTTAAAAGTTTTTGTTCAGAGTGAAAACATGCCTGCTGGTCAACACTGCATTGAAGGCCACTGTGCCAAAATAAAATGAAAAAAAAAAAAAAAAAAAAGCTGGGGAGTAGGGAGGGGGGCACTTTAAAAACTGAGCCTTTGTGAAATAAATCCAGAGAGGCAATTACCCTCCTTTATAAGCATCATGTACAGTGGCTCGCAGGGAGCATCAGTTTTTTTTAATTGCCATTCCCACTGCAAACCACAGAGTCAGCTGCTCTTATTAAAAAATAGAAAAAAAAAGCAGTAAATATATATTTGAGTTAGATGGAAGCCATCAGAGTTGATAATTGTTTGTTGCTTGGTTTCCTGATAATTTATACTTTGACATTTGAAGTCTATAGGACTATTATCATTCGAGATTTATTTATGTTGGTGTGAGAGAGAGAGAGAGAGAGAGATTTGGAAAGAAAGTGTGAACATTCACTTATGGCTCACACTTTAGAGTTTTTCTTGATTCGGTCCAAGCGCATTTTCAGCTCACTGACATCAGCCACCACAGGGGGTGGACGAACATCAGACTGTGGAACTTGTGGATTGAATTCGGGCTGAAAGATAGAAAAAAGAAAAAAAAAAAGATCAAATTCGAAAAACAGAATGAATAAAAGGAAATATTTCAGTGATTTTTATTTGTCAAAAAAGTTGAATAAGAGAAAAAAAAAAATCTAACTTAGAGAAAATTAATCTATACAAATCAAGAAACAAAAAAATCTGAAGGCTAAATTCATAAATGGACTATACAGGAAAAAAGCCTACATAAAGAGGTAAAGCAACTGTGTCCATGTGTTTGCATGTGCTAAAGCAAACAGAAAAGAGAAAAAGGGAGTAAAGCAACTGTGTTCATGTCAACGTGACTACTACTAATACTACTGCTGCTGCTGCTGCTGCTGCTGCTGATTGCAACACACAGGAAATTCAATTTCAGCCAAGCGCAAAAATTCACAAAATTCATAGAATTAAATCTAGCCAACTTGACTACCATACGAAATAAGCAAATAAGCTAAAATACTGAAATCTTCAGCTAGAATTGATCACACATCCATGAAGATGAATGTATGTCTCCCACCAGTCAAAAGGTTTTTGAAGTTTTAATTCATAGCTGACAACCTTTTTAGGAAAAAAAATTAGATGGTTGGATCAAGGGATTATTTGCTCTAACAAATTAACAAATAGTATACCATTTACCCCCTCAAAACACATTTTTTTGATAATCGCAAAGGCGAGTAATAAATAGTAAAACTAACAGGATTGATTCAGATACCTAATTCTATTAATTGTATATCCAATATATCACTGTTGGAAATTTTTTAAAAAATCAATATAAGTAGATATCTAGAGAATAATTTTATCCCTTAAATTTCATCATCAAATCATTCAAATTTTTCTCTTGTAAGAGTGTAAAGAATTTTTCTAAGTATGTGTATGTGTTGAATTTCAAAAAGGTGGTTTGGAGACCATGATGAAAAAAGATTTTGTAGCTTTCAATCTGTATTTTTGTCCTGGGGGTGGGGGATGAATTAGGATCTACTAGAATCATTCAAGCAAAAGGAAATGTGCTCAAATATAATAAAGAGACATAAATAAAGGGGAGAGAGAGAAGAAGAGGTACATGCTAGCAAAGGAAGAGTCCAAAAGGATGAATAAAAAATTAAAAAAATAAATTTTTTAAAAAAGAAAAAAAGAAAGGTGAGGTAGTCAGATTAGAGTCATGTCACGATTGTAAAATGGTTGTAAATCTAAAATTGAAAGACTTGATTAGTCCTGTTGTCTAAGTTTTTAAAATATTTCAAATCGATAATCAAATTTGTTCTAATCAAAAAAATATTAAAAAAATGAAAAAAAACTAAGCAAGCCTATCAAAAAAGTCAAGAATATTAATGTTCCTCTTTCAGGGCATTTCAATGAATGCCCCATTATGATTAATACATTCATATTCCACGACTCAATTTACTTATTTTACCATGCTAAATGACGCTGTATTGATGATTATTTTTAAAACAAGAGTTTCCTAGTTTTTTTCTATTATATATTGTTCAAAATGACTTTTAAACTGGTATTTTCCATTCTTATAATTCACATCTCCAATAATTTGGTTTTAACAACAACATAAACTGCATAAAGACAATGTAGTAGTAGGAAGTAATGACTTCCTTCATCTTCTGAGAAGATTAGCAGTTTAAAACAAAATATAGTTCTAGGAAACTACTCTTCCATTACTTACTGCCCTGAGGAAAAAAAAAAGTCAATATTGAAATGCACATCACTACAAACAGCAATTCAAAAATTGCTAACATTAGTTTTACTAAAAGAAACACTAAAAACTGCTTGCTATCACTCAATGTTTCAATTTTTTTGTGGAAAGGCCTTTCACTAACACTTGCACATCATAACTATATATTTAACAACTTGAGTTATTTTGATGAGGAGTCACATGACTTCCTCATCCAATCAAAACTGAAGCCTTCAAACATTTCAGTTAATTCAATTCATGATTTTCAAATATTTCCAGTCAAAGCATTACAAAAATCAAAGCACAAGAATAAACAGATACACCATTTATGCAATGACTTAACCTAGTTTTTAAGCATCAATCTTAATCTAATTACTGACAGAAAAGCCTTCCCACCATGAAAATTCCAAATGTGCAAGAAAAGAGAAAAAATCTAATCTAACTTGCAGTATTTGAGGCCAAGCAGCTAAAAACAAGAGAAAGGATGAGAGGGATATTGTTTTAGTCTGAGAGAGAGACATGCAAGTTCTAAAGATGGATGGAGCAGCTGAGAGCAGTAAAAAAAAAAAACCCAAGACACAGGTTTGCAACCAACAATTTGCTTCTAGTGAAAATGACTAACAAAAATGAAAGGAAAAAAGTCAGCTTCAACAAACACCTAATGCCTTGACAAATTTTTAAATGGGGGGAAATTTGTTTTATATGTTTAAAATACATGAAACAAATTAGAATCATTCTTTGAAGGCTGTACTCTATCTTTTTTCTTCTCAAACCCTTTTTCAAAGCAACCACAATCCACTGACAATGCAGTCTTTTAATAGAAAACATACATAAACACTTGAAATACAAATGAAAATATTTTAACCTTGCATCATTGAATTTTTATGAAGTTGCAGCAGCAGTGACAAGCAAAGTGACTTTGAGCAAATTAGCAGAATAGGATCAGACCTACTTCATAATCATAAGAAAATGAAGGAGATATATAATCATAAGAAATTGAGATATTAGCCAGATATTCAGCTTATTTTTAACTAAGATTACAGTAGAAGATTTCCTCTAAAATGGTAACTTTCAGCACTCAATAGCTTTATGCTAATAACAGGTTCAATTTTATAGTTTTCCTTTTCAAGTGAAGAGAAAGAAAATAAGCTCTCCATGAATTTAAAGATAAACGAATAATACTGAATAAATATTGAATTAAAAAGATTTTCATAGCAACAAGTTAATTTCATTATTTTGATAAGATTATATTTACTTGGAAGAAAAAAGTAAAAAATAAAAAACATTAAAAATTCATTGCTACAAATTGGTTTGTTTCAATTTTATTGTGGAAATGCCTTTCACTAACACTTAGTCATCATAACCATTCATGTGCCAAAATTTGTGCAAATGTTAAAGGTTCATTTAAACTAATCCACAATAGAGCTGAAAAATGGCAGAAATGGACTGCAAATGTAAAACAAGTTAAATTTTGCCAGATACAAATAAAACCTAAAACCAAACTATGAAACATGAACACCATATTAAAATGAAAACTAAAAAGGCCTCAGGAATCACTGAAATTAGACATGGAGGACTTAGTTTGTTGGAATCAGTACAAAAGAGCAGATGACAGCCAGAAGAGAAAGATTTTATATTTTCAGCCAAAGCCAAAAGATGAGAAATAGGCAAATATCAAGAAGAGAAAAACATGAATCAGGATGATGACAATGACAATCACAGGAAATGCAAGTTGGGAATCTTTATATTTATACATCAATTGAGGCAATTAATCATTCAAATGAACTATTTTCTTGGTACACAGAACAAAGAACTGAGTTTGCAATTGATTTCTAGTTTTACTTTTCTTTTAATCTCCAATGATGACCAAGGGGGAGGGGTCTAATCTACAGAAATATGATTCTCCTTTACAATTAAAAAGTTATTTAGCAGTCTTTAAGCAGAGCAATAAATCATTGGTATAACAAAGTTGACCATTGAATTGATTATTATGAAATGATGGTATTATTACATACTTTGACAAGTATGATTTATAATCTCCCTGCTTTTGATAACTGTTCTGCCACTTCAGACAGTCAAGTTTAACTATATAGAGGATGGAATCAGCCAGCAGAGTTCAAACTCTGGCTTAGACAGTGTTTACCTCACATCAATGCCTTTGGGAAAGGCATGAATCCATCTCATCCCCCCCCCCCCACATAGGACAGACCGGGCTTTCTAGCTATGGTTAGCAACCGGTGTAGGAGATTCCAAACCAACCTAAATTCATCAGTGGTACCGCAAAGACCCTACAATAGCTCACAGAATTAAAACAAAAAAAAAAAAAAAAATTATATACATGATGCTGTCATTGGATCTTGCATTTTCTGAACAGGATAAGCAAGTGAGTGGATTAATGGAGGCATGAAGGAGAGAAATGGAGTTAGAAAACTGTTAAAATGCCATGGCCTCATGCTACCGTGTGAACCCAGCAACCAAAATGTCAAACTTACCAAATCATCAAAATCCTGAAATACACAGCAAAGAGGAGACTTCAAGCAAGTGGTCTTGGCCATTGCATAACAAAAGTTTAACATTGAAAACATTTAAAATCAAAAGTTACAAAATCCTTAAATCCTAAATATTCATAATTCAACTCAATGTTTTTCATAACTCAACAAAAAAAAAAAAAAAACAAAAAAAAAAAAACAACAAACTATCCAACACTTGAGCTCCTTTATATCATTCCCAACTAGGAGTCATACACCTCAAAAATAAATGATTTTCTAATAATTCAATTTTAACAGTTGATAAAATATGTAGATTTAAATAAACGCAATGTTATGATTATGAACAAATGACAGATTTAGGCACTTACAGTGACAAAATGCTTAGCAAACTTGTATCTCAGACTAATTCCTCTAAGTAGTAAATTCAATTGTTAGTACCCTGCTACTGTGGCCCTGTGTTAGATGAAGCTAGGTTTAAAAAATAACCACCTAACAGTGACAATACAGTTGATTTACTATATTAAAAGTTAAGGAGAAATACTTGAAATTATCACTGAAATGCTTCTTGAAAAAGTCCCAATTTGAGCTAGAATATTACTTTGAATTACAAAAAATGCTCCCAAAAATCAATTTCATTTATCAGTACAAATCTTGAAACTTTCAACACTTAAATCCTGCATTTACATAAAGTCTATCAATTCTAATGTAACAATTTATGAGACTTCCATTACATAACTTTCTCCAATGATCATCGATTTTTTAAAACAGAAAGAATGAGGACCAGATATAATTTCCTTCAATAGCACTCTTACTAGCATATTAATACCCTATTTGTAAAATATTCAAAAGGATTTATAAAGTGATTGTATTCTTTACTTGTTTTGGAGCTAAAGGCTCCTTGGTTATTCCTGGTAACCTTTTTTTCTAAATGAATTCTTCAGTTCAATACTCTGGAGAAAATTTAATTTCCCAAGCCTGTTTCTAATGAAAATGAATACCAAAATCATTCACATCACCTTAAGAATACAGATAACTCATTCTTTCCACAGATTCAGTCATATAAATTCACCCAATTATGTAAGATGCATTCCATGATCTAGAGACATTCAAATCTTACATTCTGATAGCAAAATGCTCATTAATCTTAGTTTATAATCTTCAGTAATTAACATCAAGTTTTCAGTGACGGAATTTATTTGAGAAATTTTCTAATGTGCCTATACACTAAATTTATTGATAACCAAATGAAAAAGCATGAAAGGAGGTTTGGGACAAACTGTACATGGAAAAAGAATTTTTCAAAGGAATCAAAGTTCAGATAACATACCACTTGTTTGGATTCTTCAATTGGTTGGTTTATCGTATTACTGGCATCTGAAAGTTTGGGTGCATCTACCTTCTCACCCTTACAAAAAAAAAAATTAAATAAATAAAAATTTAGGATAGAGTAGAAATTAATAAAAGAAAAAATTGTCTTGAAATACATGGATTTACAATGGTCTGTATATTTTTCTCTCATTGAGGTATATGGTATATAGCATATATGAATGGTCCAACATACCAGATTTTTCAATAGTACACTGAATGAATGCAATTATCCAAATAAATCTTGAAATATTAATGACTCATCAAAGTTGAAAGATTACAAATTTCAAAGAGTCGACCACTGGAATTGAGGTGTTGAAGCAGAGTTTAGATATTTTATTTTTTTTAATCTGAAGTTAATTTTCATTTCATGAGAAAATCATCACAAAATGTTCCTATTTGGTTGCTGGTAATTAAAATACAATTACTTGATGAGCAAACTGTAATAATCCAATAAAAATGCATTGAATATCAAAAAGAGTTTAAGCAACTGACATCAAATTATCTAAAAACATTTTTAAACAGAAAGAAAGAAGCTAATCATGTCAGAAAAGAGCAACCTTATTTATTTGGGGGAGGTAGTGAAAACATCCACTCAGCAGAAAAGGATCCTTCAAAGGAGGGTAAGGAGATGAACAACAATGCAATTCATGGAAGAAAGTTACCTCTTCAGTTTTATCTAGGCCACACATCATCCGCAAATGTCGTAATCGTTCTCTGTAAAAACTGGGATTTAATTCTTCAGATGAAGCACTATGGCTATTTGGAATACTGCTTTGATGGCTGCTTGATACGGAAGCTGAATAAGAAAGGAAATTAGAACATAAATGAAGCTGATGCTAACAAGAAAGATTAGGATTCCAACAAACCATAACTGCATGTATGCATTTGTTTTATATATACACTAGCTGGGGTACCTTGGGTTGCTCTAGAAAGGAGAGGAAAAAAAAAAAAAAAATCTAAGACTGGAATGCAGATGATATTTTAAAGATTTCATGAAATCAAATAAGGGTGGAGAGATGGTGTTCTTGTGAATTCAGCCAACCAATAGTATTTACTTCATTTCTAAACACTGGTCTAATGTTGCTCTTCACAATTTCTTAGTGATATAATTTTTTTGTTCATGTGATAATAAAATCATAAGATCATAAATATCAACATTTTTTTGTAAAATTTGACCTTGAAGAGTGTGCTTTAGATAAATTGTACCAGTTGATTTTGGATACACCTTTGGTTTTCTTCTGCAATGTGTAGTTCTTACCTTTTTTCAACACGGCATTTGTACTTTAGTACTTTATACAGTCCACATGCCTAAATTACTTTGGCACCAAGCATGAAAAATATACATTCGCAGTTTTTCATATGAAGAATGGAAAACAAAGGCTCAGTTTAGCGTTGTAACATAGTACATACAACCCCCTCTGAAACCTGAAAGAAATTTTTTTTTTCCTTATCAAAAAGGACAAATTTCCTGGTTTGAAGGTCATATATATAGAAAGCATTTAAAACTGAAAGGAAAAAAAAAAAAAAAACTTTCTTCACAGTTTGAACTTGGTCTACCAATTACATTTTCTGTAACTAACCACTTGGGTATTGAACAACCGTGACTTGGAAGTCAATGAATTGGTGCCCCAAAAGAATTTTAAAAACATTGACTTTAGGTAGCGTAAATTGGGTTTTTGCTACACAACTGATCATGGACCATACGTCAAATTTTTTTTCCAAGTATTTCAGGACTAAATATAGATCTAAAATTACTGATTTCTGGGATTGTCTCAAGTTTCATTTTTTTTTCACCTCTGCTGACCAATTTGGAAGAGTTATATGTATCCACCCATGTTTGTTTGTCAACACAATATCTCAATGAATCACAATGACATTTTGCTGAAGGCAGGTCCAGAACCGATTAAATTTGGGGGCAGATCAAGGGATTTTTTTTTTTTTTTTTTTTCTCCTTTGAAAGATTTTTTTTCATATATTAAGACAATAGTTCAAAAATCAGTAGTTGGATTTACAGTTACCTCCCCTGCATTATAGTGCTTTTTGTGTTGGCAGAGGTATGCGCTCTAAGCAACTTCTATTTGGTAATCTATTTTGAATCAGATAATTTCTAAGCTGCTTTCAACACAACTGATCACAGACCATTTACCAAGTAGTTTTTTCAAATATTTGAAGTCTACATACAGATCTGAAAGCGTTGACTTCTGGGATTGTCCCAATGCTAAACTGCTTAAAGCCTAGGAACAAGTAATTGGGACAAATTCATGTGTGAAAGAGAGGGAAAGAAATCCCACATACTGTTGCAGATTAGAATTACCTTTCTTTATTCCTCGCCGTCTTTCTTGAGCAATTGTTTTCATACCATTTTCTATGTAAGATTGAAAGAACTCTGAGGATTTTTTTAAGTAAGGTGCTAAGTCGGCATCTGGATTTTTTTCTTTGAAGTCATATAATTCATTCAGACCCTGAAAAAGGAAACAAGCAATTATTAGTACTCTCACAAGAGAGAATAGGAAGGAAGAATTTTCATGATATATAACTATTTGCTTTTGATTCATTTAGTTCATACTCAAATTTTGTCAAATGTCTTAGCCTTAGCGGTATCACAAAAGATGCATTTCACTATAAATATATCCATCAAGATCCTCTTATGAGCCAGCCAAAGCCACCATAAAAGAGACAGTGATGAGTTTGTAGAAGTGCCACAAGGACTGTTGTCCCATTGTCATTGCTGGTCACAGTGCTTTGCCTGATTGTGGTGCTAAAGAAAAGAACCAGATAACTTGGCTTACGTCTGAAAAAATCTGGCAGCAAACAGGACTCAATGAAAACAGTGCATTAGGAATATATTGAACAGTTGTCAGTAAAGGACTAACTGATAGTAATAATGACCACAAAAATATCAGAATTTTATCATATCTTATGAAAGAACGGAATCATCTTTGCTAAATTAAGATATCCCTGTTTTCAGACGCCACTATTGTTCTACATAATATGAATAGTTTACTAACTAAAGAGAATAAGATATAATGCTCTCGTCTAAGAGTTAATTTCTCATAATTCTAGAGATATCAAAGATAAAAGGATTCCTAAATTGAAAAGAACAAGGCCAATCATATTTGAATGAAAAAAAAAATATTCTACCTGCTACCACTAATCAAAATGTCTAAGCATCTGGCAAACATGCACCAACTTTCTTAACCTATCAGTATTTTGACACATTTGGCAAGATTTTTCAAACAATCAGTCAATTTTACAGGTTTCAATCAAGAATGAAGAAACAGATATTGAAAAGAGTTATCTTTCACTTAGCTTAAAGAGCTTTATTCTTGCATCCACAGAAATATGACATAATAGAATGAATACAGAAAGTAAAATACATCTGTATTGATGGCAAGTCGTTAGTAATTGAGGGCAGGGGGTTAGTACTCACAGGAAAAAAGTCACAATTTTGGCTGAGGGGGGGGGGCACAGGAAAAGAGTTGTTCATAGTAATATAAAATTAATGATATTTTAATAAATAAATGTAGTCCTTCAATTAACACATAGGTTGCAGGGGAATTCTTTTTTCCATAAATATTTTTTAGATTCTTGAAACTAACAAAAAGCCATTACAAATTTAATCCTTTGGTGAATAAACTGCCAATACTTGTTATTAAATCATTTCCAGTATCATCAAACACCACCTTTAAATCTGATTTAATGAAAACATCCTAATCAAGACAGTCCTGTAACTCTTACTGATAAAAAAATCTAACAACGGAATCATCAGGTTTCAATTCAAAAGACAAATCTTTGGGTATTTGTTTTTCTTTGACCTGATTCTTACATAGATTTCTCACATTCAGTGATGGAAAGGGGTTTTGGGAACAAAGTATACAGTAAGGCTTAGTTTTAGGAGATAAGTATACATGATGTCTCCAATAGTAGACATTGTACATACGAAAAACCCTGGTGATTGAGGGATACGTATATGCCATACTTTTGTGTACACCCAGCTATTTCCATCACTGCTTACATTAGTCTAAAAGTCATTCTATAATATTCACATCATTAGATAAAAGGCTCAATCTTTCTATTCAATTAAAACAACTAAAGATAATTTCAAAGGAAAACCAGGTTCTTAAAATAAAATATAGATAAGATCTTTACCTGCATTGTATTTTCTTTGGACCCAATTTTCTTGAAAATTTCTGCTAGCACATCATGAGAATTTTTGGATAATCGCTTGTGTTTTGTCTAAAAGAAAAAAAAAAAATAATAAATTTTATATTCAACCGACTATAAAGGAAAGATTCAACAAAGATATGAAGTGATGCTCTCAGTTATCACATTTTGCAGGATACATTGTCTTCTTCCCTATTACCACCAATTAAAACAGCTCTAGTTCCAAAAAATAACCGCCATTCAGAAGACAATGTCGACTTTTACAATATTGTGATATAAATAGAATAGAACCCTTCACATAAAGGAGTTTAGTTGAATAAACAAAAGATACATTAAGTTGCAAGAATACAAGTTAAAAGAAATAATGTTAATACAAACAAGATAAAATTAGGAACAGTTTTAATAGTTTAGTAAACCAACAAATAAAAAAATATCCATAAGCTCTGGATTCATACTTCTTCTCTGTTCATATGGCCATCATGTCCAGGCCCAACTCCACTTTTTAAGATCTTCAATAAGTAGGCCTCTAATTCAGAATTCTCAACAGAATCTATCAAGGTAAGGTGACTGAGAATCTAAAAATAAAAAAAAAGTCAATCATCGGAAAGAGTACAAAAGAAAAAAAATTCACCCCTCAATCCTAAAACTCAAAACAGAATATAACATCTGCTTCATAGAAAAATAGAATTGATTAGCAATCAATATTTCATGCTAAATACTTTTTCTTACATATCGAAAATAATAAAGTCTGTATGTATATGAATTTAGAACTATGACACTAAAATTAGAATAATTTTCAGAAATTTATATTGCAAAACAACATTTCTAAAAGGTAAGTTATTTCTATTCTGTTTGAAATATTTTTCATTTAGAATTAGCCAATAATTCTTTTTATGGTAAAAGCAATAAGCGAGATCTGAGGTCACATTGTTATTGAAGATGTTACAGTGAGATATTACATCAGGATCTAAATATCAAGCAAATAGGTACCGAACATCATTCCAGTTGGATTGGCATTATATTATAGGATTTCCCAAATGGGGTACAGCTGTTTGTGTAGGACTTACCTTATTCCCTTTCATTTTGGTCAGAGTATGCAGAATTGTCTTAATTGTGCGTAAAGGAAGATCTGAACCCCTATCTTTCCAAGAACTCGTTGGAAAATCTTTCAAGAACAAGTGGGTATCATATAATATTTTGTCAGCGTTTAAATCCTTGATAGAATCGGGAAGCATCCGTACCATCCTCCACATACACTGAAATGAGTGAAAAAGAAGAAATTGAAATGTTTGATATGAAGAGTCAATTTTTTAGATGAATTGTACTTAGAATGATCCACTTATATTGAAATTTCAATGCAATATTATTTTTCTTTCATGATAAACATTGGATAATACGATGCTAGTTATAGAAAAAAGTGATGATACACAGATTTTGTGTTTCGTACACTTTCATGCATTATACCTCAATACAGGAATACATGCCAATTTAGAAATACAACTGCCACAGATAACTTATGCAAATAGGATTTAATGAGCAAGACTATTTGTGTCTTCGTGAAATGCAGACTGACACATGCCAAGAAAAATATACATTGTACCAAGTGAAATTTAATTCAATACGACAAAAATTGACTTTTGCTTGAATTTATTTAATCGAATATACAAAAAAAAAAAAGAGTTCTTAGGGCAATATTAACCAAAATATTACAGCTAACTTGAGAAAAAAAAAAAAGAAAAGTCATTCATCCTACTTTTTTTTCAAGGCAAAAGAGAGAGAACTTCAGTTTTCATTCAAATACACAGGATTATTGGAAATTAATTTTAAAATTGGTGACAGTACAGAAAATTTACTAGTATGATATGTGGTATGAGAGATTCAAATCATAAGGATAGACCAGAAAAGTTAGGCATGTTACTTAGTTTGAGAGGAGACTTAATTGAAACTTTCAAGATATAAAATGATTTTTTAAATTATAGAAGCCTAATAAGTCAAATAGGACAGGAAATTTATGTGCTAAGTCCTTTACAAAAACAAATTGATTTTTCCCCCCAAAAAAGAATTTTGAAACACTGAAAAAGTTTACCCTCTTACGTAAAAAATAGTACAAGTATAAATGATTTTGTGAAAAATATATGAGGGAAAATAAATTGATTGGGAAATTTGGGAAGTTATCAGCTGAGATACATGGGAGAATTTAAGAAAAATAAATAGGTAAATAAATTGTGTCTGGTAAATGTTTCTGTGCTAGAAATTTTTTTTCTTTTTTTCTTCCATTAAACTTTATATTCTTATTTAAATCGAAGTGTATTTTGATATTGAAAACTTCTAAAGTAAATCGTGTACGGAGATGCACATAGAGGCATTTTCATAATAAATATATAAGAGGATTATTCTCTTAAAAGTTTTGTGAATTTCTTTTTCCAAAAAGTAAAACAAACATTTAACCTTTAGCTCTCAGCATTCTTCACCAAGATTTTGTTTACTTAGTAAGTTTAAAAGCTTGTAAGTCTGGTGTTCATGTGACTGAAATAGACATTACAAAAAAACAACAAAAAAAAAAACAACAAAAAAAAAACAACAAAAAAAAACACACACATAAAATTTGAACACTATCATTTAGCAATCCGAGTTGCCAGCAGTGGCAAGACAAACATTTTGCCAAGTGAACAGTCTCCAACAGTGTGCTAAACGTTAATAAAACTTGATTACTCACTTTCATAATCATTTCAATAAACTTTGGTGTACAGGTTTCACTTGAGACACTATCATGTAGTAGCCTTATGGAAGCACTGAAAGAGATATTAATGGATTCAGTTACCTTTATAATCTTTAAAAATTAGCAGATTTTAATGACTAAATGTCTTTATGGGATGGATTATTAGCCTTTAAAAATTTAATAGTGTGTAAGTCTCAAAACAAACAGTGCATTAGCTGGCTCATTCTGAAATACAAATCAAATTCGTCTTGTAACTGCTAAATGAGTCATTTCGTCTGACTACAAACTAACTTTCGGAACCAATGAAGAAATACGACCATACAGCGGGCTGATTCAGGCATTTAAGCAGAAAAACTTATAACTACAAATAAATGAGTGAAAAAGATGAATTTAAAACAACGAAAGCAAGAAATATGTTATCCAGCATTTTCTACTTAATTTGTTACATTACTCTTTCGTCAGTTCAATTGCTAAAAAGCTACAATTCAAATCTAAGAAAATTTACCACAAAACCAATAGATTAATAAACAGAATAATACAAAAGATCCCTCCAAAGATGAAGAATGAAATATTAGGTTCTCGAGTTAAATACAGGATTATTTGGGTCTTTTTTTCAAAAAGATTTAATCTAGATTTATTGCCTGTATCAGCATCTGTAGTTCAATTTCACAATCAATTTTTACATAGTCAAATTCATAAAAATCTACTATTATCACAGAAAAAAAAAAAAAAAAAAAAAAAAAATCAAGGTGAATATTCATCAAAGTCATAGAAACCATAAACACAAATTAAAATCACTAACCTTAACATATTGGTGAAGTCTGAATTCTCAATTATTCTGATAACCATTGTGTTAACTGTGCGGACAACCTGTGGTCCCTCTCCAAGATCCATTAAGCGATTGTCCAATAATAACGTTATCACACTGTTTGTCAGATCTTTCAGGACATCCCGGCTGGCCTGAGTACCCAGAGATTTGTTGGAGAATACCTGTGATAAGAGCAGCAGAACTTGTAAACATGAATAAATAAAGAACAGAAATTATTAACTTAGGTTAAAAGAATACAATTGTAAATATTCACAAGGAAAATAACTATGGATTAACAGAAACCATTATATTTCTTAAGAGTCTAACAAGTTGTCATTTTTACAGATCATACTGATTCCTTTTATATATTGGTGACAATTAAAGAGCCAAAATGGTTCATTGTGAGTAGATGTATTGAACCAAGGTATCATTATAATATGCTAATTTGAACAATGCAAAAATTGTGTGCATGCAGAGGTGCAAGTTAATAGTGTAGAGTTTGCATCTGTACTTATTCTAATCTCTCTCTCTAATATATATATATATATTATATATATATATATATATATATATATATATATATATATATATATATATAATATATATGACCTATTTGTCAAGGGAGATAAATTTATTATCAGTCAAAAATTTATTTTAGGCAGATGTGTAAAAAGTCGAAGTTCATTTCGGTCAAATCAGATTGCACTAATTTTCTCCTAGGGGGTGAACCAATGGGTCACAAAGTTATCTAGTATAATGTACAATTCATCAGAATATATTTTAATATGCCTTACAAGAAATTGATTAAGCATATCAAAATTAAATATCTCATGAATTTATTAATATTTACTGCTCAGGTTATTTTCAAAACAAAAACAGAAATAAAAATTCCTATTTTCACTCGAGACATTTTTACTAGTTTCTCAGTGTATCTCTAAAGTAAAGAGATCTATCAATGGAACATGACTCATCAACCTTTTAATGAGGAAACATTAAATCACTCTCAGGAGGAAAATATGGTTACAGTAAAATCTGAACTAGAAATATACAAGAGATATAACTGTCTAAACTGAAGTTTGTTGGCATTTCTCAGAATAAATACATCAGCTTTCTTCATGGTATTCTCAAAAGCAAGCTACTTGAATTTACATGATGTCCATCTATTTGAATTTATTGTAACACCAAAATACAGAAAGTGTGTATGTATGATCAGGACAGAACCCCTGCCTTATATTGAAACCTCAAGATAAAGCTTTCTTTTTTTTAAAAATCCCACAGCTTGTTGCAGTAGAGCGAGCGATGATATGATTTCCCTTATATAAATAATATAAATAGACTTCATTTTTTTAAGAAAGGGGCATTTATTAAAAACAGCTATCATATCTTGCTAATGCAGATAGACTGTTTTACCAGGTCATAGGTCATAACTAAAACGATAAATAGACAGACTTTCAACACAGCAGCATCTGTTACAACCATGCTAGAACATTACTTACCGTCATCATAGTTGCCAAAAGAGATTTATATAATCTGGTGAGATCATCTTTGGACACATCTTCACTGCTCATGTGGGCCGAACATGACATCTTAATCTGCATAGAGACAGCCAACAAAAGCTGGTCTATGCTGCTGGCAAATACTTCTGATTTCTCCGGATCTCTAAGAACTTCATCCAACTAAGAGGAAAAAAGATACGAGGTTATTTCACTTTCTGTGGGGCAAAACATCCCTTACTTACAGATTGATAAACAGTCAGCATCACTATAATGGCCAAAATCAATATTCTTTTGACATCCAGGAGATATATTTTTGAAGATGAGTCATAAGTTTATTCTACAAATATTTAAAATCAATTTCTAACATGGGGTAAGATTTCATTTGACGAGAAATGCCTCATTATTTCATTAAAGACATCTTGGCAACTATTTCAGATTTTAATTGCAACTACCATCAAAACAGCTGGAAATTGAAATTTTTTTCAATGCTTATAGATGCTTTCAAAATAAATAAGCTGATTGAAGAGAAAAAAAGGCATCCAATTCAGGATACAATTCTTTTTACTTGAAAATAAATACATAAAAATATATACTTTCCCAAAAAGAAAAATATCAGGTCTGGTTAGTCATTCAATAGAAACGGTCATGTGACCAATGTCTTTTGGCAGCATGTCATGTTGGGATGATTAATTGATAAATTGGGAAAGGGGTGATCAATGACTAAGTTACTACTTACAAATGTTGTTATGCAGTGATCACAGAAAAAAGTTTGAATTCATAAAAATGAGCATGAATGCTACCAGACACAAACTGAGATACTAATTCAACAAACTTACATTGCAAATTGGACCCCCGCCCCACTAAAATATCTATTAGGGGTGGGGTATTTTCAACAACAAGAAAAACAAAAAAAAGTTTTTTTCTACACATAAAGAGTGAATGTTTTAGATTTCAGCCCTCTAGTTCCAATAGCATTGTTTGTATGTATGATACATTCATAGCCAGACCCACTTGAAACTGAAGAAACCTATTTTGACAGTTTCTAAGAGGCAGTATGTATTTACAATAGATATATTTCATATACTAACCTGACACAAAGCCTGAATGCTGAGATCAATATCTCTGCTAGTAATCTGAGAAATTACAAAGTTTACTTGAGCAGACATATCTCCAGAGCTTCCTCCATGAAGTACTTTCACTGTTGGAGATTTCCTAAAAAACAACAAAAAAAAGAAAATTGAACCAATATTCTATATAATCGCAGACATTAGGAGAAAAAAAACAAACAAAAACTATGACAATTACAATGCTGCAAAATTTAATTTCAAATTATACTATTCCCATAATATGCTAACATAGTGCGATATTTCACAAGTTCATCTTGCAGACCAATTCACCGGCCATTTTGTTCAATCCTCACTGTGGTACAGCTCTAAGCCAGACTATGTTCAGATTGGTATATACAGTAAACACTCGTGTAAAAGTCAAATTTTTAAAACTATTTTTGAGCTTAATTTCAAGGGGAAAATATTGCATCAATACACATAAGCCCATGAATGAATAAAAAACAAAAGCAATGAATTACAGTAATAATAGCAAGGTTTCTACACATCTAAACACATCCAAATAACAAAACACATAAGACTGCGTATCTCTTGAAATGTGAAAAAAATTGAGCCAAATTCTCTCATTTTCCTTTTTTCTCTTTTCTATTTTTTAATGCTCAAACTAATGTTTAAAACTACTGGTACTTTTTCTTGTGAAAAATCACAGACTGATCACTGTAGCTGAGAGAACCATCAAGAGCTGCATGTCCAATTGAATCCTGCATGAACGCAGGGAGGAATCAAAATTCTATAATGACATAAAACAAGAGCAAAGTGTTAATGAAAAATATAGCTCAGTAGTATTTTACATTTTTTTGACAATATAAAACTGATAGTAATGATATATTGTTAATGCATTTCAGCCAAGCTATGTTTGCATCAGCTAACTATGGCTGCAATGTTATTTCATATATGTACCACAATATGTAACTTGCAGTACAAGATCAACTCAGATGGAAAAAAAATTAAAAAATACAAGTGTTCAAAAATCAACTTAAAACATGTTATCACAATATGAAGACTGAAGAAGAGAAATATATATATATATATATATATATATATATATATATATATATATCAATGGACATGCTAGAGTTAGACCATGTTCAAAAACATCAAGAAAAAAGATTGGTTAATGGTATATTAGAATCCCCAATTATTGTGCATGCTTAGTTTCAAGTTTAAATCATTAAAGGCTAAGCAAAAGGCATTTGAAAAATTTGAATCTAATTTGTTTTCACAAATTAATCCAAAGAGGGCTAAATTCAATGATTGGAAAAACTAGAAATTGCAATATGCACTGAATTGTTTAGAATGTACTTTGAAGGAAAGAATGAGAACAATATACAGCAATTTTTTTTATTTTTTTTAAAGCAAATTCAATTCATTTAAAACATTTTATAGTATTGGGGTTCACATGATAAAAGCATGACAACCATGAAATGTTTTTATTTAATACAATAAAAATCGATAATGCAGGTTAATATTAAATGTAACTACCAGTATTCATAATAAAGATGCAGCCTTTTTTATGATTTTCAAGTGAAGTATTTAGTAGAACAAGCATTTTTTGCTTACAGAACCTTGATTTAACAATCCAATCAGATTCAGTAGTACCTATTACTCCCCTGTTCAACCAGAGTCCAACCAAATTGATGAATGGGTTTGTACTTATGACCATGTGTTTTGTTATCTACAAAAAACTGTTCAAGTTTGGGAAAGGCCACCATTAACAAAGATTGTTTTGGGCCATGGAGAATCCAAGATGTGATTTTTGTCCCCACATAGCTGGAAGATAGGAAAAGGGAGATGTTTCTATGAAAAGCTGTTTGATTCAAAGAGGACTCTTTCCCCAAGTAGTTATCAGAAGCAAGGGTTTTTCAGAGAGTGGAGAATAAATATCTTATTAATACCCTCAATTATTGTAAATACTATATCTACAATCCCCATCGCACTAATCATTCAAAAAAAAAAAAAAAACTAACCAGTGTTTTTGTTAATGATACAGTATCAAAAAAGGACCAAACATTTACTAAAATTGTCTCCCTTTGTTCTCGAAGCGATGGAACCTTCAGGAAAAAAAACATCCCACTAAAAATAAACTGTCAACAAGATATTCGGCCAATAACAAATTTTCACGTGCACTTTTTCCCTTCAGTGTGGCTATTTAATCTTTCAAATTTCAAAACGTATCTAAATTCTATAAGAATAGAATCAACACAACCCATTTGAAGTCACAAGACTTACAGGAGAGATGCCCTTCCAAAGTAAAACAAAGCACAAGAGCCCTGAACACTTCAACTTGTAAGAAACATTGAATGTTGTAGAATAGAAATTAGTTGAAGAAACAAAACTAAATGCATTTCCCATCCCATTTTTATACTCAAGCAGCAATAAACTTATTTACACCTGAATGAGAAAATTTTAGAAATTAGTTTGACTATCCTTTTATATCTTGTTAGCTGACGATCAATTCACTGCATCCTAAATCCACAGCACAGAGAAAATGAAAGACAGTGACACTCAATACCTTCCAAAGGGGCTAGGATGACATATAAGGAATCAACAGATTTTAAAACACTTTCCCTATTTGTTTCCTATGCTGGGGTCCAGTACTAGCACCCATTTGTTCAAAAGATATCATTCAACAAGAAATGAAGGCCCAAGAGAAATAAAAGGCTAGGCTGGAGAGGACAGTGGCAGTAGAGGAAAAGGGAGGAGGAATAATTAAAAATCAAGGATTAAAGAACAGGAAGGGGGGGGTATACAAGACAAGAATGTCTATTTCTATGATTAAAAATTAGGATGTTATATTCATGTTTGAGTCTCAATTTGAAGTGTTACAGTCAATTAAAACCAAACCTGGCAGATGTGTTTTTTATCAGATTGATGTTGACAGAATAATGTCTAATTTATAAATTAAGATAATAACCCTGAAACTTTTTTCTTTTTTTAAATTTATAAAAAAAAACAAAAAAAAAAACAAACCTTGTTTTGGGGAGGGTAACTGGTTCATAAATTTCATCTAAATCCAGTTGGATCAGCTTAGGCATCTCCACTTGTGGATTAACATCATCTTCAATGTCTAGTGTGTATCCTCCCCTTGATGGACTTTCACTGGAAGGTCTGGGAATGCCCCCAGCAGTGCCAGGACGGATTGAATTCATCGGCCTTCAAAAACAAAATGAAAATCAGATTAATTGCATTGATAATGGAATGAAGAAATTAATAGAAAAAATATCTACAAGGGCTATGCAGTATAGAGAGAAAGTAAAATGTATGAAAAAACAAATGCAACAAGAGTTCTAAGGAAATTTATGAATCACCACCATGATTCCTCCCCTCCAAGTTCACAGAGCTCCGATACCCATTTGTATGACAGAAACCTGCCCCCAGTTTGAACAGCATGGTCAGTGCTGAAGGCTGATACATAGATGCATACTAGTGAATATAAGAAACCCTTGAATTGTTGCAAATTGTGGCATGAAAAACCCAGAAAAGGCACAAATTATTAATTGATATGACGATAGGAATGATGTTACTTACTGTGCAATTTTTTGTGGTGTTGGCAATGCTTTCTGAGGTTTATCCTCTTTGATAATTTTTGGTCCAGATTGCTGCCGAGTTTTCATATGCCTCTTGAGACGCTCATCAAATAAACTCTGGTCCTTGTCACATAACTTCGGAGAAACAAAGAAATCAAATTTGAGGTGGTGAAAATCAAATGCCAATCGAGAGCTTTCCATGAAGAGACACCTATATTATTCTGTATTCCTATCTTCCTTCTTACACTTGATTGTTATGCTTCAACTTCAATAAGTATGTAGGAAAAGAATGGGGTAGAAAAGAAAATTGGGTAGCAGACTGAAGGGATAGGAAAAGAAAGGAAGAGAGAGGAAAGTCAGGTAGTTTAATAAGAGGCTAGGAAAAGGCACAGCTGAAAAGAAAGTTAGTTTATTGAGAAAGGAAAAAGATTTTTGCATAAGTGAGAGAGTGAGTAGATATAAGCCAAAGTTAAAAGTGCAGGGACATGAAATAATAGATGATCTTAGTTATCAACACCTATGGAATTTCCATGGGTTCTGCTCATTAAGAATCCCACCAATCATAAATCTTTTGAACAAACCATGACAAATACAAAAGTAAACAAACATCCATACTTGTATAAGTGAATCACCATAGCCTACACATGTATCAAAGTTAATTATCTAAAATGTATGTTGAAGTTTTGATTGACAGTTTCTTAATATGACAAAGAAAATAGATCTTTCATCTAGAATTAACTTGAAAATACTAACCCAAGATTTGAGACCGTAAAGATCCAGAAAAGCAATTTGAAAAAAAAAAACAAAAATGTTTTTAGATGGTGCCTAGCAGTCTACCCATGTAAATTTTCAAGGTTGTATTTATTTGAATAAAAATGCCACTATGAGCATCTCCTTAAACAATTCACAATAGAAATACTTATTCAACATTAAAATACACATTCATTCAACTTATAAAAATGTACAAAATTTAATTTGACTATCTTACCAGTACAGAGAAATATTTACCTGACACATCTTATGTACTTATTTTTCCTAAAATCTACCAACTCACCTAATTACGCTATCAATTCATTTTCTATCTCTTTGTCCCTATCTATACTTTAACAATCTTTTTTACATAAGAGGTTAACTATTCCAGTATTTCAAAATTCTTCTGGAGAAAAATCAGTTTTTGATGGTCCTAGTTAATAAATTTCTGGTTCTGACTTATTAAACATTAGAATTCCGTAATATGTAAAGCCTTTTATTATCTTGAAACTTTCAATTGAGTCTCTTCTTGCCCTCCTTGCACACAACATAGTCATGCTTGACTTTTCAAGTCTATCCCCATCACTGGAATCTCTCATGTCACGTATTCTGGTAAATTTTCTCTGTAGTCTGCAATTTCAAAATCAATTTCCAATTACTATTTTTACCTAGTGGGGCCCAAGCCTGTACACAATACTACAGATGAGGTTGTTTCATTGCTTAATAAATTCTTAGCATAACATATTGATCACTTAATGTTTCTACAAAGGCAACCAATCCTGGAAATATCTCTTCAGCTGTAGCTAAAGCCGTTTTTCAAAATTAAACTGATCATTGAATTCTACACCCAAGTCTCTCTTCCAATACTTTTTATAATTGTCGATTTCTCAAAGAGTATGGTAGCCCCCAAAAATATGGCCAGGAGTTCCCCAGAGACACACACACACACACTCAAAAAGAAGAGAATCTGTAACCCTCTTTGCAAGTTGGTCAGGCCATTTATGGGGCTAAAGTGATTCAATAGAAAATTTCAACACATGCTGAAAAGAAAGTGAAAAACTTACAGGTCCAGTAAGATTAAATAATTTGTCATTGAGAATCATGTAGGCTGTGATCATTGTATTTAGAGCAGCATTGCGGACTCCATTATCTCGGTCACTAATTTGCTGAGCAATCAGCTTCATGGCATGAGCTGGGGACGGCTGACACACAGAAATACCATATATTTCTATGAGACAAGCACATTCTTCCAGACATTCTAGGAAAATGAAAAACATGGGGGAGAAAAAACAAATTAATGATTGAGAGCTACACAATTCATTAAAATTTTTTTTATTTATAGCATAGTTCAGCCTTCCTCAACTAGGTTTACGCAAGAGGTTGTTAGGGCTCCTGCATATATTTTATATGTGTGTGAAGAAAAAAAAAAAGAGAGCACCTGAATTTTGGTTCATTTGAGGGAGGGGGGGGGTATATAACAAGTAGCAGTCCCTGTCTCGATGACATTTGACACTAGAAGCACCAGAAATTTTACCAACCAAAAAAGACCAAGCCAATTTTTTCACAATCATAAAATTTCATTTTTTAAAACAACAATTTTCAAAAAGCTACAATCTCATATGAAATACTTATTAGAGTTCAATCTTTATCATCAATAATACATAATATAAATAGATTTTTTAACATACTGATGTTAGCTATACATATTTTTATGCATGGCTTCATAGAGACATGAAAACTATTCCAAGGGTTCTTCTGGTTGAGAAAGGCTAGCATAGTTTGATTATACATCATACACTAAACACGCAACAGTTGAAACTGAAAAAATAAATAAATAAAATAAAATATCAACTCAAATATCACTGCAAACAAGTTACATAATCAACAAAATGCAATATCTATATCTATTTTTTTTCTGTTTTTCATCTGTTACTTTTAGTTTTTCAGTAGAGATACTTTTATATGTACTGCAAATTTTAGAGTAAATACTTTCAGAGATATGCCCATTAGATAAAAACATCCTCTTCGGCAAAAGTAATAGCAACCATCATTCCCCACTGTGCAAATATATAGCTGCAACATTTTAAAAATTGTTTTGACAATTATTGTACATACTTTACAGACGAAGTAGAACGTGACTATTTTCTTTCCACTCTCAAAGATTACAATTTCAAGAAACTTGCATTGAGCACCCATAGTAGTTAACAAAATCTTCTGTCTGTTTAGTTTTAAACGTCCATTATCATGAAAATTGAAAAAATTCTCAGAACAAAAAAAATACAAAATCTTTCTCGAAGTTGATTAAGCAAACTTGAATTTTAAAAGAATCGCAAGTTCACAACACATAAAAGATTCAAAATAACCACATACCCATTCGCTGTTTTGAATTCTTAGATTTGAGGCCATCAATAATGTAAGTGAATAGTTTACTCCCTGGATATACTTTGCAAACAGATTTCAATATTGTTCGCACATTCTGACGCACGTTGTCTTTTGGATCTCCAACCTAACAAAAATTTTGAAAAATTTTTTCAGTTAGGATTTATTAGTAATTCACACAACCTAATTTCATTACCAAGTCAAAGTAAATTTTAAATGTAATCAGAGAATGTCATTAATATACAATGTGTTTTTATTCTTATTTCATTAAATTTGAAAATTCCATTAGAAACAGGAATTTGCCATTTATGCATTCAGCACAATTGAAATCTTGAAATATTCTTTACATATTTCCCAATTTTCTTTGGAAGCAAGGGCAATCTTTATGCTTACTTTTCTAAATAAGAATACATAAAAGTTTATTGGACTGACTCTCCGACAGATACAGATACTAGTGCTCAAAACTCCTAAGTTGCTTATTCATCATTGCTTACATCTGTAGATTTCATCTTTTGCAACTATAAGTACAGACTATCTAATCTTGAAATAAAAGTAAACAAACCAATGAATACTGAAATAGGTAAAAAATATCAATAAATGAATTAAAAGCTTACTTTGTTGATCAAATAAGGCAAGAAAGAGACTGCTTCAATATCAGTCATATGATAGTCTTCTTCAGAAAGGACAACAAAGATGCATTGCAGATATTCCAGTGCTTTATTCAGCATACTTGGATTGGTTTCAAAAAATCGTAAGGTCGTCCACTTCAATATCAAATCCAAATTGGCTATGGATTCACTTCTCTGAGTATCAAGGCACTGAAACATTGTGGGGGAAAAAAAGTCAAGTTTATAAATCTGATGATAAAAGTTGAAGAAAGTGTTACCATACTATGTTCAATTTACCAAGATTAATTGAAAAATTAGAGAATGAACTGTAGTAAAATCAGAAAGTTGTAACAAGATAATTATTCTATATAAAGATTCTTTGCATTATTTCACAATTATGAATATCAGCAATGTGTTGTTAACACTGCTAATTTCAAGAGACAACTCACAGACGTCATTAGAATCTAACGCTTGGATGGCGTTTTCATCTTTATCATTTTTATTAAATGAAGCATTTTTCTTGAGTATTTTCTTTCATGATAATTTTACACACTGTAAATTGAAGGGGGTAGAAAACACGAGTCTAAGAAGAGGGAAGAAAATACTAGTCAAAAATTAATACTTGTTGATGTTTGGACTCTTGACTATCAGGAATTAAGGTTATTTATATAGTATTTGAGAATTCCCCAAAACAGTTTATTTTCTCATATCTTATTGATACATTTTGAGTTTCAACTCCTTTTCCATAAGAGAAAAGAATTCATTCCAACAAACCTTATTCAGGGTCTCTATAGCTCTTATGTGAAATTTGAAGTCAGAATGAAATAACTGCTCCATTAACGTTTTACTCATATTCTTTTCCATCTGACCTCGTAGCTGGTCCACAAATTCTGGTCTAGGTTCTGTGAAGTTCCATTTAAGTACCTGAGAAAGATTTAAAATTCAAAAATGTTACTCAAGTGAAAACAAGCCATGAATATTCCAAATATTTGGTGATATGATACTTATTAAATAAAATCACTTCAAAAGAATAAAACTGACTTTAATCATCATTTTGACCTTTTTTCCCCTTATATACTGCACTGTCTTGTGGTCTTTCAATTTGACATTAAGCATGATCCTTCATTGTGCACATTGCATATTCTTAGTTTGAGAGCCAGTTTTTTGGTTAGATTCCTATTGGAGGGGTACACATAGGTTGTAGACCCTTCTTTCTTTTCACTATTAACTTTTGCAGTCTGTACTCGTTTATTGCAAATTAGTTATTGAATCTGCTTTATAAACGAGAATATTGCATACAAATAGAAATGCCTCATGGGTTTCTGCAGAGATTTACCATTTTAAAAATTTTCTTTATTGTTCGAAGGGTTAAAAAGTTTTGAGTTTGATTTGAAAATCTAAACTAAAATAAACCAATCATAACAATCAAAGCAAAATGTGAGAGACTTTGTTATAATTTTCTGACAAGACCTGTATTTAAAATCATTCCACCTCCATAATTCTTATATCAATACTTAGTGAAACGAAAAAATAAAAAGGCATCAACAGGGGATGGGGAAGTAAATAAAAATTTTCAATCTATATTGTAAAGTACGAACTTGAGTTCTTGTGTACATTTTGATATTGGGAACTACACATCACAGAACAGAAACAGGGGCATGCCCAAAATCAGCAGGTCTCAAAATCACCTATAGTATACAGCTTTAGGTTGAATTTTTGCAGGGGGAAGAAAAAAAAAAGAAAAAAAGAAAAAGAAAAAAAAAGAAGCTTTTCTCGGAGGTCTGTGTTCGTGCTCTGAGAAACAGGTCAGTTGAAAATCATTTTTTCTTGGTGTTTTTTCTTTTAATTCTTAGTTCCTAAGTCATAGCAGTTCAATAAACAAGTGGTTATAGCCGGGGAAAATAGATGTAGCAGACAAAGTTTTTTTTTCCTCAATTTTTAATTTTCAAACAATTTGTCCTTCAAATCTCCTGGAAATTAATCAATTTTAATAAAATTATCATTTTTATGTTTTAGAGTAGGGGTTCTATTTACAATGTAGTTATAATTCTAAACTGAACCCTCACTTTCCATTTGTCATTAGGAAACTGCAAATATGATTCCTTTTTCTGTGTTGACCCAATAATGGCATCTCTATATTATGAGGCATTATATTTTTTTCATTTAGTTTCATGTGCTTTCAATTTATTAGACCTTCAAACCTTCCAGAAATCTGTCAGGTTTGAGGAAAGAAAAATCTCTCTAGGTTTTACGAGTGGGGGTTTAATTTACTATGTAGCTAAAATGCACCATTACTTTCCATTAGTCCTCTAGGTGCTTATGCCAGTTTAGCAGACTTTTTCAAGGAGATCTACCCCTAAACTGACGATAAAACATGTTTTTTTCAGAGCAAACACTAACAACATCTAACCCTAATCCAAACCCAGCAGTAGAACAGGGTCACAATTTAAATCCAATTGAAGTGGACTAATGCCAAAAATGATCAAATGCATTCTCAATTTTCAGAAAAATTAATCTTTCAAATTTTAAGAGGGTTCAGAGTTTTCATGAAATTTCAATAAGATATCATTTGCATCCTAGTGTTGTCAGATTTAGAGGTTACTTTTCACAGGCAACACCAGGACATCAGCTAGTTTGTTATGGTAATAAAAGAGTACACAAGTACATTTTTTGGTTTTCTCTCACCTTTAGAGTCTTTTCATCTTTCAATCTTGATTCTTTAGACACTGTAACCATCAATGGCGGTGATAAGTCTTCCTCTTCTTTCTTCTTACTAGACTTACCAGCAGTCACCTTTAAAGAAAACAAATTAGAAGTCATGTTCTGCTTCAAAAAAAAAAAAAAAAAAAACATTAAATTTGAATTTCTTTTTTATTGTGCAAGTTATGATTTTAACAACTGATAGATCCTATAAGACTATTGGCCATCAAAGAGCTATTCTTGGTCATTTCCACTCTTTTTAATCAATTCAATGAACTTTTATTGTAACCTTCAGTGGGATGTTGAAATGTCCCAATGAAACCTGTAACTGAAATATAAAACCAAAATGCAAAATGTTACAATGCAAAATTGCTTTTTTGCCACATCAAAGAGATGAAATCACCAGAAACTACAATTAAAAATTTTTTCTGCTTGAATATTCTCTAAAAATTAGGATGATTTTCTTCATATTCAAAGCATATATATTTTTATATATTATTATAAAATATGACATAAAGAAGGGGAAATTTCATCATCATGAAAAAAATTCAAAAAGCCCAATATGAACTTACTTTGCCACGACCAGCTACACCGGGTTTCCCGGCCTTGGCCTTCCCCTCCGGCGGGGCAGTCTGAGGACGGGCTGCTGGTGGTGGCATATCTACCTCATCTGCATCATCATAAACCTCGACTTTCTTTGCAGCAGGTGCTGATGGAGCTGCAATCTTGGCAGGCTGAGGAGCTGCTTTTACAGCTTTGACTGGTTTGGCTGGTAAATTGGCACGGGCTTTCTCAAGAAGTTGTATCAACTGGTCTTTTGATGCGGGCTGGAAAACAAAAATTTCCAAGTGGTCATTCTACAATTTCAGGTCAGCTCTAGTCAAAGTTAAATGAATCAATATCAGAAACCAATTAGTACCATATGATATCAAGATTTTCTTTTGAATTGATAAGATCTATTATTCCCATTACAAATCCTTCAGCATTATTAATAGCAAATCAGATTTTCAAATTAGATCTCAAGATTTTCAGCCATATGAGTATAAGTTTTATTCTGGAGTAGCCTAGAGGCCCATTATTTAAGTAATAGTTACTTTGACCAATGACCTTCATGGTATAATGCACAGGGTGGTTTTTAGCAATATTTCTGGAGGGAGTGCACATTATCTATCAGGATATGTTTCAATCAGAATGGTTATCCTCAATTCGAACATAGTATGTAGAATAGAAGTTTTAACTGCACTGTGAGGTTGTGTGCCTGAAAATGTATCATAAGCTTTATTTCTACACAACATACTAATCGTCAACAAAAATGTGTTTTTCCACACATGCAAAGATATAATGTACATTTTTTTTTTCTTTACACATCGATCTGGTAACAAATACTGCTACAGAGATATCTCTGATTAGTTTAAATTGAATAATAAACTAGATCAATTGATATATGTGGATAGGAAACTGATGCAATAAATAACGATGTTTTTTCAATTTTTGTAGATTCCTCGAGGAGTATGGGGGCTGCAACCACTCTACTGCAGTTTCGGTCGGTTTTTATAGGTAAGGGTTGCTGACCCCATGCTAAATACTCCTTTACCAAAACTTGGGACCAGTTATGGCCACTTTCAAGCCACATATTTTTTTTCTATCAGAATAAAGAACTCCAACTACCCAGCTGTTCAATCATAGCAGGAGTTTCACAAAAGGATGAGTGCAAAGTAAACGTCACTAGCCTTGGATTAAATCTGTTCTCAATGCTGTAAGAGTTAGGCCACTCCACATCTATGGTTTCTCATTGAGTCAACTAATTTTAGAAGTCTAATGCCATTCAAATTATTCCAGTTTTTAGTGAAGCTAACAAACTTTTCTTTTTTTTTATCACTTCATTATATAGAAAAAATAAATTCTAAATGGGTGGGGGGATAAAATTATCAAGTACAAACAAAATATAATGTGTGAAGATAGCAGAGCAGGTTAAACTCACTTTTGCTTTCGTGGCAGCCTTAAAGCAGCACTCATAGCCAACATGAATCATAAATGGAACAATGGCCTCATTTGCTTTCTTTCGAACATCTCCATTTCGATCTTCCAAGCAATTCAAGAGTAAAGGAACACAGATCTTCAGTTCAGCTGGAAGGGACTTAACATTGGGTAGTTTCTCACTCATCCAGCCCAACAACTTGAAAAAAAAATAAATAAATAAATAAATAGATAGATAAAATTTAGTAGGTCATGATAAAGACTTTCAAAAATCAAATATGCCCCAATTTGAATTTAAAAAACTGAACTAAAACAAGCATCAAAGTATACAAAATAATTTATACCATTTCCAAAAATGATAAGTAGGAGTGACTGGCAAATATTTTCCATGCAAGCTTCCCTAAAAATTGGTTGAGCATCAAGTTGGGAGAGTTATCAAGTTTGTCTATATGGCAGATTTTTAAATTGAAAGAGCCAAATATTCTGTACATCAGCATTAATGAGGTGCAAATTTTAAAGCCTACAAAAAGATGATGAGTCTACGAGAAGATGATGAGTCTACGAGAAGATGATGAGTCTACGAGAAGATGATGAGTCTACGAGAAGATGATGAGTCTACGAGAAGATGATGAGTCTACGAGAAGATGATGAGTCTACGAGAAGATGATGAGTCTACGAGAAGATGATGAGTCTACGAGAAGATGATGAGTCTACGAGAAGATGATGAGTCTACGAGAAGATGATGAGTCTACGAGAAGATGATGAGTCTACGAGAAGATGATGAGTCTACGAGAAGATGATGAGTCTACGAGAAGATAGCTGAAAGGGAGATGATGTTTGATCAACACTGCCAGGTTGTTATGTTGATATAACAGTATTGTTCTTAAAATACCTGAAACAGATGGTAAACAACTAATGATCTTTAGAGAAAATTTACATATAGTACCATAATAAACTACATGTAAAACAGGGTGGGGAAAAAAAAGAAAAAAAAAAACACAGAAGAAAATTACAAAATCAGTAGTGACAGATATTGGGAATAAGTGAATGAATGACACAAAACAATTTTTGGAAAAGTTTTTTTTCATGCTTAAAGCTGTAAAGCTTTCTAGATTATGAATATATGATGGTTTTGCTTTGCAAACCAAGATCCAGATTGGTTTTTTACATCTTTACAGGTACTTAACCAGCACGGCCTGAATGTGGATTGCTCAAGGGTCTTCAAATTGGAGTTTCATAGTCAGGTGCAGCATGCTCATTGCCAAACTCACTATCTAAACCATGAGTTTGCATACCATGGCCCAATGACAATTTTATCACTTAGATTTTGGCCAAATAGGTTCTCTATACAATCTATGGGTTTTCACAGATTCTCAATACATCTTTATTTCTGTACCATTCTCATGATAAAAATGAAAAAAAAAGTTTAAAAAAATTTTTTTCAAATTAATTTCTTTGTGAGAAATTTGGTCAATATAATCCAATAGCTGTTCCCAGAGTCTTCAATTTTGCCGGACTTCCAGTCATTTGAAAACCAGGGTGGTAAAAAAATCATGTCTCGTACCAGAGGGTCATTCCCCCAGGGTGCACCACCCGAGTGCACTAACAGAGTTATGCATATGGATTCTCATTCTAAACTTGTTTTAGAGTCACATTCTGCCTTAATGGGAAAGTGGATAAATACCTACCTTAAGAGTTACACAAATTGTCCCAAAACATTAGGTTGATAAGGTGGGTCATTACATAAACGTCAAATGGAAAAATGCACAATCATCAATTTTTTGACTATTATTTACTTTGATCCTGATTTTTTTTTTTTTTTTATCACAACTTAACCCAAGTCATTGATCTACAGCAGTGAGCAATCAGCACAGATCAGAAATAAAGAATAAGCTCCAGATGAAACTCAAGCTTGCACCCTTTCTTGCCACAGGGAAACCTGGTTAAACACACTGGCTATTTTGTCAACTATGCTACAAGATCTTAGGCGGTTCGCAGAAGTCCAAATCTAACCTTTAAACCCACTCTACATGATTCTGTGGCACCATATTTGTTTTGATTTTCGCACTGGTAGTAACAATAAAGCCATTATCTCTTATGATTTATTTTCATTAGATTAAGTACTGCAAACCATCATTATCAATTTTTTGACTGCTATTTTTCATTATCTTAATCCTTCATTTCCAATCTGTGCAGTTTGCTGACTGCCGTAGATCCAAAGCCCAATTTAAGTTATAGAAAAATATGAAGGAAAATGGTCAAAAATAATATTTCATTATATTTTATCTAGTAAAAATGAATAAAGAGAAAAAATGCAGTTAAGACACCATATTGATAGTTGATTTTATTTATTAATTATGTGAAGAGGAAGATGTAGGCTTTCGTTTTTCTCTGCAGTTAATCTCTCTGGCATGCATACTGATTGTTTTTGCAGCTTGTATCACTTTCATGTGAATGTTAGCATGGACTGAGTTTACCTTTTTCCTTGTATAAGTGAAGATTTTGATACATTTCTTCTCTCAGCTGTATTCATGCCGATCTTGCCTCCAACCAGAAAGATGTGATTTCTGAGCTTTAGTGGTAGATAAGACAGAGATACTTTTTCATAAAATATGTTAAAGATCTAGTCTTTCAAAATGAAAATATTCCTTTTGTTTCATTTGCTTGTAAGTTTGTTAAGATATATCTATATGATGAACAGTGTTTTCTTTTGGTTTGTTTCTCCGTCTGATAGATTCACCCATATGCAAGGAAATAGCATTTGAAGCAAACTCCCTTTCACTACCAATGGAACAGGATGTCCTGTATAGGTATGGCTATTGGACTTGATCACACTGACAACACTGTACCAGCTAGATTAGCACATAACCAAAATCTTATCTAATGGTTACCCCCAATTTCAAAACTCATGCAAAAGGGTACTTTCTCTTGCAGTCAATTCACAATGCCCAAATAAATCCACTCAAAAACTTGAAATTTCACAAGATTTTTATATTTGCAATTTATTAGTATCCTTAAAAAAAATTGTATCATAATCAGGCAACTGATAAAATTCTAGCTGTAATTTACACCTTGTAGCAATCCAAACTAAGCAATCATAATAGCTCAAGTGGTAGTGATAATGTTATGTAAGTAGGTTCAGTGACAAAAAAACTTCAAAATATTTTATTAAAATTCAACTCATTTTATAAGCATATATATATATATATATATATAAGAAAATGTTTGACTTCATTGTCCAATACAAAAGCATCAGCTCATTAGTCACTATAATTTAATCAATGTTCTGCTTCAGCACTATCAAATATTTTCCAATAACAATGCTTACCTCAGTTCTCAAATTGGGATTTTCTAATTTTAGTGCATCAGAAAAGGCTTCACATTCAACGAGGGGATGGAGATTGCATTTATCAGTCCATGCATTTAAAGTGGCCAATGCTGCAGTTCTCAAATGAACCTGAAAATTAAACAAAATAGATAATTTTTTTATTCTCTAGATCAATTATAGTCCGATTTCAAAAATAAGAGAAAAACCTTATGAATGAAAATTAACTAACATTCTTTGATCTTAATTGCTTTTTTGGCATGGAAATATTTTAATGGTTCTTTAATTGAAAAACAAGAAAACAAAATTTATTAGATAGTAGATGTTACTGCTTTGGCAGACCATGGAATAGCTGGGAAAAATATGTGGACTCACTAAAGAACTGAAAAAGATGACAGTCACAGTTCTGAGCAACATTAGTGATGCACTCAGAACAGTCTTGAAGATGCCTTGCAAAACAATTACAAGAACTGGAAATCCAAGGAAAAATTGAAACCATCCAAATGATAGCATTACTAAAAATCAAGAGGAGAGTGCTTGAGACTTGCTTTTACTACTCTATCGAAAACAGATACTCTTGGTGAAGAACACATCGGTTGTATATATATATATATACACACACACACACACACTTCTTTTCAACTGTTATATACAGGTATATATTTTTCTATTTTATTTCTGGAAAAGTTAAAAAGCTCCACTATATAAGTGTGAATAAAGTTCTATTATTTACCTTGCTGTCACCCAGGCAATTGATTATGCCCGGACCAACAGTGCGGATGTGCTGTTTACAATGTGGTCCCAATGCAGTTGCTAGGGTTTGGAAAATCCCCAAAGTGGTGATAACCTGCCATTAGAAAAAGTACATTTAATACATTGAAAACTACAGGCATCAAAGATTATCATCAACTAGAATAAAACAAGACTTTCCTCCTAGCTTTCAGTGACATACTTGATCACAACTCCAAGAATCATAAAAGAGAAAAAAAAATTCACTTCAAAGTTTTTCTATTTCCATATATAGAATGTGAACCTTTATTCAAGCTATTACTTTTTACACAAGTTAGCATGCCTAAGCTTTATTCAAAAAGATTTTTTTTTAAATCATAGGATTTAATTTAGACAGTACATAGATGTTACTGTAACAAGATTAGTCCTTACCATATTTTTATTGGAATCTCCGAGTCTTGCTTTCAAGGCATCTGGCAGTTGACCCAAGTTGGGAGTCACAAATTTATTTTCATTTAATATACCAATAACTTTCTGAAGACCTTCATTGCGAATCTTCCAGTTTTTGTCTGCCATTTCTTGCAATATTTCTCCAGTTATCAGATCACTGAGGAGGGGAGAAAAAAAATATTCAAAACCAAGAAATCATTGAAAAGCTACGAGTAGCTAATTTGTACTATATTGGCACCTTTGCCAAAAAAGGAATAAGCAGCCAAGTAGCTTCATTTTTCTCACAATACCCACCAAATTTTTATCATCTGAGACTTTCTTAACCCACCTACCCCATCCCAACTCTTCAGACAGTAGAAAGAGAATCAATTTTTTTAAAAATAAATTAAAAAAAAAAAAAAAAAAAAAAAAAAAAAAAAGTCATTTCAATTTTTTCAGAATTCAATTTGACAATATACTATCATACTCTATATCATTTCAACCAAGCTTTTCCACTGATACCTCATCATAAAATGCTACATCATTTTCCACACATGCCTAGATATCATAAAATGCTACATTTGTGTTGTGGAGAAATAAAAATGTCCATTTTACAATGAATCATTGTTGAAAAATCAAGCACCTTCTTGAAACAAGTGAAAAGACGAATTTCAAAAATTGAAAAGACCCTCTTCAGAAGGTGGTATTGGACTACACATGAGAATTTTCAAGTTTCTATGCCAGAAAAATGTAACCAGAAGCACTGAAATATTCACTGGAGGACAATCAGACAAGTGAAAAGGGAAGAATACCATTAGCCTGTTTTTTGGTCAGGTCTTATCATGGCTACAGTGATTCAATACAATTTAGTAATGATGCATGATGAAGATAACAGATAAGAAAACCTTGACTCATTCAAACATCATTTAAACATAGCAAGATGCAATGTGTTGTTGAAACTAAAATGATCTAGGACATCATACCCAGTGTGGTCAGAATACTAAATAGCAACAAATTTAATATACGTTCCCACATCAGATTGGGTTTTGTATCGACAGCCAAACCAATACTGAATATTTTCTTGTATTTGTTATTTCAAGTTATATCATTTGAAAAAAAAATTTCACTTGGAAACCATTCCTAAATTTAAGAGAAACAAATGCATTCATATTTCCAGAAGATAAAATATATGAAACATGCCGTCTGAAGAAAAAAAAAAAAAAAAAAAAAAAAAACCTTTTTTAGATTAATTTTTTTTTTTATATCAATTCTGAAATTCAACATTCATCAGGTTCTCTCAATGGTAATTTCAAATAAATAGCTGAAAATTATCATTCAATAATAATGCATCAATTAACAAAATTATATATAAAAGAGAGAAAAAAAATTTTTTTTCATATTGAATCATCTCAAACTATAACACAAAAAATTGCATTTTTGTTCAAGAGATTCAGGCTACTGAAACTAGGCCAGGTTTTTTTTTTATATTCATACATTGCAATATCCTGTAATATGAAGCCCTACAAAAATCGAATACGCTTTAAAAAATTAGAATCAAAATGTTCATTTAAATAAAGAAGTTAGTCCAGTTATTGATTAACAAAAGAATTCCACTAAAGAATAAAATCATCAATGATAATAACACTTCTGATTTTACTGACTATTATGTTGGAATAACTCATTCAAAAACTACACAGCACTAATAAAATGCAAACCTTTGCCGACTAAAAACTTACTGAAAACCAACACAAACATGGTAACTGTTTCAATTTCACATATTTTGGACATGGATATTTTTTTTTAATATTTTGAAAAATATTTCAACTGAGAAAATACCGAGATCTACCCCAAAATTTAATCTTCCAGGGCCCATGGAATTCCACAGAATGTCAATGAAATTCATTGGGAAGATATTGTGTGGACAAATAGTGAGTTGGAGGGAGTAAACAACACTTAAATCTTAACTTGCTCAGTTGCAAGAGAAGAGATGGCTCATGTTGGATTGATAATCTTAAATTTAAGAGAAAGTGAGAGGAAATATCTTTTTTTTAAATGAGTTAGAAAAAATTCTTCACCAAATATCAGTCCGTGGAATTAAGTCCTCCGGAGCAGCAGCCTCAGCTTCATTCTCCTCACTTCCCTCAGCATCATCTGTATCTTTGCTTGACGGGCTGTGGCCTCGGGTGGGGACAGGTGGTTTTTCACCCTTCACCTAAAATATCAAAATGGCAGCATTTGAAGACTTACTCAGTGTAACTATATATCAGAACTAAGTGTATATTATACACTATCCAGTTCAAAGAGATTTTAACTTCAAATTAAATTATCTACTTTTGACATGAATGAAGAATGTGATACTTGAAAAGTCTTACCAACTTCAAACTAAAATTAATTCAAATTTCACCTAATCAGGTTTAGTCTAAGGGGAAAAAAATACATGACATACAAAAGAAGCTTTTGCAAAACTTTGAAGAAAAATCTCAAAAGCAGCCTGAATACTGGATTTTGAAAAAATTACCTTCTCAAATTCTGCATCGATTTGTTGCAGCAAGGCTGATTTCTCACTCTCATAGAAAACACGGAGAGTGGGTCCCATGTACATATAAACAACACCAAGCAGATGGATGGCAGCAGTACGAATTGTCTAAAAGAAGGAAATAACACTTTAAGAAAAAAAAAATAGTTTACAAACGATGATTACCTTCAAAACAATCAAATTTTGAGTCACTCATTTTCAGTTCACTCACCGTATTTCCCAGCATTGAAGATGTGGTTTTTTTTTCACCAGATTAAGTCTCACAAGCTAAAGGTTCTTTATTTTTCTTTTAAAAATGTTTCAAGTAAAAATGGGAGTGTGACCTTGAGGTAGGAGCATCCTCGATGCTGGGAAATACAGTAATTGACTACTTTGTCAAAATAGACACCATTCAATTCTGACTAAGAAGAAAATGTTATGAA
The DNA here is from genome assembly GCA_963457665.1 of Thysanoteuthis rhombus. NCBI lineage: Eukaryota > Metazoa > Mollusca > Cephalopoda > Oegopsida > Thysanoteuthidae > Thysanoteuthis > Thysanoteuthis major. The sequence continues at coordinate 23,204,505 of OY735202.1, forward strand.
GTTCAATGTTCAAGAAGTTATTGAGCAAAGGGAGGATTCTATTGAAACTAAGATTCTTTCTCCATACAAACTCATCTACTTTGGATAGAAACTATGTGTTTATATTTGTAGAAGTTTGATTCAGTCTTTTTCAACAGTTGAACAAATTTTCTACATTTGAACATCAACCATTCTAGTTGACTGTTACCTTACTGTTGCCAAAGCCTAACTCAGAGTGCATCACCAATTCTCTATCTCACCTTAATGGAGAAAGCAATTATTACTGAAAATGACAATAATCACTAACTTATAAATTAGTAACTGTCAACTGACAGTCAACATCAACACAAGTTTCTTCAGTTTTCAAGTGGATCATACTGAATATGTATGTGTCACATGTTCAAGTCACACCAATGGAGCTAGTGCTGAAAATTTGAACAATTACTTATGTCTAGGAGAGACGTTTTTTGAATTCCCTTTCCAAAATTTAAGTTTATGCTAAATTGATTCCTAAGTTTGTGTTTGGCAATGTTCATGCACGTTTGAAAATTCAGACATTTTCAATGATCACTGAACAACAGAATACCAGAGAAGTAACTTTTCCATTGATCACCCCTTTTTCAATCTTTTTAATTGATTACCCCCGATATGGCATGATGCCAAAAGACATTGGTCATGTGACCACTTCTATTGAGTGACTAAGCCAATCTATTTCTAAATTTCCTTCATTTCCATTAATAATGTATCTATATTTATAATTCATATATCTTATAAAATACAGGAAGCTAAAGGAATTTAATTCAATAAAGCTTTTATACAGAGGTTTGTGGTGATCAAATGGGTTAGGGTTATTCATTGATTAGAGCAATTCATCTTCTTGTTGCTTCACATATTTTACCATTGCACATTCAAACTACATGAACACAAGAATAAAAGGATGTTCATTATTATTCATTGTGCTTCCATTTCACCAATCCCCATTACACTTCATATGCATCAACTTCTCATGGAGCTATGCGTTACTATCAAACTGCAGAAACACTTTTTGATGCTATTAAGCAGTGAGTCACTGAAGGAGCCACTATTCAGATCATTGGTAGGGTTAATCCATCGAGGATTTAAATGCAACAGGTTTTCACTTCATTGTAAACCATTGATATGATTTTGTCAATTACGAAACGGGGTAAACACACAAAAAAAGGAGATTGGCAAAAATGGAGAAACAAGGTAAAATGGGTGCTGTACAGATAATATAGTACTGGTAAATCAAATATTACCTCAAAGCTCATATTTCACTTTTTTGAAACGCTTTTCAAAGTCAAATACAAACATTTTAATGCAAAAGTAGCTTCAATACAGTATAGAATATCAATTTATTATAATTTATAATCAATATGATATTGAATTATAATACAAAACAAGAAGGCTAAATTCGCAAATGAAAAAGTGATCATCTGGCTTTAGTTCTGAACTGCCAAAAATGTTCATAGTAAGGAGACAGTATTTAAAAAAACTTTAATTTCTGTGCCACATTCAAGTTTACATGCTTTCTTTCAACTTCTGTAATTGATGTCATTTTGAGTTGTGAGGAGTGCAAAATCATTAAATAAAAATAAGCACTCAGAAATCACAGATGATAACAGGATGACTAAAAGAAATCCAAAGATATCTTATTGTTTCAGAAAATAATTTTTTAAAAAATCAGAAATTTAGGGGAAAAAAATATCCAAATATATCTGGATGTTCCAGGAAATTATCTAAATATACATCAACTTGAGCTTCCATTCATAGCATTCTATATCAGAATATGAAAAAATAACACCAAAAATTTAAGGGTTGCGATATGAAAATGGGCATAGATCAAAAGGGGATCGCCAAAAATTCCAGTTAGATCTGGTCTCATTTTTTTTTCAAATCAAGAGTTTTAAGTTCTTTTAGTTTATTTCAGTACTTTTTTTTTACCAGGTCATAGATCTACTTACTACGAAATAGAATTTGTAACTGTTTTGATTATTTTTCTTAATTTTTGGATACCTAAAAATATAGTTAAGCTCTAACATAACTTAGAATACGAGGCCAATAAAAACAAAATTCAATACCATGAGGTTTAATTTTTACTTTTTGAAATGAATGAATCCATGCAAAAAGAAATCAAAAAAATTAATAAAAAAAAATTTTAAAAAAAAACTTTAATAATACGCTTTCAGATTATGAGACTTGTTAAAAATCATTTACTGTCACCAATAACTAGAAGTTTTGTTGTGTTTAAATCTAAGGACTTTTTATCCCATTTAGCACTTAAAATATGAAAGGTTTTTTTCAATTTTAATGATTTAAATGATATTTCTCAAAAAGGAAAAATTTCCTGGAGAATTTGTGGTTAAATTTTGAATTAATGTAGGCTGAACCTGCATAAAAATGTCGGAAAGTAAGTGTCAGGTTTAGTCTTGTTATAGTTACATTGCAGACCCAGACCCATATAACCTTTAGAAGACTATTCTAAAAACCAACAAATTTTCAGAAGATTCTAGGGTGTAGTGGGTAGAAAGCACCTGAATATTGAAAGAGAAAAAATATTTTGGAAAACTGCAGGGTTTAAAGAGAAATCTTGACCAAATGTTTTAACCATACACTGGAAAACATGTTATGAAGACTAACTTTAAAAAATTACTATAATTTTTGTACACCTAAATTTATTGATTTATTTACTCGTGAAAATATCTAAAGTAATATTCTTTATTTGGTCCATGAAGCAATTTTCCGTGTAACCAACTATATTTGATACAATTATAAAAAATCTAAAATAGATATAATATTGATATTTATTCGGAAAATTTTTTTTTTGAAACAGTTAAGCAAAAATCATTAAATGGGAAACAATTTGTCACAATACAAATATGCCACAGACACAAACAAGGTTCCAGTTTTTGAGCCCATGTCAAAAGGAGAAAAAAAAAAACAAAAAAAAAACCGAAAAGACAACCATGCACAATAAAAGTGTCCGCAACATTTGAAAACCATTATACCATGGTCATTAGAATTGAGGACTTACTGCATAAATTTTCACTATCTTCTTATCAAAATTTGAAAACTTTTTAACTATTTTCAAAAAGGAATCAATTTAAACATGACACTGATCAGAATTCAACTCACCGGATTTGTGGCTGCTAATGCTGTTTTCACTTTTTCATGTACAGGTTTGAAATTTACTCTGAAAGAAAGATATTTATAGCCTGAATGTTTTGCTTTTTTTTTTTTTCTATTACCAAACAAAATCATGCTTGAATATCTGATATTAACATCAGGGAACTATCTGATGCTTTTATCACTCAGCATGGATTCCATTGAGAATATATAATACATACTATTTTAACTTCTCAGGCCCACACCAAAATGGAAAACTATCAAAAATTGTACAATTTGGGGGGGATGTCTTGATAGGTTATTTTTTAACCAGAAATGCAATTATTCTTTAGATTCTAAGTCGAGAACAACAAAACAGATGAAAAAGCATCACCCACATTAACAAATAATAATAGCAAAGTTGCTGCTGAAACCAGAGTCTTATACAGAGAAATAACAAAACTAGAATACCCAAGTGATGATTTGAGGACAAAGCCTAATTTTCCTTCAACTGTTCTGCAGTATCAAAGAATTCCAGACCTTTACACACACATATATATATATATATATATAAACAAATAAATAATATGTATAAATAAACAAGTACATATAATGCTCAGTGTTGAAGAAAAGTGAATCAGAAGAAATTCTCTTTAGAAAGGTGCAACTCAATAGCTGTTTGAAATTGAAAACAAAACTTACTTGAACCCAAACTCTTTTATAGCTTGTGCAAGCCAGTTCAATGCTTCAGTTTGATTTTTAGGATTCTTTTGAGAAAAAACTGCATTAATTACCTACAAAGGTAATAATATAAACTGTTAAATACTCATAAAAGCAGAAATCATTTGTACCTTGCACAAAACATTTTTCAAGTAAGCTCATCAATGATCTGATCAAAATTTTGGTCAATGTTAAATAATTCAAATAATAAAAAATACTTTTACTTTATCTTAAAGTAAAGCATACACTAAAAACTTTCCTTTTCTTCCATATTCAATGTTAGAATCAACAAACAAAAAAGACTTAAAACGCACACTGATATGACAGTTGTTACAATATAATCAAGTGATCTTTTTTCAATGAATTCAGTTAGAATTAAACTCTAATGCTAAAAATAAAATTGAGCCAAATTTTTGCCAACTCAACACCAAGTCAAACAAAGAATAATTGAATTTGATGCTGCAAGTTGATGTACCAGTTGGAAATATTTAACCATTACAAGCTAGAATTACATAGTAACAACTATTGTAAATTTACTATTAAAAAATAATTTGCAAGATCTAAGGGCAGAATATTATCTGAAAGCAATATCAAGACTAATTCAAAGAGGAACTGGAGTCAATTACTTCTTGAGAAACAAAATCCAGATTGGTAGCTTCTGCAATATAAAGGAGAGCTTCCTTGCAAGAACCACCAGTCTTTACATCTCCAATTTTCTCAACCATGGTTTCTAAACAAAATCCAGCTGAGGTCTTCGTGAATGTTCCTTTCTGAGCCAGCTGAGTAAGGAGTTCGAACTTTAAATTCAGCACCTGGAAAAAGAAGAGGTTTTTCTATTCATATAATGAATATCTTACAAATAAAAACTTTGAATAATGCAATAATGTAGGAGGTATACAAGGGAATTCAATTGATGCCGCTTTTCTAAGATTGCCGAATCGATTGAGACATCCTTGTTTTGATTATATTCAATTTCAACTAAATTAAAACTACATATTTATTAATTCAGTATAAGAAATCTATCATTGAAGACCAAAACAATCTTTCAGATGGATCAAATTCAGGTGGTTTATACATAACTATGCATGCAGAACATTCATGATGAAGCATAATATATTTTTGCAGAAATATATGGATTCTCCTTTTACATCTTTTTCAAATTAAAGATAGTCAAACTAACATGTTATCTATAACTTTGGTCATCAAACACAAACTTCAGAGAATCATGAAAATTCTTACTTGAAAATTATTGTCCTTAAGTCCAGGTTTCTTACAAAGTGTTCTTACAAAAGCCTGAGTTGGAATTTCCTCTCTTGTCAGTGCTTTGATAACCTGAAATCAAAAGACACGATTAGAGTTTTTAAAATACACTGTACATCTGATATAACACGGAATCACTTTTAATGCAGTTTGAGAATGGACCCTAATCCTCAAAAAGAACCTAAAAGAAACGTCAAAAAGCTTTACAAACATCAAAGAGCAATAAAACATCGGAAGCCATTTTATGGCCATTAGCTACAAATAGATTATCTTTAAAATAACTAAAAAATAGCAACAAGAACAGAAAAAGAAGTGCTAAAAATTGTACATCATACTCTTGATCCCCCTTGCTTCCTCACCCCAAGTCGACACTTGCTGCATATGTAACTAAGTTTTGTCTTGTCAAAATATAATGAGTAAGTGTCACAATTTTTTTTTTTTTTTAAATTCTTATATTTATCTGTCTTCCTGCTGGACAAGTCTCGCCCAATCCCACAATATTCGGTTCATTTCTGAATGAATTACAGAAAGCTTCCCCCCATCCTCCATGATTGCCAGGGTAAATTACCTATTTACTATAAATGATACAAATGGATTATTTCATATAATTTTACACCAATTTTCACTCACTGTCAGTCAATGATGCCCACTACCCAGTCTTCATGCAGAAAAAAGGTTAACTTGGATCAAAGTTTGTGAAAATGGAAAATTAGTTACAACCCGGACTCACTGATAATGTAGTATAAAATTATGGACCCCAACTTCCACATCATAACAGGTCTACAATGTACTAGAATTCAAGGAAAAAGGCATGTTTTATTCCAATAGTCTTTCAGATTATTGAAACGATTGAATTGCTCCATCCAGATAGAGAGAAAGAAACTTTTATATCTGGATTGAATGGATATTTTACAAAGACATTTGGTATATCTGTGACTATGTAAATTTTGTATTTATTTATAATATTTGCAAAAATCATAGAATACCATTTTATGATATCACAAAATTTTTAAAAAAATCATTTAAGTTTAATTTGAGGGGAGACATACAACTTTGAGAAACAGGCTGTATTAGAATAGCAAATCAAACTTACCGTTAGAAACTTATCCATTGCTTCGAGACGTTCTTTCCAGTTAGTACTTGATAATTGTGTTAAGATTTCAGCACTCAAGTGGGCTGAAACTTTCTCTTCAACTATATCATCCTATGAAAAAGAAAAACCCTCATTAAAATAAATAAACAAATATTCATATCATAATACTATTAAACGAGACATTATTCAGGCTGTTACCTACATATATATTTTGTACATAGATAATTAACCTTTATAATACAAAATGAATTTTTGTTTTTACTCCCAGAATACAATATACTGATTGTCAAATTGAGATGTTAAGTATACAAAATCATGGGGTTACTATCTAAACTAAGAGTTGAAACTTATTAAAATCTCAATAGCAACTATAGCATACAACAAAGCTATTTTGCCATACAACAAAATATTGCAGAGTTGCTTTGAAAAATAAATTTTTACAAGAAGCAACAGAGTTGCTTTAGACAAAGTGGTATTCATGATCTTAATTTCATATTTTGTAATTTTATTATTCTAAATACTTCCAAATGCAGCTATATGATTTTACTTAAAGATTTGTTGGATGCAATCTGATATTACTCACCCCAAGTATTGGCTCTGTTGGTTCTTCTTTGTCACTTTTATCACCACTCTTGCCTTTAGGGCCTGCAGATTTCTTCTTTGGCTTGAAGGGAAAAATTTATGAGAATGGAATTAACTATGGAGGATAGTGGAAAAGGAAATATTAAAATCACATACGCACAGTTAGGGAAACTTGAAGATAGATGATCACATTAAGAAAGGAAGAATCAATGTAAACCAATTAATGAAAGTATCAGTTCAGGATATGCTCTACTTCAAAAGATTTTAAGGATTATCTGTCTTCAATTAAAAATTCTGTTCAATGCTGACATGTTATCAAATGGCAATAAGACATTATATATTAGGAATTTTTTCACTTCAAATTATTGAAAAAGAGTTTGAATTTGAGAAGTGAAAAATTATTATACAACGGTCCAAGTAAATGCGAGTACAGAAGTAATCAAGATGAGGACAACAGTCCAAATAAATCATTGTATAATAAAAAGAGTTTGCATTCACTTATATCAAAGAGTGAAACAAAATATTCAAAAATCAGTAATAGGAACCTTCTCATAATTTGTATTAACATTAGGGCAAACATTTGATTTTTTTTATAAAGATTAGGCATATTGCACATTTGGTAGTTTCTCCTCTAGTTTAACTGAAAATTCATACATTTGATATCACTGGAAAGAGAAACAAATCTTACTGCAGATTTTGAAGCTGGAGCAGTGTGTGGTCGTTCTGCAGAGGCCTGAAATAAAGAAATTTTAAAATAATAAACAAACTAGAAATTATGAATCACCACCACCCATATATGCTCATTTTTATTACAAACTTAATGAACCCTCCACTGTTAAACCAGGGAGTTTGGGGGAAAAAAAATCAATAAAATTAAAATACAAAAATAAAAAACAAGAGTAATAAAATAAATAAATTTCACTGCTTTGTGTAATTTAGTGCAGAATTCTAAGTTTCTTCTCTGAATGCTTCGAGCTGGGCAAAGTGTATATATATATATATATATATATATATATATATATATATATATGTGTGTGTGTGTGTGTGTCAACTGTCAGAACAAATAACTTGAACCCAGCGTGTTTAAACACGTTTTTTGTAGGTAGTAGCAATTAATCCCCATCAAAACAATTTTTCAAACATTCTCTTATTTTCTGTTCATTTTCAATTGATAGATATTTGTTTTGTGTTTTTTTTTTTTTTCAAACATTGGCCATCTCAACCTTTGGGTTTTTTTCCACACACTGGCCATCACAAATTTTTTCAAGGAGAAAAGAGTCCATTCTATAAGGTTTTAAGAAAAAAAAAAAAAAAAATTTGACTACTCAGCCACCAATAAAACAATGAAAATAAGGAAAAATTTTTTTTAAAAAATAGGCAACACAATTTAGAAAAAAAATCCATTTAAAGCAATAATAGAATGTTTTTCTTTCATGAATTCTTATTTCTTTTCATTTACCATTAAAAATTGGGTTTTTATTAGGTTTTTGACACTCACAGGCAATCACAAATTTATCAAGGGAGGAAAAGTGCTATTCTAAACATAATTTCTGTTATTCTTTCTTTTCATTGTTAATTATAATGAATCTTTTTTTTTTCTTAAAATTTGGGCTTATTTTCCAGCAAAGGCAAGAAAAAATTATTAATGACAAATTTGTTTCCAGGTCATTTCCTCTTAATTTCCACAAAACATTTGATTGTTCCCTTTCTTAAATTAAAAGAGAAAACAATGAAAAAACGAAACTGCACTTAAAATTGAAAGAAATAAGAGAATTCATTTAAGAGAAAAAATTAAATAGATACATTGTATTATGGTTTTGAATAAATTGATCTTTCAAAATTATTTTGCCTTGCTCATTTCTTTTTATGTCACTCAGAATTCCAATCAGGACCACTGAGGTTATGTTCTTATCACATTAAAACCTTATGAAATGAACACTTTTCCTCTCTCTATGAATTTTAAATGGCCAAACAAAAAACAAATTCAGACCAAATTTTAATTTATTAGAAATAGAAATAAGAGAACCAATGAAATAAAAACAGCAGTAAGTAATGTTTAGAATGGCACTTTTCCTACCTCAATAAATTCAAAATAAGCCAGTGAGTGGAGAAAAAAAAACACAAACACTTGAAAACAAATTGTTAATAATTAAAATTGAAAAGAAATAAGAATTGATGTAAGGAAAACATTGCATTTTATTGCTTTGAATAAACAGTTTTTTTAGAAAATTGTTTGCCTTGCTTATTTGACACACAGAATTCCAATCAGGACCACTATGGTCAGGTGGTCAAAAGTTTTTAATAAAACCTCATAAGATTTTTCTCACTCAAATTCTAGATGTCCACTGAGTGGAAGAAACAACAAAACAAAAAACACAGCCAGTCTTTTTGGGGAAACTAATTTAAAATGAAAAGAAATGTGAATTATATGCAAATTATATTTAGATGGGCACTTTTCTGCCCTTCATTAATTTGTGATTGGCACTTATCAGGTTTAATAGCAGCAGCAACAATAAGAGTTAGATGCATAGCAGATGGGATAAGTGAAAAAATGTTTTTTTTTGTTTTTTTTTCAACCATCCGGTGACCAATGTCTTTTGGCAGCATGTCATGTTGGGGGAGTATAAGTAAAATGAATGTTCAAAATTTTGAAATTATTGTGAATTTCTATCAGAAAATAATGCTTTCTATATCAACTTCAATAATTTGGCTTTGATTTTCAAAATTTAAAATGTAGGAGATGGTGGTGTCTGGAGAGTGATAATACTGGATACAATGATGATATTACAAAAAATCCACCATCAGCAACAACAAAAATTCCAAAACGCTTCACTATCCACCATAAAAATTTTTAGCTTCTAAGAAAATACAAAATTTACCTTGGATCTTTCAGTTGGCCTGCTAACAGGTTTTGGCACATTGGCTGGTTTTGATGGTGCAGGGGCTGCTACTGTCTTCTGATTGGGGCGAGGTTGGCCATTTGGTAATAACAATACAGCCTTCTCACAACATTCTTTGATCTGAATTTTTGAAAAAGTCAGAATTATTAATTCAGTGACGACAGATAAACAAAGAGTTTTGAATATTAACCTACAAATTAAAAAACTTTTTTCATTAAATCCACTGGCCATAATAGCATATATTTGAGGATATCAAAAATATTTTCTTCAATGAAACTTAGCATCAGTTGAAGACTCAACTGTATACCCCAATCTCAGCTAGTTTACAAAATACCTTGATATGGATAACTTCATCCAATTTCAAGTAATACAATATATTTTCATCTATCTATCAAGAAAAAACTTTGACATGATGAAACTTCACAATGAACATTAGGAATTAAAAAACACATTTCTTAGACAACCCTATTGTTACTATAAACTGAATGAAAATCAGTTTACAAATCATTAAGATACAGGGAAGATGACTTAGAATTCTGGACCCCCCACCAAAAAAAAAAAAAAAAATTTAGTCCATTTTTCCTAAGCCCATATCCTGCCTCTCTATAAAATGTCTTAGGAAATTATTGGAGATACTGTACCAACAAATATACGCAGAAAAAATTTAAATTAAAAAAAAAAAAAAACTGCTATCGAAAAACAACAACTATCTATCAACTTGAGGAGATAATGTGTTGGGGACATATAGCTACAAAAGCAGGGAAGAAACTTCACAAGGATCCATCCTCAACTTTTGTATGGACACATTATGTTGCAGGAGCTGTAACTAAAACTTTCACAAATTGAATCACTTTTCCATTTCCCATCTTTTCACAAAATTTGAGATAATGTATGGTGTAGACACACAGCTATAATGTAGGAGAGGTAACTTTATTAGCCCCTAAATTTATGTTTGAAATTGCTACATGATACTCGAGATCCATGCCAAGCTGGGCTCAGATTGGTCAAGTAGTTAGAGTTACGAGTTTTGGGACGAATAGCCATGATGTAGGGGAGGTAACTATGCACGGATCGGAGCTGCAGAATTCATATACAAGATCCCCCCCACGATACTTGGTATGTATGTATCATCATTCTATACTTATACCCTTATAGAGGATGTAAAAGGGTTAGGTACATTCAAGCAATTGTTGGTAAGACCCCTTTCAGGCTTGCCAGGCATGTCAAAGCTTCATTCTGTTTGCAGCTAGTATTCCCTGATGGCCACCCATTTGGATATTCACCAAGTTCAACTTTAGTGATATCTCAAGAACTTGTATATCTTAAGTGATTTGGCCATAAGCCCCGGCATCGGGGAGAGGTTCCCCAGAGGTATGAAGAACCATTTTTGAATTTTTAAAACTCAGTGCAGGATCGAAACACAGCTTAACAGAAGCAAGCAATCTCCCAGAGTGATCAGAACAATACTTGCCATCCATGTCAATTTTGGGGACAAATATCTATGATGTGAAGGATGTAATTGTACATAGAAAAGCATCCAAATTTATATTTGAAAGTATGAGTAGTTTGTGAGCTATGAATTTTGGGGACAGATAAATATGATGCAGGGGTGGTAAATGTGCATGAAACAGCCCCAAGATTTATATTCAAGATCTCTGTATGATAGCAGGTATTCATATCAATTTTGGTTTAGATTAATAGTCTCTGAGTTAAGGATCTTGGGGACAAATAGCTAGTATCTGCTCAAGAATTCAGTCACTCCTTCTGTGATCTATTTTCCATCCTTCTACAAATTCATATAGAACTTCATGAGATATCATGTAGACCGAAAGTGGGGTATTGATTTACAGTGTACACATAACAAGGATCCAGTTTTGCATTATATTTACAAGAGGGAGAGGTCTGGTTTTTTTGTAGCCTATGATATGTTATATATGCCTGAACAGATTCATATAATTGGGTTTTGTGGTTTAGGCATGCATAGATTTTAAACAAACATCAAAATTACATATAACAGTATAGACGTAGATCACTCGGATAATATTTGTTAGGAAATTTTAAAAATCTGAAAATTGTCAAATTCACTTGAAAATGCAAAACTAACCAGTATTTCATAAAAGTGAAGTTTTTTTTTTGGGGGGGGGGTGAATAGTGCTACAAAATAAGAAAAATTCCAACTAATATATTCCAAGCTGTTAGATTGTTCTGACCTATGAAGAAAGAAAAATCTATCCAATTCCAGTAAGAAAAGGTGAAAATTATTACGAAGAAAAAAAATATAGCTTACTTTTTGTTGCTTGATGTTGTCAACATCTGCAATGAATGGCATGATATTCTTCTCCCCAACCAGTTGCATAGCAGTTCCAAGGGCTTCGAAAGATTTCTCACGAACATCAGGGACGGGATCATTTATAGTCTGAAATGAAAAATAAGATTCTGTGTATAGTTTCCCATGAAGTAAACATACATCTCATTCATATGTTTCAATAAAACAGTTCTCAAATAACTACAGCATCTTATGCAACAATCAAAATGTATTGGGCTTCAAGTGCAGAAAAAATTTGACTAAGAAATTTACTGATGCTAAAAAGAATTTAACGAATATCAAAATTATAAAGGTGTAGATCTAGATCAGTTCAAGGACTTTATTTTATATTTAAGGTTTGATTATTGAAATGAATGAAATTTTTACATCTCAGTTAAAGATATAAAAACTTCTTGAAATAACATGAAAATACATTAAAGGGTGGTTCTTTATGAGAAAAAAAAACAAACAAATGAGTGCTCACCTTTACCAATGCAATGCAGTAAACTTTGAGGATTTTCTTGGGAAGTAGAGACGGAGCAGCTTTGGCAAATGAGCGGGCTAAAAATCCTGCAGTTTCAGCTCGAATGGAGGGGTTTTTATTTTCAAGAGCTGCTACAATTTCTTCCAAAACAGATTCATAGTTTATCTAACAAAAAAAAAAAAAAAGTCAATTTTTAAAACATTATCAAAAACCCAAATTTCTCCTAAAGAAAAAAAAAAATCCTTCAGAGGAAAATATAAAATTTATCCTTGTTGAAGATTTAAATACTTGAGAATTATGAATATAGGATTCTGACAGTGAAAATGTTTCATATCACAAGTAAATTTATTTACACATACAATATCTGCCAGACTAAATGTTGTCTACTGCTAATAAGATGAAAACAGAGAAAATTACCTATTAGACTGGCTACATGACTGATACATCCTCTATACCTATCAGTACCTATTGAGTGATGAGTATCACCTGCGGTGACAGAACAAACTTTTTTGCTTGGCAAACAAAGTTGCTAAATGTTGAAGAAGGAAACTTTATTTTATTTATTTTTTTTTTTTTAAAACATAAAATTTAAATAAATCCAAGCATGAGGAAAGAACTTCCAGGTTCTAGATTAGTTATGAAGAGAAAATATTGAAAAATTATAATATGCACAGAAAGGAAAAAAAGAACAGCTTACTGAATAGAAAACTGCATCAATAGCTTCTCTCAAAGCAACCACAACTGTAAGTTTTTTCTCCTTAAATTTATCAAGGAGTACACCAAAGCACTAGGAAGAAAAATACAAATACATGCAATTATTTTTACAATATTTTTCAATAAAATATCAAATATCTTAAAATAAACTTTCATCTAATTTCTCATAATTTACTTTCTTTTGAATAAAAAAAAGTTTCAGTGTTGTGAGTATCAAGTTAGAAAAACTCAAAATTCAATACTGAAAATTAGAAGCCAAAACATTTTATAAATAATTATATGAATTACATATCCTTGTGATTAAAAAAAGACAAAAAATAAATCACTTTCTGTAATGAAAATTATCTGAACTATTCAAAGATGCCAGATCAAAAATTTGTTTTTGGTTATCTACTCAATTACAAAATAGAAATTTCTATCTTGAGTATGGAAAAACAAATAGCATAAAACAATTTTGATGAGTTAATCAAGAGAATTTTTTTTCTAAATCATAATACAATGTCAATTTTCTTCAATAATTAAATTTACGATTGGAGGCAAACTATGTTGAGAAATTCATAAACTAACCGAATTTGCATACGGTTTGAATTCTTTACGAAGACCATTAGCAATACCAGCTAATATCTTCCCTCCCAAAGCAACAAGCATGACATTGGTGTCTTTGCCAATAATCTATAAAAGAAAAAAACAAAACAACATATATTGCAAAGAAAAAAGTGATAAATATATAATTCATAAGAAACTGTGAAAAGATAAAAATGAAAGAATTTCAAGTAAATTTTCAATTTATTCAAAGTTGCTCTAGGCAAAAACTTATTGCTTTAAACTGAATTCAGATATTGATTATACAACATCTGAATTTCAATTCGTTAAATCAATTCTTTTAAAAAGATATGCTCACCTTAACAATCGATTTTATGAGAGAATTGTAGTCTCCAGGCTCTAGTTTGGGATTTTCTGACAATTTAAGAAGTGCATCCAAAGCTTCCTTACGCTCCTGCCATTTTTTGGCTTCCTACAATGTAAAAAGGATGATATGTAAATGAAATACTATATACTAATAATTTTTCCTCTGCTACTGGTATTCATGTAAAACAAGTGGTTGGCAACTAAACTGGCTCCCCCACCTAAAAATAAGTTCAGTCAAACAGTGGTGAGCTCCTCTGAGCCAACAGCTACCCACACTTTAGTAGGAGATGCAACCACCAATATGCAACAGTAACTAAAAAAAATCTCAAAAATCATAACTAAAAATGATAATCAAATAAACACCACAATCAGTAGACAATACTCTTAAACTGAATGAAAACATTCTGTAATCTTAAAATGAAGGACACCATACAATCCAAAGCTTTCTGTCTTAATCCCAGATCACAAAAACTAACATTGAGTTTTAAGTGTAGCAAAAAAACATTTCCAAATAGTTCTCTTTAAAGTCCCCAAGGTTTTTAATAGATGATACAGCAAATAATTACAACCCAAATAAAATTGACATGATAAAATCAAAATAATTCAACAATTTTTGATTTTTTGACTTGTATTTCTTCCATGTTATTTCAGTCATTTTTTTTGTCACGACTCCCAGTGACAGCACAGATTGAAATAAAGGATAATCCTCAAGATCTGAGTTGCATCCTCTATCCTTGGATGTCTGCCTTTCTATGGTAATAAAAAACTGACCAGTAGAAGTCATCTAAATTAAGCTAGTAAGCTATTTTCTTTACTTCAACAGATGACAATCATGTATATTTGGATTTTAAACTTGTATTTGATGAAGTGATAATTTACAATGCTCTAACTAGCATTTTCATTTTAATTCTCTTGCAGCTAACTAAACATCATAGAATGACAATCTTGGAGTGGCAATAACAAGCAACAGAAATGAGATGAAAAACTGACAATGCTTCATATAATTATCAAGAATGTTATTCAAATTTTTCTTGTCCAATATCAGAAGAAACAATGTTGCAAGTCTTTTTTCACAATACATAATCTACACAAACACTAAATTTCAGAAATAAAAAAAAGTTGGAGCACATACTATCTTTTCAAAATAATCTTTAGGCAACATAGCCAATATATTGACAGGTTCTATCAGGTCATATGGGTCCACTTCTTCCTCAACTTGGCATTCTATAACAGACAAAAGAAAACAAGTGAGGGAGTGAGGTTAAAAATAAGTGAAACAAAGTTTGAAAATTCAACAATTACAGATATTTAAGCAAACAGAATTTGTTAAAACAAGAAATAAAACAAGAAATCAGATGTTGACTTAAGCTTAAAATTGTACAATCATAACTGGTACTGTATTTCAGAAAATTAAAGAGAACACCTTTTGAAAAGAGGAAATATATTTGACGTGGCATCATATAATTGAACACAATATTATCAAAGTTCTTTTCATGCTTAAATTCCCTTTATAAGGAAGGAATTATTACTCCATGACTATCCAAAATGATAAATAATGATAATCCTTTAGTTGTGCTAATGACCAATGCACAAGTCTATCATCAGTCTATTGAAACATCTGAATGTTTTCTCACCTACACTTTCAGAGCAAATATCAAATCAATGTGGGTTCAAATTTAATTGACCCCACTTTTGTCATAATTACAAAGAAAATACATGAACATAGGTCAAGATGAAGTAAAGAATTTATTTGTAATTTATGCATTTATGGTCAATACATTATCCCCTCCCCCTAATGCATCATACTATACTTCTTGCAATGCATTAAAAACTAGTGAGAGTATGGTATGAGTGTAATAGTTTAGTTTGGTGAAAACTAATGTGAAAGGAAAAAAATACTCTTTAGTATGCCTTCGACCTGTCAGTTCTGAAGGATTTTAAAGACATAAATGGCAACTAGATACACTTTGGTTCATAGAATTTTATAAAAATACTCAATAGATAATAACAAAAGATAAGAAAATGTCTACCTCCTCCAGCTTGCCCATCTCCTGATGAGGCAGCTGCCATTTGGCTCTCAATTTTGGCTTTTAGATCTTGTTGCGATCGCATGAAACGAGTCTGCACTGGCTTTTCATTCGGAAGTTTTTCAAATTCTGCTTCAAACTCTTGGACCTACAGAATAAAGATGAAATAAAAAGAATTATCTAACTCATATGACTGCTCCTTATAAATTTAATGTTGGACAAAAAACATTCTTTATAGGGAATTTCCTATTCATCAGTGATCAAAATGTATCTGAATACAGAAGAACAGTATAGGGTAACTAAACTGAGAAAAATATTTGAAAGCTACTGACTGAATGTATAAATTTAACATCAAAAATGTAATTTTCTTACGAATTAACAATCAAGAGAATGTGATACATGCAAATTACTATACAGATTTTAATAACCAGAAACACATTCGAATATCAGATCTTCAATTTTCATATGTAACAAATTTTATTTTTATATGCTATTGCTTTATTTCATATTTAGTTGATATTTTTCTAATATGAAACATACCAACAATATAACTGAAATTTGTTAATTTAAAAGGCTTTACTGAAAATGGCATGTTTTTCTAATATTGCTTATTTACAGAAGTGATACACACTTTAATAAATAGAATCAAATTGTGAAAATAATTGAAAGAATTAGTCAGAAAATAATAATTGGAAAAATTTGTTAACTTACCTGGATTGGCTTGAAGTTGGAAAATTGCGGTTTGATAGCGGCACCAACCCATCGATAGATCTCTATGACCAACTGTTTAGTTTCTTCCCTGACTGTTTTGTCTCGATCATCCAGTAATTTAGCCAGTACTTTGACAATGGGTTTTACCTGGATTACCTTTGAGCCAAACTCTCTGCAAATAGAATAAACCTTAAGCTATGAGAGTGTAACTACCATAGATGATATGTCATTTGATATAGCTTATTCAATTCACTCATGGCTCAAGATTTGGTGTGAAATGAACTCCATCAAAATATTCAAGTATGATAATGGCAATATAAGAGAGGCAATATAAGTGGACCTACCTCAAAGCTCGAGTAAGAGCCATGATACAACCAACCACTATTTTTGGTTGTTTATTTTCAACACCTTTCAGCAGTTCTTCCTAGAAGAATAAAATATCAATTAACTTTAACATAATAAATGATAGACATAATTTAGAACATCCCCAGTAAGCAACAATGACAGACAAGTACAGTAAACACTCACTATACCTAACCTTGAAATAAATTTCAGCTAAAATGAATATGTGGAATATAAACTAAAAGTTCAAGGAAGGTAGGGAACATAAACTTGGCATTGTCCTAGTTCTACGATCCAGCCTTTTATGGCTTTTAGATCAAGATTAAAAGTTTAGTAGCTGTTCTTCTCATGACAATGAAACATAGCATTAACTTCCAGCCTTCAATTTTAAATCTTATGGCAATATTTTAACTTTTTATTTTTCAATTTTCTCACTTACTGATCGATATAAGGTAAGGTAAAATATAGCACAAGGTGCCACCAAGCTGCTTTTGGATTAACGGAACAACTTTTGTTAAATGCGGCAATTATTTACCAAATGTGGGATCACCATTAGATATAAACTTTTGGTTTCAACAACAACCCCATCTACCCCAATGGTTTGTCAGAGAAAAGGTTTACTATACTGCCAGAGAGCAAATTCATTTTTTTATTAATGTTATCTAAAATGATGAAATGAAATCCTATAATGAATTAATATAACTGGTATGCTAATCTTGGTTTTTTTATCTTGGTTTTTTATTAAATTGATGTTAAAAAATAGACATGGAACCCTACTGGAAAGTGAGATTACACAGGAAACAAAGTAAGAGAAATACAAAAAATAAAAAAAATCTCCCTTCAGTTGCACTTGTAATATCTTGAATGCAATAATCAAGGCACTTCAACCAAAATAATTTAGCAAATTACCGAAAAGAAACAAGACACTAAAATTACATCAGCATCAGATTTGGACTTAAAATGAGAGATTAAAAAATAAATAAATAAATAAAAATTAGAATACATTGAATTACAAAAAGCCTAAACCTAACCAGTTTTTCTTCATGTGTCAAATGCTATGATAAATACAAAGAAAGAATCACCAACCTGGACTATGTCTGGCTTCTCAATTTCAATATACATCATTATAATCTCATTGCCAAGTTCTTTTGTCTTAGCTTTGCTGGCATTCAAGCATTTGGTCACAATACCAGAGATCACTTCTGAACAAATTCTGCAAATATACAAAAGGAAAAATTATTAACATTTATAACAGGAATGCCAAAAATATATAAATTGGTGAGTTTATAGTGATATCCACACAGATAAATTTGAAGAATTTGGAGACATTCTAGGTTTCAAAATCTAATTTGAAAGTTTGTACACTTTCCAGCTAAAAAGACTGAACATTAGTCATGGATTTTATCAAATAAAGATAAGTACAATCAATTTGTAGATTCAGTTTATACACCTTCCTAGTCTATCCATTAATAAATAAGAAAAGTTTAATTATGGCCCACTTGTTTCTTAGAGTTCTGTTTTGAAAATGTGGTGAGTTGCACTCCAAAGAGAATCATGTAGAAGTGTATTTTCATCAAGAGACATTGTCCTATCGCAGCATTGGATTTCTTTTAAGTAATTTTCTTTGCTATATACAATGAACACCCAACCATGTAAATATACAGGCAAAGAGTTTAATGAACAGAGTACCAAGCTAGAAACTCCAAATCTAGATTTTAATTCAATGGAGGTCCAGAGTGGTATAATGTTTACCGACACAGAAACTAGATTCAATGAATCTAGTTAGTATTTCAAGCAAAAGCTGCTTACATTCACTCTGTACTAATGCCTTCAGAAACAGTATGAATCCACTTCTTCCTACAGCTATTGGTATATACCAGAGCAATTGGAGCCCTTTTGCCCTGTAAGGTAGTCCAACCTAGAGAAGGTGACTGACACAGACAAACCAGGAGTAGAGCCACTAGAGCAGACGAGCGATAAACTCCTAACAACTCCTGCAGCCAAAAAGGCTACCGGGTGTGAAATCTCATCATTCCACTGGAAAACACCCTTGGATGCAAGAGAGTTGTATCATTCCTATGCAACCATCCTCCATATTTTAAAAAAACTTGTGCACAGGTTACTAAGCTAATCTCCATACAACCAGTTTTGTTTGTTGATTGACTATCATTCAGATGGTCAACGAACAAAAAATAAATAAATAAACTGATAAGGTTTATCATTCTTATATTTCTAATCCGATTGTTCTAATTGAAATGATGTAAATAAATATCAATAAAAAAGATAAAGCAAAAGAATCCATGATTCAACATTTAATTTAGAAGACGTAACATAAAATATACAATGCAAGTCTTCAAGACATCCAAGTACAAGGAACACAGTGTAAGTTCTGGAGTATAAGTCTCACCTCCCAGCTACATGCGCATTCTCCACATAGGCCAATACAGCTTCCAAGGCTTTCTCCTGCGCTACAGCATTGCTGTCAACTACAAATTTTTTTATAAGGCCTTGGAACTTGGCAAACTCCGGGCTTTTCTCATCATCTTGGCTATTGAACAATTTTGTAGCTTCTTCATAGCCGGCAACTCTGGCTTTCCAAATCTGAAGAAAAAAAAAATGTTTTTTCTGAATATTGATATCTAGACAGGTTATGTGGTACTGATCATTTAATTATAAATGGATAAACTTATTCTAAACACAACTGTGCTATTTACTCTCATATGCAGAATTATTACATAATGCCAACTGATAGGTTTAATGATTCTGAATACAATATGAAGATATGGAGTATTTTTTTCAATTTTATCAAACTTTTTCCAAATTTCTCTTAACTTCTAGATTAAACTTATTCCTATTCAGAATAATTTTTTATGATTAGATTAATTGGACTGGGAAAAAAATACAGCATAAAACAAAAAGTTATCGTCCAAATTTGTGTTATCCTGAAGAAAATCATAGACGAGCAAAGAAAATTAGATGACAACAAAAAATTGAAAAGCTCAATAAAATTTCATAATCTACAAGATGCAAAATTAGAAATAATATCAAACAAGCAAGATCATTTTTTTTTTTATACCTTACCTTAAGTTTTTAATGTCTATCATTTTTTTCAAGTTTTATGTAGAAATACAGTGTCTGATTAAAGTCAATTACCAATTATCATTGTCATTCACCTCATTTCCAAATAAAAATATCCTTCTCGACTTCTGGAAACTAAAGTGAAGCTTTGGAATATTCATGGTAATTTATTACACAAGTACGAGATTATCCTGGATAATGTTACATAGAAAATAAATGTCAAATAAATAATAAGCCTGAGTATCTATATTAAAGTATACTGTAACTGTGCATTCAAATAATTATGAGCATTATACTACCATATAAATTAATGTTGAAAAATCTGATTATGTAGAAACAAGGTCTTGTTGAGGATTCAACAATAAGCCAGTGAAAAATGTAAAATTTCCAATGAAACTGAATAATACCTATTTTGATTTTCAGGTTTGATAGAAATATTTCATAAAATTGAAAGTTTATGAAAGAACTTGGAATCATGGTTGAAATGAAAAAAGTCTCAACATGTAAGAATGAATAAGTGAAAAAACTATTTAAAAATTCAACTGATTATGAAAGATGGAAACAGAAAATTTAATCAATGTATGTGAACATCATTTCGCGGTCAAACCTAAATAAATTAATAGAAGAAATCAAATAAAGTTCTCACAAAATAACTGTCTGTATTCCATGTTTAATTCAAATATTAAAAGTGAATCTGAGAAAAAAAAATTAGGTAGCTGAATCTCAAAAGCTGGACTGAACATTGGCAAGCAACCATTAGTGCATACACACACATTATATTAATGCTCTTCCATAGGAATAAAGCACTCTAGTGGATGGGGAATTCAAACTAAATAATATATCACTTAAATTCAGCCTTACTGACCATCCATTTCCATGGCTCAGCGGAAGGATACCTGTCTCCTGGTCTGGAGCGAAGGTTTCAATCCTGCCTCGTGGTACTGGATGGGATAATGGATTGTCTATAGTCTATTGTCACTGAAGAGTTGTAATACAATAAAACAGCCGTCTGTGGATGACACAATAATTAACGCTACTCTATTCAGGGTTGAGCAGTCTTTAAATGAGGTAACTCGTTCATTGTAAGCATTATGCAATGCTCTTCCATAGCACTGGTGGATGGGGAATTTAAGCTAAAATAAATATATCGCTTAAATTCAGCCTTACTGACCATCCAGTTCCATAGGTCAGAGGTAGGATATCAGTTTCAATCCTGCCTCGTGGTACTGGGTGGGATAACGGATTGTCTATAGCCACACTGAAGAGTTGTAATACAACAAAACAGCGCTGTCTGTGGATGACACAATAATTATATATATATGACACACATATTCACTCAAAGGATAATATTTAGGCACAGAAAGTGGAGATTAAATATGGAACTTGAGTGTTCAGCAAAAAGTAGCTAACTAGTTAGTGGATTAGAGAATCTCAGAGGGAGAGATTGGAGTCTTTGGGCTCGACCACTTTGCTTGAAAGAAAAATGTAAAGCGATATGATTGAAACACTTGAAATATTAAATGGAATTTCTAAACATGGAATATATTTTTATAACATTTCTCCTTATCCAGGAAATCTTCTAGTCAGGCAGTTTCCAAGAACTAATTCTACTAAGCGATTGGATTTCTTTTCTAATAGATTTAAAAGTTTATAGAACAGATCATGTGTCAAAAATAGCATGGGTGTCAATGGTTTTTAAAATAATTTAAATAGTTTAGAGCACATGGAAAACATCTCAGCTTACAAGGGCATTTTGGGAATCTGTCTATAGGAATTTTCAGGAGAGTTTAGCCTAGTGATATACCAGGATATAAATCCAGTTGTATATCCAGTGCCAGATTTACAACATTTAAGATAAAATAGAATTCTTTTATATCATATACATGTTTCACCTAATTTTATTGTAGCAACTCTCACTAAACTTTTTAACACATTTTCAAACACATTCTACAATGGTGGAAAATGACAAGGATAGTCTGCACTACCTTCAACCATGAACTCTGAGGCTGGTTTCAAAATTTGGCAACATATATGAAGAGAAAAAAAAAACGTTCGACAGCGACAAGTTGATTTTTACTTATCAAAATGCAAAAAAGCATAATCTAAATAAAATATACATATTACTAGATTGAATCAAACAACTAATGATTGAACAGTATTAAAAAAAAAAAAAAAAAAAAAAAAGAAAAAAAAAGTTTCCACGGTTATTGTTTTATTTTGTTTATCATGAATTTTTAAAATAATAATAAACCACGGTAAGACTCCAAAGGTTGACTATACTAACCCAATGTTGTCCTTCTTGAGATATGCTACACATTTATTGAATCAAAAGAATTTAAAAGGATTGATTCACTTGAACACTGGGAATAACCTCAGTCTTCTCACCATTGGACAGTGTCCCGTGGTGAACAGGGCATTAGCACACAAACCTATCAGTACATCACACGTCATTCATAGGCTGTAATTATAGTCACATTATGAACAGATCTGTTTTCTGTCACACGTGTTTGAGTAGCATATTATAGATAGGTATTTTCTTGGGTAAACCTAATCTGTACTTTCATATCTTTATCATGGATCATTTATTCAAGAATGTTACATCAAAAGTTGTTATTATGATAAATAGGTACTGTTCAATCAGATAATCCAATATTCATTCGGATATCTAGAGGCGAAATCTAGCACATCACTAGTTTGGTCAATGTCTTGTATATGTATATTTGACAATATTAGAAATTAGAAATTTAAAAAGTAAAAAAAAAGAAAGATGAAAAGTATCATCTTTTCATTTGTATTCTGGTCTCATTTTGATCAGCTGTTGTGGTCCAGGAGCACAGGTGAATTATCTGTTATGGGTAGTTAGGACTGAATAGAATTCCCATGGGGACTCATCCCTGTGGTCATTTTGAAGAGCCCCAGCTGTCCCATGGGGCAATAGAGTTGCATCAATATGAGCTGCCTAAAGTGCAATAATACTTAATAATAATAATGATAACATTGCAAAAAAACAAAAAAAAAAACAAAAAAAAACGAGTGGAAAAAAAAGCATCATGTTCCCAAGAAATATCAATTGATGATTACATTAAAGTATTGCAGAAGTAATTTGTCTTCTGTTATACACCTTTCAGATGCAATAAATGAAAAATACATCGTGGGAAATCAGATGGAGTCAATGATGGCTGGAAAAATGTCAAGATAAGCACAAGAAGCTCAATCAATTAGGAAAGGAAATTATTTTTATAGGAACAAGTAAGTGCAATAATCAAAAGAATATCCATGACTTAATCATTTTTTAAACCATAAACTAATGTAAAAAAAAAAAAAAAAAAAAATTGTTTTTCTTACATTCCTACATGTTGAGAAAGATAACCCAACCAATGTTCAAAAATATATACTAGTTGCAGCCCATAACTTGTAAAAAAATTCTTTTTAAATCGTTAATAGTTAAGGGTACCATGACAAAGCATCTTTATACACTACCTACCAAAGGAGAATTTAAAAACTATTTGCTTAAAAAAAAAAAAAAAAAAAAAAAAAAAAAAACTGAACCCAATCAGTCCATCAAGTTTTGAGTCAATCATCTTTAGCTAGTGCGGTCCTATTATGGGATCCCATTATAATTGTCAGGTTAAGTAGTAAATTTTTCATATGCAAATGTAACTGTTATAGAAGTAATATCATTTAACAATAACCACTTAATTAAAGTTTGATGTCTACCAGAATTATTGTTAGTAGTATTCAGGTAGACATTATAATAAATAAGTAAATTGTTCAACATCCCAACACCATATACCAAGAATCATACAAACCTAACTTTCTAGAGCAAATCACAAAATAGAGCAACATTAACGTGCTACCCAGGGACTATCGTGACTCAGTAATTTATCTATTTCCCCTTCTCCCTATAGCTTAATGAAAACACAAAGTGAATGAAAGCAGCAATGGGTAGACAAACAATTAACAATCTAATTAGCAAATTAAACGGGCAACTTCCCAATGAAGCAACAAGATTCGTTGATCAGCTAAATGAGATTACTGAACTAAGAGGATGATACATACACACACACATATATATATATATATATATATATATATATATATATATATATATATATATATATATATATATATATATCTATATATATATATATATATCTATATATATTTTATATTTTTATGTACACACACATAAATACATAGATAATTATATAAACTCATATCTGAAATTGAAATAGTTATGTTCTGAGTGGATTTGACGCTGAAGTAGTCAATTTTCTTTTATAGGGTGACCAAAAAAAATTTAAAAATAAAACAAAGATCAATTGTTTTTCAATGCAGTCTCATCTTCCCCCTAGAAATTAGAAAAATCAATGAAAAGCTGTTGCAATTGGGTTGTGAAATACTGCTGCATCCACTCAAGTTTATTTTTTCCTGTTCCTTGAAGTACTTAGATGCTCAGGGCTTCTAAAATGACTTTAAAGTAGCACTGCCAAACTTCAAAATAGAGATCCTATCACAAACTCTTCATTGTTTATCTGTCCCATCATATAAAACGAAACCAATATTTATAAAAAACAATTCCCTACCATGATTTTCTTCTGGTTTACCTTCCTTACCTCACGTGCAAGAGTGTAGAAATCTATCACAAATACAATCAAAATTATCAGCGTAGTTGATTCCATCAAGTTATAGATATCTATTATTAGATCCTTTCCAAATTGCTATTTCAACAAAATCTAATATTCATCAATACAACTCAAAAATTAAATCTTCCAATTAGGAGAGGAAACTATACACTTAGTGAACATGTAGCACCATAGTTAAAATTCCAAGCCTCACAATGTGAACAGGGGATTTACACTAGCAAAACAAAAAAAAACTAAAACTGACAAAAATATGTGGAATACAGTATAGAGTTTATTTCTAAATGAAAAGTGATCACCAACTGCACAGAAACATGCACCAAATGTTCTGTCAAACTGCAATCTTATTTATCAATCTATCTACCTCTTTATGCTTGCTCCAGATTATCTGTCTGTTGATGTGTGAACTGCATCTATGCTAAGAATTCCAAGCCTTTTTTATGCATTCTTAGAGTGGATCTAGTTTCAAGTTAAAATCCACCCATAATTTGATTAATATGAAACTGCCTTTTTTTTTTAGGAGAATCTTAAAAGTCTGAGGAAATAGACATCAATCCAGTGTATAAATTGGGCTTATTTCAACATTTTTCTTTAATTAAAATGTTGATGTAAACATGCTCATTATTCCAGTGAAATATACCAGAGTTTTATACTTATCACTGTCTCAATCTACCATTTATAAAATTGGTAAGATTTGGAAATTAACATCAAGTTTGTGGTTAAAACAAAAAATCTAGACCAGAAAAGGTGAATGTATACAACAACACTGAAATATTAATAGTCAAAGATGAGGATTTTTGTTAAAACAAATGTAACAGCTTCAGACTTACTTTATGTTGACATTTTTCGTCTGTGGGTAATTTCAACCATTCACTATCATCAGCCATGTTGGTAAGTTTTCAGCTGGAAAATAAAAATTGAGTTAGGTAGAAACTTTTTTTTTTCAATAAAATAGAAGATAATAGAAATCACAAGCATCATTCTGTAAAAAATAAAATATAATTTCAATGACTTATTCTACATTGTATGATTTACAACATGTTAGTCTGAGACATGAACAGAAAGAGAGTAAGGGGGTAATGTGAATACATAAATAGAAAATTGGTGCTAACCCAGTTTTGTGTGTGTATGCATTGTATATATTCAAAAAGTAAAATGAGGCGGAATTGAACACTGCAGACAGGGAGAAAAAAGTAGGGTAGAGGTATGCAAAAGAGCAGGGGATAAAACAAAAATATCCGCTAAAGGAGAACAGCTGAGTGTGCGTAACTACCACTGCTACATCAAATACTCAAATGAATACAATGCTCTAGATTGATATTATGAAAATGAGGTTAGTTTTATTATATCAAATCAGGCTTTTTTGTACCTTACACTCAAGTTTTTCAGTTACAACTGCTTTAGGTATACTGTTAGCAAAGCAAAGGGTTTTTTAATAACCTACATTAAAAAAGCAGACAGAATTAAAGAGCCTAAATAAAATAAACTTCTACCAAAACAATGTTTTCTGATGAGGAAAACTGGCTTACTCATGACAATTTGATCACTCAGCATGCTTCAATCATCTAGCTTGACAATGGTTATACTCATAATACTTGATGGTGATAACTGAAAATTTCTACAAAATCCAGTGTCAGCAACAAGATGAAAATCAAATTTAAGCCTTTGAAGTCAGAGAACAGGAACCAACAATTTCCTAGGTACATTTGTAGAATACATACATTCAAAGCAGGGGCTGGTACAACTGATACAAGAGATGTTTGTTGAAAGCTTTCTGATTTTTCATGTTCAGATAAAGGTAGTGCAAGAGTAGTAAATCCAGCCCTAATCATTTAAATCTATTGATAAACTAGTGAGACCCATGGAAGTCCATTTCAAAAACTATAAAATACAAAATATACAGATGGAAACAGTTATTTCAAAGTCTGGAAAATTTAGTACTTCCTAAAATAAACACAAAATAAAAAAGATAAACAAATACATAGATTTCAATTTTAATTTTTTGCTAATATATTCAATTAATTTTATCTTACTCTTATTATGTACCTTTCATCAGCAATAGATAGCAGAAGTTATTGGCAGAGAAACAAAGAGGAGAAAAAAAATTACTGTTTATTGTATAGATATGCAATTAACTATAGTTAAAAAGCCTTCGACACACCTGTGTATAGGTATATTTTGGTCACATTTAAAGGTAAAAGTTATCTAATCAAGTACTTCAGCTGTGTTTAATGTGGCTCTACAAAGTGTTTTAATCAATTCTCCATCAGAGATTGTCTGGATGTATCAAATACCTTACAACTCATTTTATGATAGCGGTGGGGGGGGGGGGACAGATGAAGAAAAATCATATTCTTCTGTCAGAGAATGTGGTTCATGTGGATTCTTTATGTAAGAGACTCATGCTTCCAGTTCAGCAGATGTGCCTCAACTAACTGCCTGGGTTTTTACACAAAAATACTCCATGGTTTCCTGTTCCATTGTCATTGTTGGTCATTGCTAATTCAGTGACTCAAGTGCAGCTACAAAAGGGAAGGGAGAGAAAGTGTTGTGCAGCACAAAACATGTGAACGAAAGAGACACCTGGTGACAAAAAATCTACAAAATAAAAATAACTCAATCCTTCCACCTAACATTCCAACACTAACCCTTGCTAAGGGCCACTTCAGAATTCAGGATTAGAGATTCCAAACCTCAAGAGGCCACCCACATCACAGCATTTTTACACTTTAACAAGAGCATAACAATATTCTGGTGACAGATCTGTTGTAAAATTTTATATACCAGCTAGAATAAAGCTAATTATTCATCAAGTCTGATATCCAAATGCTCACCACTCCTTTGAGAAAAAAAAAAAAAATTAATAAAATTCAAGATCATAGATTCCACCTAAATTGGAATTGGTATGCAATTACTCAACTAACACCAACAAACAAATATAGTTACATAACTATTAGTGGTATAAGACAGGCATACATTTTTTTTTCAATCACAAATCATCCCTGATTATCAGTGTTCTTTGCCAAAATAGATTTTTAGTTCAATTATATATTAAGGTAAACCCTGCATATCTATTTGCCAACAATATTTTTCATTCAGTGGAGTGGATTATTATAAAATCTATACCTAGTTATTTGAAGCAAACTATTGTTTATGTACACCCAATCAAATCTTATCTTAAATGTCATGATAATTCTTTCTTAGTGACAGAAGATAAAGACTATTGTTTTCATAGAGATTTGGATAGCATGGGCTTGATCAAAAGAGAGGCTACTAAATCTTGGAAAACCTCTAGCATATTATATATACACACAAGTAATTAGTCTCCTCCTCGTAATACTAGTGTATTTGAGAGTGGAATATTAATTTTCTTCAAATTGTATTAGCCAGCCTATAAGATATGGATTTTTAGGAGACAAGTCTTGGATAGATTTAGAAAAATGTGGGTTATGATCAAACCTAACAATGCAGAAGCTATCACCTAACCAACCCAAAGAGACAACCAATCAGACTTTCTTCAAAGGAAAAACTCAAGTTAACAAATAATTGGATTATACTGAATTAAAAAATGCCTCAGAGATTGATTGTAGCATTAATACCCTTTTGACGTAGAAAACTCATAGGAAAAAACTAAATCAATTTTGGTTAGTATGTGGATAGACAAAAGTTTAGCTTGTAATATTTTTTTAAAAAGAATTGTTTCAGTTTAGTATATATTATCTATTGCATTGAATGAAAATTTCGGAATAAAAAGATTGTTTAAATTGTTTTTGATTTAATTGGAAATGTAATGCAGTGTCAAGACAGAAAATTTCAATCATCATTAAAGATTTAGAGCCTTGTTTAGCATATCATAAAATTAAAACATTGACCACAAGCTAAAGCAGACAGATTAAAGGCAGCCAAAAATAATTGGCAAAGTTGCAAGGCAAATATAAATCAGCGTCTCAACCTCTGACCAATAGTCGCCATAGTATTCTATTTTAACAAATTATGTCAGCATACTTGTTTGGACAAACATAAACTTGGTCAAAGAAACAAAACTGATAGAATCAAAA
Source organism: Thysanoteuthis rhombus (assembly GCA_963457665.1). Classification (NCBI taxonomy): domain Eukaryota; kingdom Metazoa; phylum Mollusca; class Cephalopoda; order Oegopsida; family Thysanoteuthidae; genus Thysanoteuthis; species Thysanoteuthis major. The sequence goes on from OY735202.1 coordinate 23,233,433, forward strand.
AGCAATGAAAATTATTTCTTTGCATTTTCCAATCTTTTTTTATAATCAAAAATGGGCTATTTTAATCTATATTCAATACTGAACATAAGGAAAGTGTCTCTTGCACTCAATGACAATTTTAACTACGCCATATGAGAACTTCTGAAAATTAATTTTGCAACAAAAAAAAAAAAACAAAAAAAAAAACATACCCACTTATTACATCTTTGGCTCATGTGGCGTTAATATACTTCTTTTTTTCATTACTACTGATAAGTGAATTTCAGCAAATTATACATTCACTAATTAATGGCACACAAATTAATCCAGAGAAATAATTGAATTCCCTTTTTTGCATACCAAAATGATAGGCAAGTGCGCACAAATTGTTTTGGGATATAATACAGCAACAATTCATTATTATAGAGTTTCAATACAGTATGATGCAATTTATAATCATTCCATCGGATCATATATCCATTTCTTAATAACATAATTGTCCGCATTGAAAGAATCAAATGATATAGACCATGAATAAACAAAATGAGAATTAGGAGGATACATAAAAATATACATACACACACACACATATATATATATATATATATATATACACACACACACTGAAAAGAGCCATTCTAAAGCTATTAGTAACCATGACATGACATTACTAACCTCCAATTATGATTTAATAAATTTACGGCACTTTTTTAAGTTTCCATGCTAAAAATAAGCAAAGAAAAGAAGCTTTATCTTTAACAAATGTATAGAGAAATGATAGTTCATTCAGAATTCTGTTTAAGAGTACTTTCAATAAATGTAAACTGCATAGAAACAAAATTGGTATGATGTGATTTGGGTAACCAAAGTTTAAGCGGCCTCGAATGCAAGTACTTCTCCGTCCTGGAATGTTAATTACTTCAAGTTAGTCAATTGTAAAAGTCTTTATCTAATTGTTCTTGACAAGTCAATGAGAAAAAAAGATTCAAATTTTAGGGTTTTTTTCGGCCATAGTCAAGGTAAAAACTTTGAGAGAGCAGTAAAAAACAGTGATAGAAACAAATCTACCATGTTTGATCTAATACTCATGCATTCTTGCATCACTAGCCATCTACACATTTTGCATCTTTTTATCCTCCACGCATCTTGCATTTCTGTTCACCAAAAACATCAGTCTCATCTTTGTAAACTATGGGGTCCCTCTCGTCAGTTTATAAAGAACAATCAAGATACGTTTGCACATGGTACGTCTTGCTACATTGTTTCTAGTTGCATAGATTTCACAACATACACATTTTTCTTTCAGAGTAATTTTTTTGATCACAGCTGCATCAGACTCCAGAGAATCCTAAAAGGTGGTCTCTGAAAAAAGTTCATCACACTACAGATTAAAAGCGCTAAAGCATATTAAAATGTTTTCTCTTTTTACCTTGAAGATCAATTTTACAATCTTTTTTTCTTTTTAAGAATAAGCTCTCAAAAAGAACCTATAAGGTATATGGGTATAGAGAAAAAAAAATGAAAACTAGTGTAATTGAATACGAATGGTAACTATGTTGTACAAAGTAAAACTGTTTCAAGAGAAGGAAAAAAAAATTATATTTTTTACAGACTTTGCAAAAGAATCAATTATACACATTACCACTAGCACTGTTATCACTCAACTTGAACCATTATATCAAACATGCATAATTATTACAGACCATATGCTCTACAAGGAGTGTACAAGATCTCAGGAACAAAACAACATGTCTCCAGCCCCTCAACTTTTTTCTTTTCTTCTTTAATGGTATTAGCAGCAGCCAAGGCATAAGCTGGCAGGTATAAAAGAACAAAATGACATGTCTTTGCTAAATTGAAAGCAAAGAGGAAGGAGCAGCCAGAGAGAAAATGAAAAGATTCAGGGAGTGTGGGAGTGTCAGAAGAAATTCCACAAGGTTCCCATCTTTAAGCAGCTGAAATAGTTCATGCTGAGAAAGTAATCACTTTATTATTCTATTCTCTTGTTCACTGCCATCCAAATCCAGTATTTTTTCTTGTTCTCTCAGCCCCATCTTCTTCAAAATGTCCTTTGAAGACAAAGAGAAGACTATCTTTACATCTATGTCGGAAAGGGGGGGGGGCAGGGTTACTTCTCAATTTCCAGGTTCTTGTATGTTCTATGTCTACTAATTAAGACATCACTGTACACCCAAGATTTTAGCACGCAGATGAACAAGCAGATGGAAACTAAAAAAAAAAATTATATACACACACACACACACACACTAACATTATATATATATATATATATATATATATATATACATACATACACACACACATACATACATACAAAAGATAAGCAAAAATAAACAAGTTCAATAAGTTCAATGAGGATGGTTCACCTGAAGATCTGAACTAAGTTTCACATACATCAAACTTGATACGGCTGAGTAAATTGATACTTAACATATTAGAGACCAACAGACAGACCAAAAAGCATCTTATAAAAATGAGGCTGCATCTAAAAGCATAACTAGAATAAAAAAAATAACTTCAAGAAAATCTGTCTTGAATCCTTTAAAATCCCAGCAGGCAGAGAGTGATACTTGCACAGAAATTTCAATGACATGAAATTGTTCAGATTCATCTTCAAATATTTTTCTTGGACTATGATGCAACAATAAAAATTTCAATTTAGGAGCAGATCTAGGGATTTTTTCAGTTGAGGAATATTTTTTAATACAAAAGCTTGAAATATGGAAAATCAAAATATTCAGTAACTTGCCTTGTATAGTAACAATATATGAACTGACTTTCATTCAGTTTTTAGTTAGTGTATGGCATTAGCAGAAGTATGCGCTCAAGTTCTTTCTAGTTACTATTAAAATCCCACCACCACTCCATGCATACAGATTTCACCTAAGATTCATAGCCCAAATTCAAGAGACACAAAAAGATTTATAGCTTTCACCCAACTCTTAACAGCAACAATAATCATTGTAACATTGTGAGAAAGTCATTTTCTCTTGTTACTACTACAGATAAAGATTATCAGCCAACCTTGAATGAAAGAACAGTAACATTTAATCCCCCTCTTCCCTAGAAGGAGAGCAGCAGCAAGCAAGCTGACTAAACCCATTCACAAGTGCATGATGACCCGCACATAACACCCAGAGAGGCAAATATCAGCAAAATTAGTTATTTGGTATGCACACTCACTGAAGTACAAATATACATTTCGATCAACAAACCTTCACTCTCCTTAATATAATGGCATTGAGTACAAGAGGAAAAAAAAGTATGTACATACAACACTCTACACGCAAACTTTTTTTAAAAAAATAATAATAATACATTTAAAAGATAAATGCATTTAATTAGCTCATAAAAGCCCCTAATTAACACTTGCATAAAGCCATCTACATAAAACAAACCTCAAAAGTATTTGCATATACAAATAGATGAAAGAAAATTGAAGTAGTTGAAAAACAGCACATGACTCATTTACAAGATAGAATGCCAAATTTGGATTCCATACAGCCTGAATAGCGTCTATTGAGACAATCTAGTAATAGAGCACTGAATAGAAGGCCACAAAATCAAATATTCAAATCCAGATAGTTACAAACTAATTGCTAACTGATTCAAAGCCTTCGATCACCAATTTTGATTGATAAGATGTCTCACTCTCAACAAGTGTACTGAATTAATGGATCACATAGCAGATTGACACTTATGGAGCTGAAACATGGAACTTAACCAAGAGACAGACCCGTAAGCTTAGAACCATGCAACGTGGACATGAAAGAATAATGCTGGGCCTCACATGGAGAGACCACAAAACAGCACAGTACATCCGGGAAAAGAGAAGAGTTAGAGACATCATAGAATCCATTAAAAAAATCTCAAATGGCGGTGGGCTAGCCATGTTGCAAGAACGGCAGACAATCGATGGACATCACGACTCACAACATGGATTCCCCGAGACCACATGCGCAACCGAGGCTGGCAAAATGTTAGATGGAGAGACAGGCTAGACAAGTTCAGGAAGTACTTGCTCCGTGACGCCCATGATAGAGAAGTGGCAAATCCTGGGGAAGGTCTATGTCCAACGACGGACGCTAAAAGACAGATGATGATGATGATGATGATAGCAGATTGAAGAGAAGTTCAAGTTTCAAATTTCATCAACAAATCTTAAAGTTCCTTTACAGAGATTAAATCTGTACTCCCAAATATACAATGTTAAGAGTTCAAAGAACTGTTAAAACTGCATGCTTTTTCCAAAATTCAGCAGATAATATCCATTTAATATAAGAGATATCAGTTATAAGACATATATGGTTCCCATATGGTTATTGCTGAGGAATGGGTAGCACAAAGATGTTGGAGACAAAGGATTTTGCTTCCGCGTGGTTTCATGTTAGCACTCAGTGGAGAAGTATGAAGGAGGAAGAGAGATGTATAGAGAGATTGCGCACAGAGAATGTAGACGTGGAGACGAAACAAAGTAAAAAGGACATGATACAAGTATTTGGATGGACAAATGAAATGTAAATTCAACACAGGAATATTGACAACAAATAATGAATGAAAATACATGTAATGAAAACATCAATTCGATTGATCGTGTAAAGAGAACAGATAGCGAAAGGTGGGAGCTTTTATTGCCATGATAGTACAGTCATTGGAATCAAATTGGAGGTGTCTGAACCACTTTTGAATCTATAAAGCTTGGTACGTTCCAAGGAATGGTTATTGAGACCAGGTTCAGTGTGTATGCCAAGCTGCCATTGGGGGTTATTCTCTGATGCTAGAGAACACACAACTAATAGACTATTGTGAAACAGAAAACACATGGAGTTTAATTCCCACATGCTTCTCAAAGTAAGGAGAATTAGGAGACAGATTATCATGACTAATGTATAGTAAAAAAACATTGCCATTTCATTCATTAGAGTTAGAAGTGCATACATGTGAGGACATGATTGAGTAGCTGTGTAGCAGTGCGTATATGAGATGCCTCAACATTGGTGAACTGAAATAGGCAAAATTAATACAGAGATTGGTCAGAGCAAAAATGATTTAGTTTAGATCAGTCGGGAGGCCACCAAATGATACCAATCTTAGGGAGGAGGAAAGAGAAAAAGAGTAGCTGGCAATAAGTGCCAGGGCCAAGAGAACATAACCAGCAAGAAGCGATTGACCACATGTGTTAAGGGCTTTTATGGGAAGGGGGGGGGGTCATAGGAAATGATGTTTTTAATATCTAACTAAAAGAAAGGTTTTGTATTTAATTCTTAACAAAAAGTAGGGGGGGGGACTACAAATATTTACCAAGATCAACTTCACAGCATATGGCTAAAATAGAGAATAATAAAAGTAGTGCTGTGTGCTATGTCAATCTTCAAAGCAAGAAGGAACTAGACAATCAACATTCAAAATACTCGCTTTTACTAGGGGGAAATATGCAATTATGTCAGTCATCAAGCAACCTTATTACTTTGCATGACAATGTAAAATTTGCAAATTGAGAAGAAAATAATTGTCATTTGTTGTTTTTAGAATATTTTATGACAGTGATAGGATTGAATAACATGAAATTATCAAAGAACTCTGAAACTTGGAATATTGAGACCCTCAAAATACACTTCTGAATATGGTGATCTAGGGGGAAGCAGCCACACACACAAGTGTCTCAATAGTCTAGAGTCGCTAATTTCATTTAAAAATAATGCCAGCAAACTTCATCTGCAAAAAAAAAATTTGTAAGTCCCATGAATTTCAATTTCAATTTTAAAATGCATAAACTTATCCTTCAAAATGTCCAAAAACTTTTCATTACTCAAGAAACTTACAACAATATACTTTAAGATCGTCAGGATTTAATCAATAATAACTTAGCACCACTCAATACTGATAAATCATACTTGTTTTTCAAGCTATTGAAAGTTCAGTCTTCAGTAGTCAAGCAATGCAGTTGACAATGGTTTTGATTTAACAGGACCAATCTTTTACAACAGTGGTGACAAAACTGCAAATTTTAGCAAAGCATTGTTCTTCAAGACTGGAAAGAGGAATGGTGGGAAGCAGAGGGATTGGGGAAATTTCAGCTCAGCAAGGATTACGGAGAAATGTCAGAAAACTAATACTTAGACTTGTGCTGGTTTCTACTTTAGAAATGCAAATTTCAAGGTGATTTTTTATTCTTCTTAACATTGACTGATTCTGTAAGTTTTTCTTCAACTTGATCTGGAAAAAATATGCCAATAATTCAGTCTAATTTGTTTAAGGGTACATATTTCATGAAGCCAGAATCTCAAACCAATAAACAAAAATTATTTTGTGTCATATCTGATCTGCTTATTTGCTGCAAAGTAGAAAAGCTGGGCAAACTTCCTCTAGGTGTGCAGATTCCATAACTTTTCCAGTGGTAGAACACATAGATTTTTAATTTTGGATACTGATAAGATCTACATATAGATTTATAGTCCTGAATAAATCTATATTATAGTATGATTTTTTAATCCTGATGCCACAATGTAAAGAATGATTTTTTCATCAACATTCTGATATTGATCTTCCAACAAAGCTAAGGTAACGCTAACCGAGCATTATCCTACCTATACATTATTTCAAACCTTTTTCGTATGAGATACAACCATTTTTAAAAAGAAATCAAGTTTGCTGTTACTATAATCACACAAACCTCATGAACTATGCATTTTATTAATCTTATATTGTGAACCTCAAGAAGATTGTTATGCAAGAATTTCTACCAGTTTATGCTTTTTTCTAAAATGTTTATAGAGAGAATGATGAGAAAGGAGCCAATTTACTTCCCTCTGGTAGAGTTCATATATGATAAACAAATTCATAGAAATGTGATTACAGACCCATATTTTCATCTTGTGCTGTGTATGCCAAAGGCATGAAAGAAGAATCTCATATGCTGTTAAGTCACACTAACCAATATCAAAGAAATTTTGTTAATTGAGAATCAAATAGATAATCATATCGAACCGATTCACAGAACCAATTTTGTGCTTATATTCTCTTGTGATCAGGCATAAAGATGAAGCTGGCATTAAAAAGAAAAAGTCATTCGAATTTTTTACAGATAAAAAAAAAAAAGAAAAGAAAGAAAATAAAAAAGAAAAAAAAAGGAGTATGGTGTTAATTATTTCCATTTAATTGGCAGGGGAAAAAAATGAGACAAATTTAAACTTATGGAAAGCATTCTCAACAGAAGACATTTTTTTCACTTAAGAAGCCTAAATCACCTGGTAAAAATTAGGGTATTAACATATGTACTCATAAAACCAAGTCAAAACTTTGAAAACAAATAAAAAGATCTGAGAAAAAAGAGACAAGTTGATTAACAAACAGTTGGCTGTGTGATTGAATGATCCAAAGAAGACCAAGTGTGAAACCAATTACATATTTACTAAAGTATTGTTGACTTGTAAACTGATTCCAAAAGTTTTCATAAAAATCTCAAATTCATTGGCAAAAGCTAGGCAAACTAAAGGAAACATTTAACACACGGTCACATTCACAGTCTTAAAAGCAATTTAAAAAATGAAAGGAATTGACAGGATCATTTTTAATTAAATGAACTTAATTGTAATCCCAGATAATTAGAATATTTCCTCATGTTGAAAGAGAATCCATAGTGGCACACCACACAGCCTGTTCCCACTGTTTGAATGAGATTTGGTAAGATGCCAATTATCAGCTCAAACAGAATTTCTGCGATGTCCTCTTCCTGAGAGAACACAAAAGAGTAAGATTTGGGTTTTTCTCGCTTTAAAAACATAGAAAAAAAAATTCCATTTGTATCCGGCTCAGTCCTAGAAGTGACCCACCATGCCCCACACATACCATCAAGATAACCTTACATTTCTGTAAAGAGCATGAACAGCGATTGCAGTTTGGGACAATAAATAATTCGAATACAATATCAATTTCACCCAATATAATTACAATATTCTGAATAGTTATGGCTCTTTCATGAAAATAAGAGTACCTCTGAATATCATTTTGGCTTAGAATTAGGTTTGTTAGCTTGCACACTGTACAGTAATGCTCAAGCAGGCAAGTTTTTCACCAAATAAGATGGCAGTTGCATGACTTGAGACAGAATAGTAGCTTGAAGTTTGCATCAAAACAATTTATCTCAGCAAGAACAGCTTGTAATTTTTTAAACTATTGCTGCAAATCAAGAGAAATTTCCCAACCGAAGTTCTATGCCAAATCATTCAGACTATAATAAACTAGCATTCCAAAGGAAATTATGAATCACCTCCACCCATATATGCTGCTTTTTTACCGTGTAAATCAAGTAACCTTGACGAAAACATTACCAGCATAGATTCAGGATTGGGGGGGGGAGACACAAAGCAAGGGACCAATTCAGTATGAACTTTCACTCTAAATTGAACTCCCTTAATGATTGAGGAGGGTGTGTGTACAGAATTCCAAGTTTTTACTTGGAACCATTAGGGCTGGATAGATAGATACAAATAAATGTCACAACACATGAATACAACCCTAACTCAGAAACAGTGATGAATAATATATTAAGATTAGCCTTGAAGAAATGCAACTAGAGCAAGTATTTTTTTTTTGTAAACCCACCCTATAATTTCAACATACTTTTTAAAGATTGAAACGTATTAATTTTCAACCCAGCCAAAAATTAAAATTTACAAGTATGGAAAGGTTTTTTTCAAATAAGAAAAAAATAAAATGAGACTTTTTTGGAAAACAGCAAATGTGCAGGAAATCTCTACCAAAGAAAACCTCATCAACTAATTGTGATATAGATCATTTTGAATACATGGACATCGTAAATTTCTAACAACTGTTTGGTTCATTGTTTTTCTTTTGTCTCAATTCATTTTGAGGGAAACTTTCAAAATCTATAAGGATTACAACTAGATTTAAATTTATCTGATTATTGTATGTACAAAGTACCTTTGTACACCAATGAAAAACTGGCAAATAGTTCACATGAAATTAATATACAATTCATCGCTGCTAAATAGTTTTGAATTTCAGTAGACCCTCGGTTTAATAGATTAATTAGGGGCAGACAGATTGTCCATTAATTGCAAATGTCGATCATAACAGAAGGAAGAGCATATTTTCTAAAAATCATTTTGGTACTTTTTTCAAATTCAAATATCTTGATGCAAAAATACCTATAATACAATAAAGTAAAGTATATACATTTATTGAGATCATATGAAGATGCACTCTGAATTAGATTGAGCTCATAACAGCTTTCAGCTGTTGAAATATAGAATTCACGTACCTCGTAAATTTTTCTGAATTGGTAGACTTGTTTTTTTTCCATTAGGTTTCACATGTTTTTGACATGTCGCTTGAATTGATGTATAATTTCATGTTGAATATATATTTTTAACGTAAATTGTTGCCCATAAAGGCATGTTTATTCAATAAATAATGAATAATCATCTGACACCAATTGTCAGCTTTCTAACTGAAAAGTTAGAACCATGTGAAATTTACCTGACTTTTTTTAAATAAAAATAGTGGTTTTAATTTAATCACAATTTTATTTAATTTAAGCAAAAGTAGCCTTTACTTACAAAAAAAAACAAACCCAGAAACAAAGAAAGTGAAGAGCCAAAAAGTCAAAATATAAGTAGGAAAAATCTTGCAAAGAATGGCTGATTGGATATATCTGATTGCGTGCATGTTAAAGTATCTGCTAAATCAAAAAAACATATCAGAGGGTTTACAGTATTTTTATATCATTTTGATCACATGATGAGGCTTAATCAATAAGATGCATGGCCAGAGAGAGAGAGAGAGAGAGAGAGAAATTTTAGCAATGTGATTACTACTGCTAATAAAGCTATTTTTAAACTGATAGTAAGTAAAATGATGATTTTTGAATTGATTTATAGAGAACAACTTCTAAAAATACTTAGTGGAAATTAAAAACCCAATTCAAGCCAAATTCTTTACTTCTTAGATAGTAAACCTTTGTTATAACAAACTAATGGAGGGGCGATCCATTAAAGCCAAAAGTTTGTTCCACCTGATAGTTGCCCCTCATTTGGTAAATAAATAAGTTCAGTATTTTGCACATTAATGAACATAGGTCAGAAAATACTAAATTAGTCCAGTTGCCCCTCATTCTTTTTTCAAAAGAAAAGAGTACAAAAATATTTTTGAGGATCCAAAATTGGTTGAAACAGATGGGGGAAGGGGTCTCCACAAGTTGCAAATCTGAAGTAAGTGTCACATGTTATATTTTGTTTATCTTTCGGAGTTTTTTTTCCTTCCCCTCGACCCACACACAAAATGAATAAAATAAGACAAATTTTGTAATCCTGTGTAAGCAGTGAAATTTAGGTTCCAATACATCTTATGTTGCAGCATAAATTATTTTGACCATTTTAATACAATTACATAATAACTTTTACTTTTTATAAGACCCCCCTTCCCCTCCAATCTTTTATATTATTCAAATTCAGTGCCACAAAGTTTATCATGGTCTATGTGTTTACTGCATTTATCAAACTTTGCCTAGTAAATCCGAGGTCAGTTTGGAAGGATCTACAACTTTGGTAATCCTGAAATTTATTATAGCAAAAGTTTACAGTTAAAAAAAAAAAAGAAAAAAAAAAAAATTACGTTAATAAAATCACACTTTCGATATTTTGGACAAAGAAAGAAATCTCAATTGAAAAGAGATTCCAACCCCAGAATTTAATCAATTCTTCCTTCACCCACCACTCCTCAAAATTTCATAGTAAGTCATTGAGAACTTTTAAGGATATTGTGTAAACTAACAGGCAGACAAGTGAATACATATAACTAAGTAAGATGTGGTCAATTAAATAATACTGATCCAATTACTACCAAATAGTAAATTTTTCTGCAACATAGTGATATCAGGCATACCAATTAAGAAGTAATAGTTGTACATAGAATGAGTTGAATTTTACAACTGGTTTCTTTCTTTTTTTTCATGAAAAATTTCAAACTAACAAGTGTTACAATCTAAAAAGTATATCAAAAGAACATTGACCTAACTTTATTATTCTAAATCACTATAATAAACGAAAATGAGAAAAATTAGCTTTACCCATATAAGGTGATTACCATCTGATATCTATTATCTGCTTTGTAAAATGTATAATGTGATAGGCACGCTAAAATTTTAAATTTAGTAACAAAAGAAATAAAAGAAAAACGATACAAATGCAAAATAACAATCAAAATAGTGTAACCTTTAATACGTCCCATTTCACAATAACCTACATAACTTATATATAAGCATCCCTAAATACATTTTACAAAGAATAACCACTACTGACAATGTAAATTAAATTTTGAACTGTTTTTGTGTTTGATAACCAAGGTCTTTCTGTTTTTATTCACATTTTTTTCAAATTTGAATCTTGGAATGTATTGAAGTATTTAAATTTTTAATTTCGTGGGGTTAAACTTAAAATTTATTGAGAAAGCAATAGAATTAAAAGCAAAACAATTGTTTAATTTTTTGAAAGAAAATCTTTTTTTCAAGGGAAAGAGAAAATAATGAGTATCAGGTTAATCAGTCTTATTCTTATTTGTTCTGTATATCATAACTTACATACACACATGCTTCTGTCACCTATATTATCACTATGTTGGTAACTTTACAGTTTCCCCCACTCCTTTTTAACACAGGTGTGATTGACCTGGACTCCAATCTGCACAGGCTGCTACATAATAAGGATTTTCCTTTCAGGGGATAGCAGACCTCTACAGCCAACTCTACAACCAGCTCAGCTTTATTTAAGATAAGAAATTTCAGGTTTATCTATAGTCCTGGTGCTGTAATAAACCCCATGGAAAATTTTGGAGCTGACTAATGAAACCAATGGGACATGCTACAGCAGTGGTGGGCAACAGCTCACAAGAGGCCTTTGGACTCGTCCTTGGGCTCTCCTACTATTACTCAGCCCAGCTGCGGGGGGTCAGTTTCCCCGGAGCAGCACTGCTCCATTGCACTTAAAGGAGCAGGTCCCCTGGTGGACGCTTTCATGACAGAGGTTGCTATAGCTTCTACAGTCACTTGGCAATCGAAGCTGCATCGGCTGGAGCCATTTTTGGAAGGGTTGACCTATTTTCCCCACGTTAAGCCCAACCTTGTGTCAAATATTGCCGTGGTGGGACAGTAATCAAATAGATACTCTGTGGGCCCTGGTCCTTTTCTGTATCTGTCCACATGATATCTCCAAAAGTTCTTGAATTACAAAAAAATTTTGTTGAGGGTTGCCCAATAGGCTACGTAAGTGATTAAATTTTGGCATTCTTGCACTGATTATATAATATCTAGTCAGAATCAACATTTTTTGCAAACCAACTATTTCATCTATTTCTAAAAGAATACGGTAATAGAAATAGTAGATATGTTTATAACAAGGACAGTAAAAAATACTTGAACAATGCAGTATTACACTAAAATCTAGATAATCAATTTTAAGACACTTCCAAAAAGTTTCATAGAATAAAAAAAATTTTTTTTAAATCAAACTTAGGCACAAAGACAACTGTGCATTGTAGATAACTAATTTTGACTTGATTTTTTTTGTTTTTTTCTTGGAACACTTGAGAATTTTGTGTACAAGTGGAAAACATTTTAATCTTAGGATTTTATGTAATGCCTTCATGGATTTTTCGATTTCTCTATAACATTTAATTTCTCTTTCAATTCGTATCTCCAAAAGAAAAATCTTCAAGAACAATTAAAATTTAGACATTTTATAAAATCATCTTGTATCTAATCATAGAATTGGAATACTCAGGATGGAAGATTTGATGTCTGCCTAAAATTAGCTCTCGTAATGTTACTTTGTTATCATCATTTGAATTCAAAAACTTAGTTTCAAAACAAAAAACTTCAATATAGTATTTTTGAACATTTCCAGGTGAAGATTTTTTTCAAATTGAATAAATCTACACAAAAAATCCACATCCAACATATGCAGTTAAAGGAACAGAAATTGAATAAAAAGAAAATTCTACAGAGGTCAAAAACTTATTCCCGAATTCAATTCTACTAATTAAAAAATAAAAACAGCTTCTGCCAAATTCATACACAAGAAAGCATTCAGAGAGTGCATACATACATTTAAGGGAAGTGATAGTACATGGATCCAACCCCATGTCCACCCTTCAACAAAATCTCATTGCAATTTATTGAGTATCTTTGGAGATATTGTGTGGAGAGAGAACTATATGACAGTCCAATACAAACCTTTTTCTAATGACATAGATAAATAAATTCAGTCAATTTTTATAAGAATCCTCAGCTTTTTAAGCATTTTTCTCTCTAGTAGCTTATCCTAGAATTTCCATCAGTTGATCAATTTGTCTCATTGAAAGACGAATTATACTTATTTTTAGTACGGAGTTAAAAACTTTCAAAAGCCAAATTTCAGAATAGCTCTCTTCCTTACATTGTCAATTTCATACAATGGTAGAAAATAATGAAAACTAAAATTCTAGCAAATATGTTTCAATTTTTTTCATTTTCCTACCTGAACTGTCTTAAAAATACACCATTGGAGTATTTGATTTCAAAACTGAATTTCAGAGATTAGGAATTAATCATTATTACCTACCGATTTACTTCGACTATTGTTCTCATCTTAATTATAGTTACAATGTTTTAGCCGTTGTACCCTCTCAACTTCTTCAAACATCTGTCATTAGGAAGAATTAACTGATACAAGATATCCTCTAGCATAGACAGTGAATTAGAACAATGTACCCCATGTTACCAGCTACAACAGACACCTGAAGAAGGCTGGGGGGTACAATGGCCAGAACGTAACTGAAACACGAGGTCACTAGTCTGTAAAGCCATGTATAGGAAAAGAGCAGTATGCCAACAAATAAACAAAATTTAAAAAGTTTATTTAATTGAGAAAAAAAAAGGGATTTAAAGAATTTCGAATTCATATCATAGAAAAATTATGAAGCTTAAAATTTCTACAGAAGCTTTTTCTTTATTCAAGTTAAAGTTCCAAACCACGGATTGAATGGAGGAGTGAGCAACGATGCTGGCATTTAACTGAAACTCTTGGCTAGAGATGAAATCTTATAAAGCAATTTTCTGTTCTTACAATAGGGTCAACATTTCAATACTTTTTATACTCATCTATCCTTGTATATATGTGAGCTTTTAGAGCTATTTGATTATTTACCAATTATTCCATAGAATAAATCAATGAATCTTTGTAACCCCCATCCAAAAAGAGCGATTTCTAATGACTGCAGCAAGTAATCTAATTGAATATTTAATCATCAATTACTTCAAACAGGCTAGAGTATTTTGGCACTAAAAAGCCAATTAAAATGTGTGGGATCGGAGAAAAGAAATAAGGGCTTAATAAAAATTCTTAAAATTGAATGAAACCACAGTATAACTTTTTAGTCTTGATAATATACGA
>OY735202.1:23250379-23325379 GCA_963457665.1 Thysanoteuthis rhombus
TTTTTTTTTTGATAAAAGCATTATAATTGCAGTGTTCCAATCTTCTGGGACTTTACTGTTTTAGGCATAAGTTGAATAGAATGGCCAGTTTCCTAGTGATGATCTTACCCGCTTTTTTAAGCAGATCAAAGATGATGTTGTCTGGTCCAGGGGCCTTTCCTTTCTTTGTTTGATGGCTTGTTTCACATCTTATGGGGTTACTTCTGGAAAACTAGCAATTGAATTAGCTCAAAGAAAAAGATACCAAAAACTAAAAGTAGGTAAATCAGAAAGATTACGCATTCAATGAACTCAGGTTTTTATTATGACAGCTTATATCAGCAGCTGATTACGCTAGAAATACCTTTTCATTAGATAATAGCTATAAATATATCTCATAATGATTGTTATAATGCATATATATATGCCTTCTTTTAGATCCAAATATATAATAAATTGGACACAGCAAAGCAACTAGTTTGGCTATTCAGGATAATTCTAAAGAGTGGAGGTCAAGGGGTATAATTTATAAAAAGTATGAAAAAAGATTTGTAATTTCAGAAATTCATTTATATTAGCTTTCTCAAAAACTATTGATCTCCCAAATTTCAAACTTAGCACTGCATTTGCTCATGTGCTGACCAATATATCTGGTGAATTTCAAATTTGTTCAGTGGCCAATTCTATCATATTTATCAAAGACCCCTTCTATTTATCAGCTGGTGGTGATCTAAGTTTAGGGGTGTGTCACTGATTTGGCTTGTCCTTGCTGTGGCACATTTCATGGTGTTGCCCAGAGTTGCAGTGAATACAACTATAATCATATATGATGGACAAACAGACCTCCTAATCCTAATAAGTGCTTTTGCACCATGTCCTTTCTTTCCACAGTGTTCTGGGTTCTTAGCCTTATAATCTCTTACATCCTGTTGTTTGGAACATTTATAGGAGCTTCTGGATGCATGAATTCCTTCAGACCCATGTAGTCTCAATGTAGGTTGCTCCTTTGATTCAACAAACTCAAAGATGTTTTCCAGTGCCATGTTTTGGTTGGTATCTTCCTGTAAGTTCATTTGGATATTGGGTTGAGCAGGCCATAGTATAGGACATCCATTATGATGCAGTCTGTCAACTTCAGTTTGACATTGAGGACATTCTATATTAAATTGGCAGATGCTGGCTTGACCATGAATGTGAGCACAGTAGAATCTGATTGTCTTATCTCTGCCTTGCTGCATGTTATGTAATGCCTCATGTGTCACCATAAACTTCTCCTTTTGAAAAGCAAGCGTCTCTATAGCAACAAGTATATTTTGTTCATCACTATCTTGTGAGGCTGCCTCCAGTGGATCATGTCAGATCTTTCCGTAAAGTTTAATCCCAGCACATTGGGAGCTGGATTATTTTGTCTCTTGCAGTGATCCTTATGGCTATAGCGTATTCTTGCAATTAAGCTAAGAAGTACTACCATTTTATTGTATTGCGAATGGTGATCATGGGATACCTGACTCTCTTGATCTTTGCAATGACTGTGGCCTGAACAAGGGCAAGTCAAGCAGCATGGCTGGACGTCAAGTCATAATGACCTTGTCAGCAACATCCTTTACCTCACAGCTGCCCTCCAATATCTGACTCTCACATTGTGGGTATAGAGGAACCGTTCTGTTTTGGTCCTATGACTTCATGTCAATGTGTTCATGAATGAGTTTGACTATTTGTTCAATACATTGTTTTATTAGTTTGATTGCTTGTTAGTGAATCGAGCTATAATCATTATTTTTATTATTTATTCTGATTTTGATGCAGTTTCTCCTCTTACAGTTTTCGAATTATCAATGTGGAGTTTGTCAGTCCACAGGATACCTCTAAAATTTCTGAATCAATTCAATGCTAATTGCGGAAGGGTTGGCAATGGGCTTAGGAAGAAGTTTACATTTTATGGTGGATCCAGGAATTTTCCACAGCACCTCCCTCTCCATCATAGCTAAATGTACTAAATAGAATTTCCCCAAAAGTTTTCAGTGAATTTTAGTGGAAGGTTGGGCAATGGACTTAAGAAGTGTTCATTTTGGGATAGATTCAATGAATTTTCACTATCATCTCCCCTGCATATGTACACAGTGCAATATCTCTAGAAGTTCTGAATGAATTTTGGTGAAATTTCTTTTGGAAGAGTAAGCAATGGGCAAGGAAGTAGTGTTTACATTTTGAGACAGATCCGGGAATTTTTCAGAGTCACTTTTCACCTGCATCATAGTATACATACACAACACAGTATTTCCTTAAGTTCTCAATGAATTTCAATGAAAATTAATGAAAGTGTTAGTAGAGGAGTAAGGGGGAAGTGCTTATATTTTGGGACTGATTCAGGAAATTTCCTCCCCTACACCGTAGCTATACCTACACAGTGCAATATCACCAAAAGTTTTCAATGAATTTCAATCAAATTTTTAGGGAAGCTTGGCAATGGACTAAGGAAGGAGTTTTGGGGGCTGATCTAGGAATTTTCCACGATCATCTGCGTTGAATTGTAGCTATATGTACACAGTGCAATATCACCAAAAGTTCTCTATTAAATTCTATGAAATTTAGCTTAGGAAGGAATCTTAATATTTTGTGGTAGACCCAGGAATTTTTCAGTCAACTTCTCTTGGTCTGGGCTACATATATACACAACACAATATCCCCAAATGGAATTACAGAAAAATCTTTAACAATAGTTCTGGAACTGTGGCATAGATTACTATAATATACACTGCTCTCATCAAAAAAAGCTATTTCATTTCATGTCATCCCATGTGTTTCGATTCAACTAAATGCTGCAAATATGCAATCAAACTCACTTCATTCAGGAAATGCACTTGTCTAGTTTAGGAAAGCGATTACATTCTGAAATGTGGAAAAGTGCATTGTTAATACAAAGTGCATTGCTCTCTAGCAATACACACACACAGATTTCTTATATTGTAGTTAGATGTATTCATTTTGGTCTGATATAAGCAAGGTATTTATAGGCCACCTGAAAGAGACCTTATTCCACAATGCATTATACTAGTCAGTTATAAAATTCTTGAACTTATAAGACCAGACTAGATACCCACTAATAAGACCAGACTAGATACCCACTAATAAGACCAGACTAGATACCCACTAATAAGACCAGACTAGATACCCACTAATAAGACCAGACTAGATACCCACTAATAAGACCAGACTAGATACCCACTAATAAGACCAGACTAGATACCCACTAATAAGACCAGACTAGATACCCACTAATAAGACCAGACTAGATACCCATCCAGGATAGATTGCTGGCAAAAAAAGGGGTTAATGAAATGAATAGATACATGGAAACCAGATAGTATCTAATTTAATGTTTTTTTAAAAAGTTATATTTATTACTTAATGTGTTCATCTTTTTTTTTTTTTTCCTTTAAAAGAAAAAATATACCAGTATGTATACTTTTGAGAAATCGTTATTTCTCCTCTTTCACTTAGTCCTTTTCTATGAATCATACCAAAATACATATCATTCTAGCTGGAAATCATAAAGTTCAATTTATTTTTTGAAAGTGATGATGATTTTGAGGGTTTTTGTTTTTTTTACAATCTTTTTGATCCTTTAATCCTTGCAATGGACATTAAATTTTAAAGGTAAGATCAGATCTTATAAGATGAAACCTGGTTCTTTTTGTCTTTTTTTTCCAGAATCTGACAAGCAGTGTATAAATTCTTCTCATAATGTTGACCAGCTATGTGGTAGAGCTGGATTTTGGGAACTAGGTTTATGATAATATCGTATTTTGCTGACATCAAACATTAAAAAGACACTTCAAAACTGTAGTTTTGTATGACAAATGGAAAATTACATGAGACACAATATTACTGCTAACCTATGTTTATCTTTCAGCTGCATTAAGCACATTCGTCTGTTTATTTCAGCCATGTTCATTTCAAGAGATAAAAACATCTCGATAAAATGGTGATAAACCTATGAACACAACTTGACCAGTGAACAGACGTTGAAATGCAAACACATATATGCTAAATGATAACAAAATATTGGAGTGACTAAATCTACAAAGCAACATGCAACGGCCTGTTTCCCAAATGCAAATACTCCACATCTGATGTCATTGTCATTCTCGCTGCAACACAACTGCAATTCTCTGGAGTACACAACACAACAAAGATTGAGCAAAGTTTCAGTGAAGACTGGTCCTTTTTCCTTACTCATCAGCGAGACTACAAAGACACAACCAAAATCAATGGCAGAAACCTTGTTATTCAGTTCCTCGAGTGTTACAATGAAGAGCTCTGGAAAGATCTCATAACTGGCAGGTGGTAGCCTCACAAACAAACTTAAAAATGTAGTGTTAGCAACCAACAAGACGCAGGCCATTAAAAAAGAGAACACAACGGTGGCCCACATTGCACTCTATAAAATGCGACAAGATCATGATAAAACCATCTGCTGTCAAGCAGTACGCAGATACACTCTCAACTGTCCTTCCCGTGCTACTGAAGTGATCTACACTGACCAAATCTTGAGAGATATTCTAACAAGGAATTACTGACCCCAAAATACAATTAGATCTGTTCAGCAGCATGAACCAGGACAGTACACTCGAGAAAGTCTTCAAATTCATTGAAGTGAGAGAGGCTGGGAAACACTTAGCAAACAAAGTACAGGAGACTCAAGGTGTAAGAAGTACACGTAGTCAATATCATTACGCCAAGCAAAACCAACAAACCAGAAACATTCTCTTTCTGTAGTAAACACAGCTATGGCAGACAAGCCCTAATCTCTACCAGGAGTGTGCCCTGCCTAAAACTCGACCTGTGGTCACCTCCATTCCCTCGAAGCAGTACATTTCAGTAAGGAAAAGGGTATAAAAAAAGGCAGCAACAGAGGAAGAAGAGGTATCACGCTAGACCATCTCTACAACAATATCAGCAACTGCTGGTTCTATCAGGCATCAAGGTCGCACTGACCATCTATCAATCATCAGAACTACAAAGCTCTCAGTATCTGAAAAAACTACATTCCAGTCAACATGTGTTTACATGCAGCAAACAATATGATAGCTATCTTAGACACAGTCATTTTGAGGTTCACTGAGAAGTCTACACATGGCAAAAGCATCCAAACACGCCAAATACCTTATATCATGGAAGATTTGGATAATCTCTTCCTTAGCCATAACACATGCATTATGATGGGAATGATATCCTCAACATTCCCCACCATAGCCATCCGAAAGTACACTGACCAATACATGTAACTCCTCACATAGCCAGACACCAACACAAAATTGCCTTTTCTGCCAACAATGAAAGGTTCCATCAATAGCTCACTGAATACTTTGGATCGAGCAGTTTCAACACCTCAGCCCCTACCAACAGTGGCAGGTGCTCCTCTTAGACTCATAATAGACCCAAACACTAAACCTGTGGCATCACATATAATCATACCTGTACCACTTCACTGACAAGAAGACATCAAAGCCAGACTGGATCAAGACAAGGCTGGGAGTAATTGAACCTCTTCCCTTTGGCAAACTGGTCACTTGGTGTCATGCACAAAGAAAAATGGCAAACTTGATTTCCAAGTGCTAAACTCTCATGCTACATGCAAAACTCATCACAGAAAGTCATCATTCAACCTAGCATGCTCTGTACTGCATGGCAAAAAGACTGTGTTTGATTGCTGGAATAGCTACCACAGTGTACCATTGCATCAAGATGATTGCACTTCACAACATTCATCACCCCATGGGGCCGATATTGGTATAGAGCTGTACCCCAAAGCATTTGGCAATGGGTCTTCTTGCGGATTTGACGAGATCGTTGGCAATATACCTTAGATGATCAAATGCATCAACAATACTCTGCAAAGGCAGACAATCCTGACCAAAGTTTCTGACAAGCTGTTGAATGGTTTGACATCCATGGATACCTTGGAATCACACTCGAACCAAACAAATTTGTTTTTGGTAAAGATAGTCACATTTGCTGAATTTGAGATTAATGCAGATAACATGAAGCCTGCTAGGAGGTACCTCAATGCGATTTGCAATTTCCCAACACCAGCCAATGTTACCAATGTTCAATCTCTTACACTTTTGCCTAAGCAGGTTGCATGTTACCATTCCATCAGCTACTGAAAGCCAACACAAAGTTTTCCTAGAATGATGAGCTGGAGCGGCTGTTTAAAGAATCTAAATCCATAATAATCAGAGAGATTGAGGAGCATGTAAGAATTTATGATAAAACCAAACCAACCAACTTTGCAATGCAATATCACACAACCTAACAGGCACTACAAACATTAAAACACTGGACAGACGATCAAATTACCATGTTGCTATTGATCAATACTCAAACTATCCCATCATTGAGCAAGATGATGGTTCCAATGTCCTCTGATGGCAGAGCTGAATTTACTTCAACCACAATAACCAAATTCCTGTAAGATTGGGAGGTACACATTGGACTTTCATCTGTAGCATTCCCTTATCCAAATTGCAGGGCAGTAATTGGAGTCAAATCAGTTGAAAGACTATTCACTTCTAACGCAGCCCTTAACTGTGAGTTAGACACTGATGGATTCCAAGGCACCGTCCTACAATATAGCAACACCCTAGACCCTGAAACAAGCTGTCCCCTGCCACGTGCGTCTTTGATAGGCCCATTAAAGAATTCATATCAATTCTATCTAGCCAATATGAGCCACATGCCAGCTGGAGGAGTACTTGTCAAAGAAGCCCTCAGAAACAGATATATGATGGACTGGGCATATTCAGGGATTATCACTTCTGGTTATAGGAGACATGTCTACATAAAAAACCAGACAAGTCCTCACCTGACAAAATGGAATGAGACAGGCACAATAATTGTCAGTCAGATTGACCCATATGTGGTTCAACAACTCTGTCAACACTTCTAGATTAGTTACCTTCCACAACCAAAAATAATTGAGGAAGTATCTTCCAAATACGGTAAACATGTGGACCATTTTGATCTTCCAATATGTGAATGCAAGTGTCAAGTGCGATATCATTTTTCTTTTAACTGAGTAGTGTTTTTTTTTTCCTTTTTATGCAAAATAAATGATTATGTAGTTTATTTTGGTCAAAACAAGGATGCCACAATCAAAATTTGGTAATCCTAGATAAGTGGTGTAAATTATATTATAGCAGCAAACATTATTTAAATTCAGCGCATGTAAGCTAATTACATGGCCTGAACTTCTGTAATTGGCCAATGACTAATAATGTCTTCAGGTTTATTCTATTGTTTAGATTCTGCTGCGCACAAAATTGAGTGTATACATAAAAGAGTCAAAAATAAAAATGTAAAAAATTATAGTCATAAAAAATAAATACAAAAAAAATTTCTTACTAATGTAGAGTTATTTATAACTGGATATCCAATAAGATCAATCATGGGGGAAATTCCTCCTGTTGATTTTATTTTGCATTTATTTGTAGAACAACACATAATTGCTTAACATTTACAGTTGAGGACAAGTATATTACACAAACCTAATGACACCATATTTTGGCTTTGATCAGAAATATCTTTTGAACAATTCATGTAAATAAGAAAATATCAATAGTATTCTAGCAACAAAGTTCAATACCTGCAAATAATGTCCATTCAAATATCTATAAGAAATTGTTTAAAAAATATTTAGAAACTTTCATGAATGAATTACCTCAGTTATACTTAAAACAGAAGGAAGTGAAAGCAATATAGTTGGATAGGTAATTCAGTCGTGTCTTCCCAATATCTCCAAAAGTACTCAATGGATTTCAATGAAATTTGTGGAAGAGTGGGCAATGGTGTAAAGATGCAGCTAAAATTTGAGACAAATCCAGTAATTTTTTTTGGATTGAGAGATATTTCAGCTTTGTTTTGTTTATACATTTTTGTATGATGCTTGTTTTTGTCCAATAATACCTCAATAATTTCTCAATGAATTTCTATGAAATTGTAGAAGTGTGGGCAATATACTACGGAAGAAGTGATTAAATTTTGAGGAGGATCTATTCACCATTACCTCCTCATCATTGTAGTTATATGTGCACCGCATAATATCGCCAAAAGTTCAATGAATTTTAATCAAATCTCGTGGCGGATTCATGCACAATTACCGCCCCTAACAATCGCATTAGAAGTATGCGCTGAGTGCTCTCTAGTTTTGAAATACTTTATGAATGGAGTGACCTTTTTATTTTCTAAGTGTTAGATCATTTGATTTGGCCTTTCAGATAAAATCCGTGTGCTTACTCTGTCCGAAAGGAAAGAATAAATTTGATAGCAATAATTCCCTATAATCACAACGAAATTTTTCTGGTGCACTATATTTCGAACATCAACGTTTTAAGGAACACTACGATCACAATTTCTAAAACACAACAGACGTTTTGAAAATGTCCAGTATAAACAAACCAGAATCTGTAATTTTTTTTTCTAACATAGATCAAAGATTTGAATATTTTGTCAAACGTATGGTTCGTGCAGCAGCAGCTGAGAAAAATCAGAGATGAGGCATGCCTGACACGTGAGAGGGATGAAGGTGCATTCAAGTTGAAGATAATATACTTAAAATAGATAATGCAGTATTTACTATCTATTGTGATTTTTTTAATATGTTTTTTGTTTCGTTGTTTATTTTTTAGATTTGATTTCTGTTTTAGTTAGCATTTGATGTAAACTGACCGGGAGGAAATGGGACGCTTAACTACGAAAAAATGCTTAGTCGGGATTTTCAAGTGATTAATTTCTAATGCATTCCGAGCAATACTCGCGAAAAATATGTTAATGTCCAATTAAAACGCGTTTAAATACACAGATAAACTTCTTTTGGTGCCTACAGGAACTGTCAGCTGCACCGCATGGTTAATTTGCGAGCCAATAAAAAAATATTACGCACGTCTAATTACCCGATGTTTATGGCGAATGTGAAATGTCAGTCACCCTGTCTGTCGATTACTTTTTCGGGAGAGATTTTTCCATCTAATTTGGATTATCATTCAGGCTATTGAATTAAGTTTACAAGTAAAAATCAAGACTCTGGCTTAAGGTAAAACTAATAGACACAGCAGACAACTATTTTTCCGTAACGTTGCATCTGCCATGTTAGCAGTTTGGGTCCAAGAAGTTGGAAGTAAAAGGGGTTGTCTTTCTCGAAAAGAAAGAAAAGGGGAAATGCAGTCAGTAATGCAATTTACTTCAACATTAAAACATACAAAACAATGTATCAGGCTAAAATTTTATGTCACTTATCAGAATCGTATCACTATCAGCATGTAGTATGAAATATCACTAACTCATCACCAGGAAGACATTTTTGCTAGGCCTGAAGAAAGGAAAAGTTCTCAAACTTTTTTTTTTTTTTCAAGTCGACTTGAAAGATCGGTTGAGAGCATCTTACAAAAGTCATGGAAATTTAACTATAGAATATAAAAACTAAGAAAAAATGGTTCGTAACACTCAACCACAAATAACGCTTAGTTCCTACTTTAGTCTTGGTTAGTTTGAAGAAATTGAGAACAACTACTCCTTCCTTCATAGGGAAAGATCTAATGCTCTCTAAAGAAATTCAAGCTGAATAAAAAAAATATCTAAATTCAAATTCTTGATGATGTTGAAT
This sequence comes from Thysanoteuthis rhombus, assembly GCA_963457665.1. Taxonomy (NCBI): domain Eukaryota; kingdom Metazoa; phylum Mollusca; class Cephalopoda; order Oegopsida; family Thysanoteuthidae; genus Thysanoteuthis; species Thysanoteuthis major. The sequence goes on from OY735202.1 coordinate 23,260,023, forward strand.
TTCTTTACATCAGTCAAGACTTGCTGGGACTGTTTTAATATTCATCATCATTTTCATCAACAAACCTATCTCTAATAATCTCACATTTACTCAATTGAAGTAAATTAGTCGGACCTTAAATTTCCCAAATTCTTCACAGAAAGGAATACTTGAACAAAAACAAGAACTATTTAATTACATCTTACAGGCTCGCTCGAATTATTGTAAGCAACAGAACAATATTTTACGAAGAAGTCCAGGTGTGGGAGGCGTAAGTTTTAGAAAGGAAGTCCGATGTACGAAGGTAAAGGCAACAATTGTCATATACGCAAAAAGACAAGAAAACCAATCATTCCACGGTGAAATTTTCAGGAGTCTTCGGACCAGTGGCAAACGTTAAGGCCATTTTTAGAATCAATTATTCTAACGAGAACTTAAATCAAAATACAGAATGACATGGATTTGTCGGTAAGAGAAAACTCAACTTACCCCCCTTACAGTACAAAAAGTGTGGGATGAAAAAAATGTAACCGTTATACACCTGTCATTTCAATTTTCTTGAAACCAAGCAGTGATCACTAAGCAAAGGAAACAAAGCCTGTCATTCGTGAAAACATTTTTCAATCGTGTTCGTTTTCGGCAGCTAAAAGCCTCAAACATCATCGAAATACTAACGAAGCTTAAAAGGTTTTAGTGATTAATTATAAATCAAGGGTCTAGTTTAGCAGCATATTTACATTGTAAATCGAACATTCGCCGTCAGAGGGAAAAAGATGCTAAGTAAAGGTCCAGTTTTGCATTAAAATGTACACTTTGTAAAATCACCCCCCCCTCTCTAAAGCCAATTCACTGGCTTCCATTTAAAAGATTATTTTTCTCAAAAATGAGATATTTCCCGTAAAAATGAAGGTCAGATTCCATTGGAGTAGATCAGACTTGATCAGAAATTTCATTGTTATAAAAATGTATTCTGGTTTGTTGAGCCGAATCTAATCCAGTTTTTTTCTTCTTTTACATAAGATTACAACATGAATGATAAACTCTAGTTGGTTATAAAACGGTCATTACAAGAAAAAAAAATTCACGTAAAATTCCAACCACGATTAATTATTTGAGATCTACTTTTTTCACAAAAGCAAAAATTGTTTTCTGCAACATTGAAAAGATTATCTGTCGAGGGGATACAAGAACGAAAAAAAAATACAGATACTGCAGATATTTTTTTTTTTAATCTCTGCAGTTAACGAACTACTACTTTTTTCCTTCTCATCTCAATCAAGTACATAATAACGTATGTCAATTATTGCGATTGGGCAGATGAAATGAAGAAAATGCTACAGCTACTTTATTAAAATAAATTACAATGAATAATATGATTGATTATGCAACTACTACTAGTAGTGTTGAAAATGCATGGAAAATAACGACGCGATCATATTCAAGAAAACTAAACAGGATAGGTCCTACTGAAAACTAAATTCAATCAATTGTACGCATTCTTCCAGAGACTAATTACAAATCTAGGATCCAGTAATAGGAAAGTGACTCCTCACCCTACCCCCCAACCAGGGAGGATTTTTCTTCAATAAAAACGATCTCGTCTCAACTATAACCCAACCGCCAGATTTTGAAATGTTCGTGCTATGTATAAACACTATCTCGAGACTGAATTCGGATAAAACTTCTTCAAAGGTACTATGATGATATAAAACTTAAATACCGTTGTTGCAACGAAGTTCATTATACAAAAAAAATGCAAGTAACGTTTGTTCGGCACTAAGCTTCTTTAAAACAAACAATCACATCTAAATAAAACCTTACCTTGTCTATGAGGAGACCTACTCCGACAAAAAAAAAAAATGCCAGAAAAGGTACTTTAATTACAATAATCGTCTCAGTGCATTAGAAAAATCACAACTGAACTAGAACATCACGTTATGTCTGTAAATCATACAATAGGTGGAGTAAGTCTGGTAATTTATGCAGTCGTAAGTACTAGTTCTGTTTAGAAGCTAACCTTTTATCTTTTATTAGATGAAGTATTGTAATTGAAAACCATTACTAATTTTGACGGCTATTTTCCTTCATCTGAGTTTTTAGTTTGTTTTTCTTTTTAATGTTTTTTAAACCGCAACCTAGGCCGTCGATCTACGGCAGTGGTGAGTAAACAGTGTAGATCAGAAAAAAATCTTTCCGAGATTCGAACTCACGTCACTTGTGTCTAGAGAAGCCTGGTAAACGCCCAGACGACCTCAGTTGAGATGAAACTCAACTAAAAATTAAGATGCACGAAAATAGAAATCAAAATTAGTAATAATAATAATATAGCTCTCAGCCAGTATTGCACACCAGCCCCCCCCCCAATAGTAGTAGTAGTAGTAATTATAAAAAGTGTCTGTCAAGTTCTATGATAGTGAATGGATTGATTAATTTCAATTTTAAAACCCTCAAATTGCTATTATGATAGGTTTAAAACAAAGAAATAAAACAAAATTAAATAGGTACTAAAGGGTGATAGATTAAATGAAAGGTATACCAGCATAAAAACCGTTTGAATTTGAATTGTTCCTTTATTTAAGCGCAACAAATGCGTTTGTGGTGAATCTTTATGCAGGTAGATAATAGCAATTTGCAAGAAACAAGCAATAACTCATTTCTTTCAAACAGTAGCATCTTTGTTTCTAGGCTCTTGACAATCATTTATGAATAAATTTTAACGGTTAAGTTTACTCTCGTCAGAGTTTTTTTCAACAATTATGGTGGTTTAAAATGCTGTTTGTAAAGCATTACACCTTCTGTAACTTGGTTACAAACTTTAAAAACAAATTTGATGGATGGATTTTGGATATAAAATGGTCAAGTGTCGGTCAGGCAAACCAAGTAGTTCTTTTTTATTAAAATTTATGTTGTTTGAAAAAAAAAAAAAAAAAAAGGAAAAAAGAAGAGGGATAGATTTGTTCAAATGAAACTACTTACACTTACTGAATCATTCGTAGTGCTGGTTTAACAATTTAAAAATTTTTTTTTTTGTTGGAATGAATCATTTCTGTTCCGCACAACGGAATATGTGGAAATGAGACAATAAGACTCCGAACAGGTGGTAAAAATAGGTAATCATGTTGAGTATTATCATTTTATTATTATTATTATTATTATTATTATTATTTTCTTATTCAAGGAAAAGAAATCTTAGGGAAACATAGCGTAGAGTAAAAAGTGGCACTCACGATCTGAGAGAACTGATTTAAATTAATTTAAGGAATTCCTGTGACAGAGAAACATCCTAGCACTTGAGAAAATAATAACACTAGGTTTAAATGCATTCGCATATATTGCGAAAAATATCTGCAAAGCACTTAGTAATCTAATAGCAGCACCATTCGCTACACACGTAACGAAAAATAACGTTCATCAGTCTTATGTCATAAGGTACCTTGCCACCAAAACACGGATTTCTTTTCGAAAACCGAACATCTCTAAAAAATGTATCAACAGGCGATCACTCATGTGGGACGCAAGTCAGATTTCTTACCCAAAATTTTGTTGTAAATCAACCCTGTTTTGTAAATGTGTAGATATTTCGGCCAGCCGTAGAAGTATCCGTAATCATGACAGTTGAAATTTTAAATCACTCGTTTATATACTGAGTTGCGATTGGCTTAGGATGACGTCACCTAGCGCCATCTGCCGGTTGTTTTGCGAAAGGTAACTCTGACAAGACTTTGAGCATTTTTGAATAATCGGTTACTTTTTGACTCGCGTTATATCGTGGCTGTATATGACATTTACCTTCTTTTAAGTTGAAAATAAATACGATATTGCAGCTTCTTGTCTTATGAGACACATGCCTTTCGAAATTTTCACACTCTCATGCATGAAAGGAAAATTCTCACACTTTTTATAAAAAGTTAAATTCCATAGCTGATATGCTCTTAAACACAATATAAGCCAATCTTAGATATGTAATTTAATTTGCAAATTTTCTGGAAGAGTATGCCTCCAGACTTCCGTAGGAGCCCCTACGCTTGGATATTTAGGAGCAGGGGTCACCTGATTCTCACTTACTCCGACCATTGGAATGGATAAGGTGGAAACCGTACATCATAATGTTACCAAATGGTTATTGTTATCAAAATTTGTCAATGTCGAACGCTATTCATTAAATATTCAAAAATGAATCTCATATTAATCTTTTAAAATGTGAAGTTGTTCTAATTTTGATATCTTTTGCTTAATGTTATCAGCTGATAATTGTTATCTAAAAGACCATGGGTCAAGTGATCACAATCAGTGACTTCCTATTGAGAGAATTGATTACACAAATAATATTTTGTATACTCACCTTGAAGTAAGATAAATACATATTTTCTCAGCCATATCATGTAGGATTGATATGGCACTTGGTCCTGATCTTCAAGTAAACCATCTTCATCATCCTCTTTCTCCTACCACTACTACTATAATCAGAAATGCTACACATCGATTTTCTCAGCCATATCATGTTGGATTGATATGAAACCTGGTCCAGACATTTGGTTGAACCATCCTTATTTTCTTCCTCCTTTTATTTCTCCTCCTCCTGCTATCACTACCATCATTGAACTCATGATTCTTGTTCATTGGTTCTGTGGTAAATTGCTTTCATTTGATGTTGGAAATTTGTTTTCACATATCTATTGATAAAAAAAAAATTTTTCCACTTGAACCTTACCCAGCTCAAAATCCTGTATCCACCCCTGATTTTATTCTTTTGTTGTGAACAAAATTTCTTCAGAGCATTTAATATCGGTCACTTTTAAAACAATATCTAACTATCAGCATTGAAGATAGACTAAAGGAGCAATAATGTCAAAACTTGATAAGAATTGCGGTGGGAGGTGTGTTAGGCTTATAAGCCATGTATACTTCTGACTGAATGCTCAATATACATATTTTCATACTACTAGACTTGATCTGGTTTGAAAAACTCAAAATAAAAAGCATAAAACTGATATTGTTTTAGAATTATCTTCCTCTTATATCTAATTTACTAGATTGCTTCTGACATTCAGGTACTCCATACAAAAATGGCTTAAGTGATATAATTTTTCTGTATTCAGTCACTCATACCTGGACTAACTTGTTTTGAGAAACTTACCTTTATCAGATTAAACAAAGGAAGAACTAATTCAATTTTCATCCCATGAAAGATCCTTGAGTGGAACCTTTTTTTCTTTTAAAACAAATACAATAAGTTGTTCCTTATATCATTATTACAATCACAATGATAACAAACATGGCAAATTTAAAACTTCATTAAGTCCTATAGAGCAGAGCTTCTCAATCTCTTTTAAATAATGTTCCCCCATTGAAATTTGTTGTTTTTGTTTTTTTTCAGTCAAGTAACCTATAACCAGCAAAAAACATTTTTGGTAGAAAATAATACCAACATAAAGATGTACAATACAGTACTGCACCATCAGTGTCTGACTTATTAAACAACAAACTTGAAAAACGCTTTAGTGTTGTATTTCAATTGTTTAGAATCCATCACCAAATTTATGGCAAATCATTTTTTGTTATCATGATATTATACAACAGCATCGTATTTGTATTTGCATTGAACTTTGTCTTTTTGATTGGTTGAACTTACAATTCAGTGTGGAACGTGGGCTTATGCTTCACTGAGACTCTTGGTCATTCTGGGTGACAGGGAGATAACTGCAGTGATCAAAGTCTTTTTTATTGAAATTATTATAATGCTAGTAAATACTCATGAAAAACTTCATGGATATATTTGAATTTCTATGAGATGATTTTTTGTGAAAAAATACTGAATTTCTTTCGGGAGAGTTTCGAATGGTGAGTAGGAGATATTTTTATTAGCAAAATTGTTACCTTTAGATGGATGAGTTGATTATTATGGACACAGAAAAAAAATCACATTGGTCATTACATAAGTAGATGAAATTAGTATAAGTTAGTATCAAAACATCAATACTGGGAGAAACAGTAAGGATCAAGCAAGTAGAAAGCAAAATATTGTTATACTGCTACCAAACTTGAATAATAGAGATGCATATGAGTATAGGTGTATGTGCCAGGTAGGTCAGTGAAGGGGGAAATGCCCTCCCCACAAACTCAGCCAGAACAGTATAAAATTTGGGGCAAATCAAAGCCTCTGCCCCACTTAACCAAAGAGTTCCTATATACTTATTCACAGGAGTATAAGTAGAAAAAAGTGGTGAGGAGAAACCTTTTATTATGGTAAAAAAAAAAAAAATTATCATTTACTGGAACACCTTGAACAGTGTGTTTTGATTACTGCTACTTTTCATCAAGTATGGTAAAGGTACTGCTATACATATTATTGTGATTAAATATAAACTGAAAAAAAAACTCGTTAAATCATAATAAGACCTTGAACTGTGCAGTTTTGAATAGCATGGACAATTTGGGAATGGATTAACTGCACTAATCAAGGTATAAATGTACAGAACAAACAGATTAAACTACACTGACCTTTGAGCCACTAACTTTGAGAGTCAATGCCACTAGCAAGTCTAACAGCATGTATTTCAGAGTTTTTTTAAAAGAGGAGAGTTATATAAACTTGGATTATAGCAATACATAGAATTATACATAAAAAAAGTTGGTAGAGGCTTTTATTATGGTAAAAAAGGAAAAATATAAAAATTTATAGAAGAAGCAGGGTATCAGATGAATTTTTCCACAATTATTTTGTAAACTTCTTTCAGAAGACTTCTTTTTTTTTAATCAAAATGTCAAATTAAAAAAAGATCTGCAAACCACTAAGTCATTAATTTCGATAGTGATTTTAACCATGACATTACCAAAATGATTTCAAAGAAATAAAAAATTATTTCAATAAAAACCCATAAAACTGAGAGTTCACGTCAAAGAATGAGAATTTGTGCTCAAAAATTGCAATAGAACACAGAATTATCATGGTCAAAATAATTTACGCCACTATAATACAGGAAGTATACATAGATACCTAATTTACAATGCTACTAATTTTTTACCAAATTTTGATAGTGGTATCTTTGTTTTGGTCAAATTAAATTGTTATAGAATTAAAACTACGTATTTATTTTGTATAAAAAAACAAAAAACATAAGTTCAACGATGCATCCACTATCCATGATAGTAGCAGTAGCAGAAGGAGGAGGAGGGATAAGGGCAAATAGTCTTCTTCTGAGTCAATTGATTCTCATGCTTGTAAAATACTGCAATATGGAAATATTCTGCAAGTATTATTTTCAATGAAAATCATGAATGGCCCTTTTTGGCATTTTTTAAGCACAAAAATGCAAACCTTGGACACTTTTTTATAATATCATTTGCAGCTTGTAGAAAAAAACTGTAATGAATAGATGTTATCTCAATGATATAATACCTTTTAATGACATCACACCTTCAAATGACATCATACTTCTTCCTTCTTTCCTATTTCCATTGTTTAACATAACTGGGACTGACTGACTTACGGAAAAGCATCTTAATGAGATACGTGGACATATCTGAGGAGAAAAAAACTCCATCAAAACATAAACAATATCACATGACATGTGAGGTCACATAAGCTTAAATTTTGCGTTGCTGACAAGAATCAATTTTGGGGTCTGAATTCTAAATTTGATTCAGGAAATGTATTCAAAAGTCATTAAAAATAGTACACAATTACCACCGATAAAATTGATAAATGCAATGTATCTTGAAGTATCGTCTTTATAGTTAATATTCAATTTCCATTTTATCTCAACAACAAAAACAACAGAAAAAAATAGGTCTGGTGACTCACTCAATAGAAACTGCAATATGACTGATGACTTTTGGCAGCATGCCATGTTGAGGAAAAGGAGTGATCAATGAATGAATCACTTCTCTCATCTTTTGTTGGATGGTGATCAGTAGAGTGGTCAATTTTTTTCAAAAATAAGTGTGAATGCAGCTGGATACAAACTAAAGTACCAACTTGGCACAACATTACATAGCAAATTCCCCCCCAAAAAAACTTATTGGGGAAGAGATTAAAAAAAAAGAATTTCTTTCTATATATACTAAGGATTGAATGCCTAAATCTTCAGTCTACTAGCTCCATTGGTGTAGCCTATATGCATAACACATACATGAATAGACAGATAACCAGCCATCCAGACTGATTTAAGAACTGAAGAAACCTATGTTGATAGTTCTGGTTGATAGTTTCAAATTAGTTCATTAGTATTAACAACCCTTGGAAAGAAAAATAATTGAATATACTTATTACTGATTTATTTGAATTAGTATACTTATCTTAGTTGTTATTATCACAATATTTTGGCTGTTGTTCCCTCTGACTTTCTTCAGATGTCTGTCATACTTGGTTACTTTCTGGGAATATCCCACCTTACATTCGATTTAATCTATGAGGGCATATTGTTCTCATTCAGCTAGCCATGCTGTAGACTATCACATATCAGTTAATTCTTCTTAGTTAATTCATCCTTGTGAAGCCACTTCTGGTCTTTCCACTGGATCATCAGAATATGCAAATTTCCTTGTCTGACCAAAGAGATTGAACTTGTGAGCGCCAGGTAAGTGCTTACACGAAACCAACACTTATATTCAAGACCACTGCCCAGATAACCCCCTCAGTAAACCTAGCATAGAATTGAACACAATATGAGAGCTCTTAATTAGAAAAGAACAGACATTAGGTTTAAGGCTCCCCAATTCCATCACATGATTGCACTACGATGGCCTAGTGGATTTAAGTGTTGGTTAAGTGTATGCAGTTATCAGGTGGTCATGAGTTTAATCCCTGGGTTAGGACAAATTAACACAAAAGAATTGACAAGTATGAGATATCCTCTAGCATAGACAGAAGATAAAAACAATCTAACCTCATAGCATTTCAATTTGAAATTCACGGAAAGTTACCAAATACAAGCACAATGAAGAGGGCCAGAGGTTACAACAAAGATAAGGACACCAGTTCAAACAAATCAGTGCAGTAGTAGTAGTAGTAGTAGTAGTATAATTGTTTATCTCAGAAAATTAAATTGAAATATTATATATATATATATATATATATATATATATATATATATATATATATATGTGTATAAATGTATACATGTATTAATGTATGTACATATATATATATTACAAATCAGGAATACAACATGATATAATATGATATAATGTGTGATGGGTTTATCTCATAAAGTGCTCTATACATTCAACATTAAACATTATGTTGATTTAGAGTAAAGCTTAAAATATGATAAGTAAGGATTCACTACACAAACATGTTTATGTTTCTGCTGGAGAATGAATTGGCTTATTTTAGATTCCTATTTAGGACATTTGGGGGGTATATTTATCTAGGTTGTAGGATTTTCCTTTTAATATATTTATGTATCTTCTTTTTTATTTTTTGTTTAGGGGTTGATTATTGATTATTACACTTTCCAGTTTTATTTAATGGGGATGCTGTGCTTGTTGGTAGCTATGAATTATAAAACTAGGAGGGTAAGGTGTAGGCATTTTTGTTATCAGTATGCGGTTAGACCATCCATTCTTTGTGGTATGTTTCCTTTCTAAGAGTATTTCATTCTCACTTATAACTTTTCCCAGTGTTACAGTTCTCTTTTGTATGACCTTAGTCGTTAATTTATCTATTCTGGATTCGCCCTGTTTCTACATACCTAAGATAATTATGGTGATTAAGTTGCTCTTTGAAGTGGCTGGAGGTATAAAATAATGATAGTATTCATAATAATAACGAGGGGAATAAGATATCTATGGTGGTTATTTTTTAGTATATCTATATGTATGTCAAATTATGTTTGATAATAGAAATTTTGAGTGATGCTGGCATTTTAACACTACTTCTTTTTTTCTGTTTAATGATTCTGTTTTTTGTTTTTTTGTTTTATAGGTGAAAGTGAGGATTCCTAATTTCTCATTTTGGCATAGGTAACTTTGGGTTCCAAAATTATAGCATATGTATGTTTGTTTTGATACTCTCCATTTTACTGTGGATTTGAGTTTGTCATCAATAAGTCTCCAATAACATGTTGACAGTGATGAACTGTTTTTATATTTTTCATTTGTAAATGATGATATATGGTTGAATAATTCTAGTTTAAAGGTTGTTTTCAATATTCTCATGTAATATTTCTCTTCTAAGGGTTTCTCTTGGGTTGATATTTCAGCTTGGTATATGATATTCGATTTGAGACATTTTTTCTGCAAAGGGCACCTATTTCTGTTTCAACAATTGCAATTTGGTTTATTCATGCTTTCTCCATCAGCATTATTTCTAATTACTTCATTGTTATGTTTTGTCATGAATTTATTAAGATTATCTGTACAACTATAATTGATTTTCAGTTTATTTTTGTGAAATATTTTACTCAGTGGGTTGCTTGAGGGGAAGTGTTTTTCTATTAATTGATTGAATATTCTTCCTAAGTTGGTTTTTACTTGTAGATTGAATGGCGGTGTATACTTTTTTTGTTGTTGCTATATTTCACTCTATTGGATTTTACTTTTTCATTATATCTAAAGCTTGTTTCAGTAAAACTGCTGTCTTTTCGGGCTTTAGTATATTCGTTTCTAACATTGTTGAATATTGTTTCATTTGTGGAATTATATATTAATCTAGTTTTTATTGATTTGGGGATCCTATTATTGATTTTGTTTGGGTGGTTAGAACTTGTGTTAATATATGTAATTACAGAATTTTCTCCTTTGTGTGGTTTATGGGTGTTATTATCTAAATTAAAAATAACGTCTAAAAAATGTAGAATTTTTATATTGGCTTTGATTTCAAATTTAGGTTCAATTTTTTCATTTCTTTCATGATATATTTTAAATTTTTTTTGCATTTTTGCACATTGCTATTTTCTACAATTAGAGGGCTGTCATATATTTTTAGAGTCTAGTTTTCTGGTGAAGTTATACAAAATATACCAACCAATCAGGTCCAACATCTTGGCTAAATCAAGACTAACCATAGAAACATGAAACACGTCGTTTTTTTTAGTCAATTGTTCTTGTCAGTATCTGTCTGTCTACAGTGTTTGATTATTTCTACATCTTCATTATTGATGATGGCATATATATATATATATATATAATTCATAATTGTGTCACCCACAGATAGCTGTTTTGTTGTATTACAACTCTTCAGTGTAGTTATAGACTATCAATTATCCCATCTGGTACCACGAGGTAGGATTGAAACCTTAGCTTCAGACCTAGTGGCTGACATTTAACTCCTACCCTATGCAGAACTGGATGGTCAGTAGGACCGAATTTAAGCGATAGATTTACTTACGCACAATTTCTCATCCACCAGAGAGCTCTATTCCAGAGTTGGAAAAGCATTGCTATAGTAGCTTATAATGGACGAGTTGTCCTAAGAGTGCTCAAACCTGAAGAAGAGGGCGTTAATTATGATAATATATATATATAATCTGGTGTGCAAAAAAGAGGAAAACATAAGTATTTACAGTGGTTGGCGCAAAATTTGAATTTCTTTAAAAATTGCGTCATCACATAAACAAGGGAGGTAACCAATAATAACCGTTTTGCACCCTTCATCGAAAAAATGGCATACGGAAAGTTGGGCAAGTTGATCTTGAATAATTCCATGTTATTCCTGTGTGACATGCAAGAAAAGTTCAGACCTTCAATTCAATACTTTTCACAGATTGTGGAAGTATCATCCAGGATGTTAAAAGCAGCCAAAATACTGGAAATGCCTGTAATAGTTACCGAACAGTATCCTAAAGGTTAGACTTTATCATGACCTTATGCATGGGCGATCTTTCGTCTTCATGTCGTCGGCAAATAAAAAAAAATCAAAATATAATCGATCCTCGTTATTTAATGAAAATTCCCCAATAAGTAACATCAACCAAAGGCATGTCTGCAGCAGTTATTTGCTTTCACATTATTATTTTTTCTTCTTTTATTTTTACACAGCTAGCGATTTGAAAGTGGAATGCTTCACTTATTCTTGTTAAATTAACCGTTGTTTACGAAATTTACGTTTAGAATCCATAAGCGAATCTAGATTGATTGAGTGTATGGTTTTTGTTAAATGTTTGGATTTTCATATTCTTTGTTTCTATTTTCATTTCGATAATTTTCGTCTTGAGCAAAAGAAGAAATCAGGATAATTGTCTGGCTGAGGTTCGCAAAAAGAGGGGCGATAACTATCATGGACGCTCTTCACCCGATTTTCTTGTATAATGTCTTTCAATAAGTGATTTAAAAAAATTCGTTTTTAGACAATTTCTAAAATCCATTTTCCAGTCGCCGTGTTGATGAATGTCAAAGCAAACCACTGCAGCCGGACCTTTGGTCGCTTCCACGCGATGATTACGTGTTGGAGAATTTTCATTAATGTACATGATGAGGGATCAGTTATCTCTCACCATTTAGTTTTAGTTATTAAATTCACCAACATTAAAAGAAAGATAGCCCCTTCTATATTTCTCGTTTGATTATAGTTTTGGAGGGTTTTTTTGTTTTTTTTCTCTACCCCAATACGATAGGATTTATTTTGAAATTTTGACATCAAGAATCTTTTCAATATATGTGCAGAAAGTGGACAAAACACACATCGATGGATTTAAAACTCATGAACATGGAAGAAAACAGTTCTGCTTTTGTAGCCTGTTAGTATTCGTTGTTGAACATAGACCTTCCCCAAGATTCACCAGAACACGGGCTATCAACGGCATCGCGGAGCCAATACTCTCTGGATTTATCTAGCTCGTCACGCCATCTTACTTTCTGTCGGCCACATTTTCGCATATGATCTCTGGGGATCCACGTTGTGAGTCGTCATGTCCAGTGGTAGCCATAAAACTACAGTGAACATAGTCGTATCACGGAAGAACTTTTTTTTTATAAAAAAGAAAACACTAAAATTAAAAAATAAGTCAGAACTTATCAAGCCATTAAGATTTATTTTTCATTTTTGTGTCTTCTTTTGTTTAAAACGTTCTTCCTTGATATGACGATGTTTATTCTAGTTTCATTTAGGGGGGGGGGTCTATTGAAAAAACTTCAGAATTCTTAGTGTTGACTTTCTTTTCGATGGAATGAACGTGGACCAAGATGGAAGGAAAAAAATGAGCAATAAAAACTATTTTACAGTTAGCATTTCAAACATCATTTTGGACGAAATATTTACAAGAATTGGGGGGGGGGTCAGGGGTCTGATCTTTGTTGTAGCCGTGACGTGATGTCTTGACAACTAATTTGAATTTACTTACTCAAATGTTTGATTTGGGGGGTGCCCCTGCAATTGTAAGTTTGATCAATCACTTGTGTAATTTGTAATGTGTCATTATTAAATGAGAAAAGAAAGTTTACTTTTCTTTATAAATTATAGCTTTGAGCGATCTTTCTCTAATGTCTGTGAATTCAAGGAAAAAGGGGAAGCTACTCCCGGTTCGTGAAATACGCAAGTACTTATAGATCGTGATTGAGCACTAGTTGCTATTCGTGCTAATGCTATAATAGCAGTTACTCTGGCGCAGCAAAAATAATATTCTGCCTCATGTGACATAAAGTTTTTGCTGACAATTTGTTTATGAATTTCATTTATTGGATTAGACTATATTATCTGCTTGGGACAATTCATTACTGTCAATAAATTAATATTTGTAATTTGATTTGTTATCTTTGTTCTTATTTATAGAACACCATTACCTCGTATTTAGAATAGATATATCGGTGGAAAGATGTTGACTGCAAACAATCTGTTGTACTTCACGATGGGCATAACTTGCCCATATTTCTTGAATTCACCGTCGTAAAATGAAAGACACAGTTTGAAAAATATCTCAGTTAAATTTTTTCATCGCATAGAACAGCAAATAAATAAAAGTTGAGGTGTTTATATATGGTTGAAAGTTAGCCCAGCCCACGGTTTTGCCCTCAAATTGAGATTTTTGATCAAATAATGACCATTTTGAATTCTTCATGTATCTTTACCCCCAAATATTTGAATTGTTTTTTTTTTAATTTATACCATATGTATATTCAGCCCTGGAAAGATTAAACAACTAAAAACTTACTTAGATAAAAAAAATGAAGCTTATAATAATAGTCTACCACATTTTGTTTATTTTTCAATTTTATCTCTTTGCATGTAATTTGTATTTTCCTTTCTACATAGTTTTTTTTTTTTTTTTTTTTAAATTTCAAAATGGTCTCCCCTGTGGTTTGGTGTGTTTTAAAGTTTAGCGTTATTGTTTCCTGCTTCTTTGACTTGAAATTTGCAATTCTTAAATGGGAAAGATTTCAATTGCCAAAGAAAAGAGGGTATGAAGTAGATTTTTGAACCTCCACCTTAAATTAATTTGAAGAAAAAATTTGCATGGTTAATAATACTTCGCTCTTGCTGAAAGAAAATTTTTTTTTAATTCCTCATATCAACTTGTAGCACCTGTCAGGTAAAATGAGAATTTGAATAAAGATGAAATAAATAATCTGTGCCGAAAGTGTAGCTTTTTTCACTTTTTTTCTAATGTCCTGACTTGAGTGTGGTTGAATTGAAAGTATAGCATACATGCCTATGTATTTGATGGAATAAAAATGTTCTTGAAAGATCTATTAGACAAATTTAAGTAAAAAGGTTGAGTCAGTTGTAGTAGTGAAGTCAGCCGAGCAACATCTAGATGTTTTATTGACCATGTTTAAATCAATATCTAGATTGTTTATATATTTTTTTTATTTCAGCAACTTTTTTTGTGAGTTAACAAACTTTGATAATAAACACCTTGAGGTTGAGATCTTAGAAAGATCCAGCAACTCATCGTATAACATTTTGATTTGATCACTATCAACTTTGCACTCAGTTAGAAAATCTCCAACATGAAACTTCACAAACCACATTTTGACATATCGGATCATTCATTGTAACTTGAAATGGTGGATAGAAGATATTTTTATCAGCATGATTGTTACCTTCCAGTAAAAGAATCCATTGTTATGGATAAAGAAATCTCACATGCCTCATCATATAGATATATGCTCACTGTCTTTTTTAATTAAAAGATAGCTGATTTACATTTGTATACTATTGAACTAGTTTCCAAGTAGGTCTGGCATTTTATCCTATATGGCAATACAAGGGGTAAAAGAATTACCTGGCAGTACCTATCTCCACTCTCAGTATCTTGTGACAAGTACCAGCACCAAGGAACTATCATTTACTTGAGTTCTCATCTCTGTCAATTGTTGCTGCATGCAAGTGTCAAGAACTTTTCCAAGATATCTACTAGTGACAGGAAGCACAGGGAGAGGTTGATTTATGCCTTTCCTAAGTGAACATAAGCAGATTCTACCAGAATTCAAACTTGGTTTCCCAATTCTGTTTTCTCTACTGATAACGTTTCACTTCACTCTCTATTGTTTGTTGTCAGGAATTTGGAGAAATTTTTTTTTCTGCTACCTTGTGATAAAATATGAGAAGCAACAGGAAGCAATGCAAAAATATCATCTATTATTAGTAAAAATTTCTGAATGAAAAACTCTTACCTTGAATTATTTATTTAATCACCATAAACCTCTATATAAAAGTTTTTTGAATCTATATTCCCTTTTTGTTTGCTTCTTGTTGCTTCTTATATTTTACAGGGACTGTTTTTGCTTTTATTGTTATCTCTAATTTGCTTATACAATGAATGCAAAAGTATCCAATACAATTTGATAAGTTCATTTTAACATCCTTTCCGCCACTTCAAAATTGACAGAATTTGGACCAAAGACTAAAAAATAAACAAGATCTAACATTGAAAAGTTATGTACAAAAATCAAATCTTTGATTCAAATTCTTTCATTTTTGAAGGTGTCTAAGTATGTTAAAATGATTTTTTGGGAATGTATCAGATACTTAGTTAATCGTTGTGAAAAAAATTTAGATATATCTGAATTTCTATGAGATTTTTTTTTTAGAAAAGAAACTACTAAGCTCGTTTCAGTGGAAGAGTCCATTGTTTCGAATGATGGGTAGGAGATATTTTATCAGCAAAATTGTTATTTTCAAGAGGGAGTGTCTATTGTTACAGATAAAGAAACAGAAAGTTATACCATTCTTTATGTAAGTAGATATTTGCCAAATGATATTTGAATACTCTGGAAAGTTTTGTTCTTTTAATTTGAGTATTTTTTCAAGGTATGGAAATGAATGATTAAACTGGATTAAGATTTCATGCATCCAAGTTAGAAACTTGGCCTGTTTCATTTGTCAAGGATCAAAGAATAATCTTTTAAAAATATTCCTATGTCTAATGAGATCCCTGTTTAAGCTGTTTATTATAAGACCTAGTCTTTCTTTTTTCCTCTATTGCAGGACTTGGACACACAGTTCCTGAGTTGGATGTCACTGGAATAAAAGTTTGTCCTAAAACACGATTTTCGATGATAATTCCAGACGTTGAAACTCAATTGAAGGAAAGAACAGGTTAGTTGATAAACATAAGGATCATATGACAGACACAACTATTATTGGTAAGATAAAATATATAACAACTTTGCATTTCATTTTACCATAAGTATTTGTAAAACCAAATTGGATTTTGGTGTTTTCGGAACTCTATAATTTTTGAATAAACAAAGTTGATAAAAATTTCAAGTCTTCAAAAGAACAGTTAGTGAGGGAAATATCTAACAACCTTATATTTTATTTTATCGTGATAAATATGGTAAAACTGAATTGTATCTATTTATGTTTGTAAGACTGCTGACGTCATCTGGTGTTGCAGCAAAATGTGTCCATTTCAATTCAATCAATTCTAGGGTACCTATTATATATATGGTCTCATGATAATTATGTGGGAAGGTTTTCGTTTTTGAGTTGCAAGATGGTATAATGATTATCAGCACAGAAAATGGGATTGGTAAACTCTTTGAATCTTCACTGAAGTTACTTGCATTCACTTAACACTAATATCCTTGAGAAAAGTATGAATCTCCATCCTTGCACCATGTCTCATCACAAAATATCTTGTAACAGAGAAGAGATTGAGCATGGGCATTTAGACCAAACTCTCCCATAACTATCCACCAGGTAATAATAACTGTGAAAAGTTGTCATTGTCAACTTTGACAGGGAGCCTTTTTATTTTCAAGCCTTTCGGGGGGGGGGGTTCTATCATAACATTTTGCTTGGAAATATGTGATTTCTTTTGGTAATGTCTCGATTAAAGAAGAAAAAAAATATGGTCACATGGAAAATCAGGTTTGTTCAAAACTTGAAATTGGAGTAGAAAATTTTATTGATGATGGAAGTTATTTTAATCCTGGCAGTACCAGATAACCTTGCTGATGTATACATAGTCACTAGTGTACCTGTGTCATAAGAATTACACTGTTCTATTAATTATAGAGGATTTATCATCAAAAATATAGGATATACATATTCATGAAAATACAGCAAACAAATGAGGTAGTGTATCAAGATGGCCACACTAAATCCAGTCACCACCTGCCTCAAATGATGAATACAAAACAGACGTATGTCAGCACCTTTGATGACGCTAATATAGTGCTATTTCTAACCTTGTAAGAACACCAAATTATCATTTTATTTGTTTAATCATGATAGACGGACCAACACACTCTGTGTATTATTATAAATAAGAAGTTGTTTTATTGTTTTTTGTTTTCGTTTTTTTCAGATAGGAAAACCATTTTGTTGTGTGGTATCGAGACTCAAGCCTGTATCCAACAAACAGTTCTTGATCTTTTAGAAAAAGACTACCAGGTGCATGTTATTGTTGATGGCTGTTCATCTCGTACGATGGTTGACAGGTGAATATACTTTTGAAGCTTTCTTGCATTTTCATCTTTCCTTGTGATATAGCAGTGAATGCATACAGCTCTTGATGTAACAGACAAAAGTTCGAGTTCTTTTATGTACTATGGACAGTTTGGTGGGTGTTTTTCAGCTTCATTCTCCTAGGTCTTTTTTTCTGTGGATTTTTGTTTATTTCTCATGGCTTTATTATCTCAACTTCATTCTCATCAAAACTTTGCTTATCCTTTTGATACTAAATCCTTTTTTTCTCATTAGATTTTCATTTTGATAAGGAACCCTCGACCAAAATTGTCAACATAGGTTTCTTCAGTTTTTATGCTGATTTGTATGGCTATTTATGTATGACCTGTACAGGCCGCACCAATGGAGCTTAAGGGATGTAATTTTGAAGCATAAACTTCAAATCATGTCTGGAAAAAGCATCTGTTTTTTGTAAGTTTTGTTGTTGCTTTTTTACTCTTTTCAAAATTTCACTGTTTTTTTTTTCTGTTTTGTTCCTCTGTAGGGGCTCAATTTACAATGTAAGTTTATGCTAAATTGGTCCCTAGTTTGTGTCTGGTTGCAATCACTTGTTTTGGAAATTCACACTTTTCAGTGTTCAATGCAGGCAAGAGTGACTTCTTCATTGATCATCCTTTTTTCTAAGTTTCAGTTGATTACCCCCAATATGCTGCCAAAAGAAGTCAGTCATATGACAGTTTCTATTGAGTGATTAACAAAAATTCTTTTTTTTTTTTTTTCAGGATGTATGCATTTGATCGCATGAAGGAAGCTGGTGCCTTTTTGACAACAAGTGAAAGTGCTCTGCTAGGTCTTTGCAAAGATGCTGCCCATCCCAAGTTCAAAGAAATCCAACGTCTGATTGCACAACCTGCACCTGATAGTGGATTACTATATAAGTAATAGATGAATTGCTGAAAAAAATCCTAGAGTGTATTTTACCCAATACCATTCACCACTGTTATATGGTACAGAGGCAAAAACTTTTGCTGTGTGTAAAGAAACGCCCTAAATTATGTAAATAAAATAATATAATCAGTTAAGTTGGATAATATCAGCCAACACATCTCCCCTGAAAATGATTTTGAATTTTCTAGAGAATTAAACTGCTTTTGCAAAAAAATCGTTATTTTTGTTTCATTTCCCATTTTAAGTGAAAAATATTTTCCAGGCAGCTGACTATAAATTTCTTATGTAAACATATCAACTTTCTAGAATTACATTAGAAAACTATTTTATGGCCACAATCATTGCTCTTATACAAAGACTTACGTTAATCAACTCCCTATCAGAGATTATATAACTTTTGTGTGTCTGGGATATCATTTTTTTTCCTCACTGGATTTAACGGGAGAATCAAAAAAATTCCTATATGGACTTTCTTATAAACCACCTTGTATATTTTGACAGGTGTTACATTATGCTCAAATGTAATCCCAAGTAATTTTGAACCTGAGCTATTGTTTTTCCCCAGTAGGTAAAGAATAAAAGGGAAAGTCCACCTGATAATCTTTGGGTACGTCATGGTGCTTTTACACACAGCTCCCTGTGGAAGGTAAATTTTTATTGTTCTTAAATAAGGGAGAAATTTCTTCTGAATGTCTTCTCTCCCTGCAAATAATGCTGGTATACAAAGAAAAATGACTCTGCAACATATATATATATATATTACTGGAGGGTCTAAAAATCAAAAAAAAAAAAAAAAAGAAAAAAACTGACTCCCTCTGACATAATTCTTGGCTACTCTGTATAATATAAAGATAACTAAAAATGAATATATGTACAGATTCTTATCGCAAAGTGGAAGTAAAGATTTTTGCTTACATGATTAACAGTTTATTCAGAGTTACTATATTGATTATTTACTCTTTAAAAAGTATTTTTATACACAAGATAGTAATTTTTCTTCTCGAAATCTTGGTCTGAACTTTGTTAATTTGGCTGTAGACTGAAATAAAGAAATTTGATAAAAATTGTTTTGCTTTTTCTTCTCTTTTGAGACTGATTATCTATTCTACATTTGTACTGTTCTCATCATACTAGTCTATTAATGCTTAATACGAGTAAGGAGAACTTGGAGTGGAGTAACGGTTATCAGCATGTAAAATGGAATAGACAATCAGTTAAAATTCTAGTTGAGGCTGTTTGAATTCACTTCACACTGATGCCCTTTGATAAGGTATGAATCCATCTCTTCACCCATCAGTTATGAGTAAAATAACACGGCTAACTGGTCTCTTGTTTAGCAATTAGTCTAGGAAAATGACAACTCTGAGTTCAGATCCAGGAGTGAAATCAACTCCCATCACATAAACCCATTGAAATTGTCATGCAAGCTAAAGGACTGATCCAGGAAGGAGCGCTTGTGATAGTTAAGCCATTAACATACTAGTCTTGCTAGTGAGGTCAATCTTCACTGAGTGCTGTTCAGATATCACTTTGTGCCAATGTTAACCTATTCTCACTATACCTCACTCATGATAGGAACCATTTAAAGGTGGGGACAATGCATACAAACGAGCTACCTTTGATCACTTGTACAGGATTCCCAGTCAATTATATACTAAATTTAAATAATGTCTAAAATATAGCATTTAATACTGTATAATAATTTACATTTATTGATATTCATGTGTGAGCTGTATATGTAACTCGTATCACAAGATTTGATAAACAAATGCATCCAAACTCACTTGAGTGATTCCATACATGGTGACACAGCAAACTCTGGTAGTAGTAGTAGTAGTGGAATCACAGTAGTATTTTTGAGGCAACTGTATTTTAACCTGATGTAACACTTTCACTACCTCTTGACATCCAAATGACTATTGCCCCGCTTCGGCCTCTCTAATGGAGAGGTGTGGTCAATAAACACTCGATGAGAACAAGCTATTGTTGTATTTAATTTTTGTTCAAATGGTCTGTTGGTCAATGCTGTGGGAGGAGTACAGTTGAGTACTTTGCTTTCTTTTTTCTTCTTTTCACCTTTCAGAACACTGTGTTAAATGCAACAATTAGAGATGAAAAGAAACAATGATTTGGCTTTTTACCACCACTCTATGATACTAATTTATTTACAGATAAATACAAAGTAACATACTTAATGTCGCAAAGATGCAAGAATTTCCATGTATTCTATTAGTAGATGTAAATCGGTTTCACTTTTATATATAGGTGTATCTCAAAAAATTAGAATATCATGGAAGAGTTCAGTATTTTTTGTTGGTTATTTCAGAAAGTGAAAATAGTATATATTCTAGACTCATTACATGTAAACTTAAATGTTTTAAGCATTTTCTTGAAATTTTATTTTGATCATTGCGGCCTACAGTTAAGATAAGAGTGTATCTCGAAATATTGGAATATTCCATTTTGAGTAAGTCACAACTTTTGCAGTATAAATACCACGAATCACTCAGTCTAGTTCAGTAATCACAACCACAATCTTGGGGAAGACTACTGACTTGTCATTCGTCTAGAAGACACTCATTGGTATCCTCCACAAGGAGGGTAAGCCACAGGTCACTGCTTGAAAGGCTGGCTGTTTGAAAAGTGCTGTATCAAAGCTTATTCATGGAAAGTTGAATGGAAGAGGAAAAGTGCATAAGCAAAAGGGATGACTGTAGCCTTTTCTGTCCACTTCGTTATGTTACTCTTAAAAATGATAATGCTGATTCAAATGTGAAGAAGTGCAGACCCAATAAAACTAATACAATAGAGTTAAAGATATTACAGACCGTTCAGGAAATGGCCAATCTCAATCTCCAATAAGGACTTTGAACAAGAGCAAATCAACTGTCTTCAATCATTGAGAATAAAAACAAAATTGAAGGAAATCTACACAATCTATGAAATATTTTGACAACAACTATGTCCAAAAAACAAGGCATGAAAACAAGTGGTGGAAAGAGATTCATTAAAAATAGACTGATGACCAGCATAGAAAAATGCTACAGTGAGTCTTGCTATAATTCAAGTCAAAGCTATTAGTCTAAATGCAGATTTGAAGGAACATTTAGAACAGGCTGATTCTCCAAAATCTCAGGCAAGCTAGTATGGTTTGAAAAGTCCAAGAGAAAGGCAGCTTTGCATAACCTTAAACTGACTCGAGAAATAGCTTGCGCAGAAAGAAGCTGCAATAAAATTAATTCAAACCTTTGCTGATGTTGAAGGGGGACTATACAACACAGCAGATTTTATTGTTGATGAGATATTTTGGAAGAAGATACCTGAAAAAGTATTGATCAGTTGAAGGGAAGAGATTTGGACAAAGTAATTGCATCTCATTCAGAGCCTCTGACCAATAAAACTTTGATTCTAGAAGTCCAGGTTCATAGAGCTATTGATGAAGATACAGCATGCAAAAGACTCCTTCATCAAGAGATGTGTAGTTTTCAACAAACCCTTGATAACTTCCCTTTAAAAAATTGATTAGTTTGATTAACACTTTATATCAATGAATATATTTCTTATATTTTTGATCGTCACAATCACCCTGAGAAATCTAGTAACTCACATGGGAACATAACCTCCTCAATGTAATTCAATGATTCAAGATTCAGAAATCCATCTTCGTTTTTTAGGAATGCCACCAGTACGAAAGTAGAGGACTGCCTGTATTCAAATAAGCCACTGTGGGTCAGTGTTAAGTGATCATTTTCCATATACAGTGGGTTACAGGTTTATATTTTACCAAATACAGTTTATGAAAAATAAAAATCTTATGTCCAAAGGCTTATTCTAAATTTATTAAATCATTTAAATAAAAAAGGTATTTTTAAAGAACTCTAAAAATTAAAAATTCAATATAGGTAAAGATTTTCCTAAAAAATAATTAGATCAACTTAGGATAATGATTTATTAAAAAAAAATTATTGTAGCAATTACAAACATATAAAACCTATTCAGCAGAAGCCGCTTATTACAATCAGTTTGGGATAGGCTCTTTTAGATAACAATAACCAGCTGATAACATTCAGCAAAGGACATGAAAATTGGAACCATCTACATATATGGTTGTACATTAACATTCATTGTTATAAACAAGTTTACATTATAAAAAATTGATAGGATTTATATAATTTTAATTCATTTTAAATGAAATGTCTTGTAGCAACTGATATTGATAACATTATCCAGGATTATGATAGATTGCTACCCTGTCTTGGGCAATAACAATGGAATTTCTCCAGGTCCTGCTGATTGTAGTGATAATTTGGATGTTAAACTTTCAATCAAAATTAAAATAAAACAAAAAATCAATTAGTGATGATACTTTATGAGGCTTCTGATATTTTCGAATAGTCTTAAATTTGAAAAACAAAAAAAAACAAAAACAACAAAACAAACCCATAAAAACTGCTTCCTCAATATTTTGCCAACTAATGAACTCTGGATAATCAGGATTCCTGTCCCTTTGAAAACAATAGCTAACACTATCCAAAGAATAACAAGTTTAGTATATACAACCATGTTAAATTCTCAATATTGGAAATTAAGCATTAAATCAAAAAAGCTATTAGAAATAGTTGATTATTATTCCAATTTGTGTGTAATTATTTTCATTTTGGGTAGAAATTTTAGCTCAGAACATAAAATATTAAGCAAAGTATAAGTCATGCACCACTAGGAAATCTATCATAGTAATAGTAATATACTTTCAAGTTTCAACTGAAATTAAGCACCTAAAACAAAGTGAATAAATTAGATTACGAAAAGTACATCAGCATTTATTTTTCAGCAATAATAATACTAATAAAAAGTACAAGTAGTGCAGTCCCTTATACAGAGCTAGTAGTATTGCTTTAATTTCACATCTCATACTCCATTACAGACATTCCTGTTTTAGCACATCAGAGTCAGGTAGTCTGGAACAACAGTGAGCTGTAGGAGATGCAGGATAAAGCATTACTTACTACTGGCTCTGTAGGAGGGACCACACTCCTTAACTTGAAGTTGATAAATAAGAAGAGTCACTGACTGTTTTTTTCTATATTTTTTCAAACATTTTTTTATTAAATTGGAATGAAAATGTTACAATGAATTTTTTGTGAAAAATTACATTTCTAATAAAGCCTCATTTCTTTCGCTGTGCCGCTATACTGCTAAGTAATCGGTTTCCAAACAAAAATGTGGGGATAGAAAGTAGGCCTACATATCTCAGGGTTTGGAACATGTTCAAAGAATGCCAATAGAGGAAGTAAAAGCCAAATATACCAGCCAAGCAAACATGGAAACCGATAGCACTTAAAGACATGGGGAAATTGGAGATGTTTACACCCAACCTGGCCCACAAGAAGAACAAGACAAACAAAGGAACAATTACAAGGACTGTGAAAATGGTAGAAACCACTCTTGGGGGTCTCTTCTCAGGAGCTTTAAATTCATGTTTAATGAGCGGTTTTTGGGCATACTGGTCAAGAGAAGTTTTCTTGGGAGCAGTTGACTCTGGGAAGGTGAGGACTAAATCAGCTAAGTACCAAGAAAAGGGATTTTCAATTATAGCGTCTCCAATAATCAGTTCCATTGAGTAGCGTCCTGATAAGTGACCAAAATCTTTGGCACCACTTCCTATGTCAAGATCGAACTTATTGGTCATCGTGTTATCTGCTTCAGTCACAAAGATGATTTCCTGCTTGGTGTTAAGATTGGTCAGTCTCACAAATGCTTGGTGAGCGGTCATCAACTGACCACTGCTCTTATCTTTCAGCTGGAATTTCATGAGGATCTTCTGGTGGTAGTCTGCTTCCAAAGCATTAGCAGCCTTGCTGGGATGTTGCAGTTTGGTAGTTCTGGCCACAGTGGTCTGGTCCTTATCAGCAACTCCTATCTCAACATTTTCAATAGAAACATGAATAGTAACTTTAACTTGAACCTCGGCTCCTGCGAGTCCAAGAAGGCGATTGTCTGGTTCAGCCGGCACCACACTGATGATTATTTTATAGAAGCCACGAGTTGGGTTTGCCTGCATGAAGTCCAACTCATACAAGGTTTTATCATCGGCGGAAGGAGTGAAGGTTTTCTTACTGAGGACAACGGCATCGTCGGTCATGTGGCGAGCAGAATCAGCTACTACGTTGATTGGTTTCTCGAGAGAAGCACCCATCAAGTTAGTGACACGTACCTGGACATTGGGGTTCACAGGACTAACAGCTACGGAACTGGCACGAGTGACCGCAACAGGGATGTGGAACGGGTTGGTGGTCAGTGTCTTCACAACAGAGAGCAGCTGACAGGCACTTTTAACTTGATGCACGTGTTTGCGACTAAGGAAATAGTTAGCAAACTTAACAACCTTGTCTTCGCTGATCAAAGGAGCTTTGTTGAGCTTTTCGGCCAGCTTGTAAGCTCCGTCTACCACCAGGGCGGTAACGTAGAGACCGCCTTCGAATTGTAAGTACTTCTCGTCGACTTCGTCAGCTTGGGCGACAATATCCTCAATACTGTCGTACAATTTGGCCACGTTACCACCGCCGAGTTCAGTAGCAACGAGGAAGGCGTAGCCATGACTAGCTGGAAGATCGTCCTTTTTCAGGGCTTCTGTTAGGGCAGACATCACAGCAGCTTCGTCGACGGCATTACCAGAGTTTTTCAAAGTGAAAAATGCATGGAATATATCGATAACTGGAGAGGTTGGATTGATCGCATCTTTAATCAGGTCTAGGCCGGCACTGATATCGACATTACAGTCGGTAAGGTAGCTTGCTGCAGAGGCGACGTGGTACTGAGTTGATAAGCTGGACGGGTCAGCAGCATCTTTGATATTTCGGCAGATTTCTTCATTGCTGATCGGTGTGACACCAAGGATTCCGAGTCCAGCCAAAGAATAATGAATAATATTAATGTCCGAACTAGTTGAAGAAGATTCAAAGACGGATTTGAATCTGTTTTGATCTACCGACGTCAGGTAGGAAGTCGGCGTCAAAGTGAGACCGACTGTAAACAATGCAAATAAACACAAAATCCTCATCATGACAGAATTTTGGTAACAAGTTGTATCATATATTAAAAATGAAAAAAATAAATCCAACTATACCCAGAGTGAAGGAAGGTGGATAAGAGCCGGCGGTAACGCGGCGATGTGAATTCTGCCGCTACTAAGTTTCAAGCTAGATGAACGTGGCACTATGTCGTTAGCTCTGTTAGCTGCGGATATTATCGGTAATATCCGGAAATTTTCACTTCATGATCACTATCAAAAATATAATTCTAATTTGATTCTTAACACTTGGTTGTTTTGTTTAATTACTTATTTATTTTTTCTTAATTAAATAAATTGGATGAAAAATATTTTGGAAGGTTGAAAATATAGTACCGTAACTGCTGACTACTTCCGGCTTCTTACAAGGGGTACTTCTATTTGGCATGACCTTTGCCTTGAAATCACGTTTGCTCCTATTTCTTTGTCTCAAAGTTCCTGTTTTAATGTTTAAAATTTAATCAATTATTTAAAATAAAATGATTATTCTATTCTAGAGATTTTTTTTCAAAATCAGTCTTACAAATTTTCCTCACTATTGATTGTACAAATAATTGAAAAAATCGTGTGATGTTCCACTTGAACATTGTTCAAGAATCTCAAATTTAAAGTGATATATTTTAATCTTTAAATAGTTAAGATAATGAAAATTGTAATTATTGAATTTATTTTAAGGTCCTCAATAAAATTCAAGACTGACCGGAAGTTATTAAGTATTCGACCGGAAGTTTTATTCAAACTATGTCACCGGAAGTTTTTTTCCTCGGAAACTACGGCATGTTTTCCTCGGCAACTGTTTTGATTTTGCGGCGATATTCAAGGAGTGTTAGAGGCACAGTAAAATCAAGTCAACAAATAAACTCTTTCATAAGAAAAGGTTGGATTTAACAGTTTTTTATCAGATGAAAAACATACTTGCGATATTCCCTCTATAGCAAAAATAGAAGAGTAAGACTGGAATGGAAAGGCCCTTTCAAAGTTTGAAAAGTAACAGGTTAAGTCAGCCCATCTTCGTTGACTAAGTTGGCCCGTCATGTTGGATGTCCTATTATTTGAAAAATAATTATCTGTGTATTATTTTTTTTTGCAAGCAAATGCGTGTAATCCTATCTGTCTAAAAGCATCAAACAAAATTTAAGTTAATTTTGTTTGATGCTTTTTTGTGTGTGTGTGTTATTCGAGCTAATCTTATTAGTAAGTGAAACTTATCTAACTCTAATGCTACCATACAAATTTACGTGGGGCATAATGGGTCATTCAAACAAAGATTTCCAGTAGGTTCCAGGCACTTTTGCGTCTTGAGTGCACAAGATTTAATGGAAGCTAAGCCTAAGTTGATATAAAAAAAATGAAACAATCTCCATCTTCAACTATTATCACATCTATAAAGCAGAAACTTCATGATTGAGTAGTGAGTGCCCTTACGGTGGACACTGCAACAGCCTTCCCTGTCCAGGCTGCATATATCGCTGACCTTATCTCAGAGTTCTTCGAGGTGTTTGCGACTAGTGAAAATAGACTTTTAGGTAGCAAGGACTCGGTGTTGCGTTACTCTCGTCACCATATGCTATTCTACCCATAGGTGGGGAGAGGCATTAGATTCAAGCCTTTCTGTAGTGCCCCCCTTTTTTTCTTAGCAATAAAAAATTTACACATATATGGAGTTATCTGCCCTTGGCAGGGATCTTCCTGCAATTCCTAACGCAGTTGAATCACTTTAGAAATGGTAAATCCTTTGTCACTTTCTCTTTGACGTCACACAGAACCACCAATAAGATAAATGATTGTTATCTTCACGGTATTTAAACTTAGGCGGTAAAACTTTATCTCTCTATTCTGACAGCCTAAAGGTGAGCTCTTTTTTTTCTCGCTTTCTCCTTAAGATATTTTGGAAAGATTTTACGCACACCTACTTTTTACAGACACCCTTACAAATGAAAAGTAATCCATTCTCCCTTCACCTCCAAGAACAGGGAGAGATAGAAAGTTTTACCGCCAAAGTCTAAACACCATGAAGATAACAATCGGTTCTCTTATTGGTAGTTCTGTGTGACATCAAAGAAGAAGCGACAAAGAATTTACCATTTCTATAAGAACCCACTCACTGAAAATGATTGGCCCGCTGACTAACGAACTGACTTGAGCCAGGATTATTTTTTGATACGTATCATATTCTGTAATTCAATGGCCAGTGTACTTTCTCTCCAATTATTGAGTTCATACTTTATTTTCTACTTAATAAATGTAAACTTCGGTCAACAAATGTATTGTTACAAATACCCCTCTGTTTTAAATTTATGAGAATATTCATAATTTTATTTTCAATATTTTCATTAATCATTGACAAACCCATTTCGATAATACATAGGTTTCTTTTTGTCTCTTGCATGCATGGAAGTGTATCACTGATAATGTAGTAGAACAATTATTTTTGAAAAAAAATGCTTTTCTATTTCTTTTTATTTGTAGATAACATGTCTTTGCCAAAAGCTAACTTTGTAACAAATTCTACTGGTGATTCCAAGCAATTTAGGGTAAGTTTAAATGAACAGGGTTTTTCCTCGTCAGACTTTTCTCATTACTGGAAGAGGAAGACCTTTTACATCCTATTTCACAGGTGTCTATTCTTGGCAGTTTGCAACCATGTTGGATCTATGAGGTGCACTAGCTTGTCCCACTACCTTGTCCTTGTTTAGCTTCTAGAGGGCCTTTACCTATATGTTGGCTTAGTTTTTAACTATGATGTAAGTTGACAGTTCTAAGAAGGGGGGATATTTCATGTTAAAACCATATTCAAATAGGCTATCAGTATTTGTAAAGAATTAAGTGACCTGGAGAGTGGTTAAATAGAGACACTATTCGTATCAAAGCAAGAAAGCTGTTATCTTGATAATTGGGGTTGGGGATGATAAGAGAGAAAGAAAAAAATTTCTTTTTTACATCACAGTACATTCTATTCCTTTTTAAAAAATCCATTCTTAAGATAAAAGAATAGAATTCAAGAAAGAAAAAGAGGAAACAGACTAAACTGCTTATAACTAATGCATACACTTCAGTTATATATTTATAACTTTTTCTCTTGCCAATGAATTATATTGCATTTCAGATAACATTTTTCTATTTATTTTGATTATTTATTTTTGTTTTGGATGTTTTAATGGGGATTGGAAAAATCAATAGGAAACATTTCTTGATATTAATAATATTTTTATTGCTGAAACAAATGTTGCCAAAAAGTGTATGTACAATGTCGTAGGTGTTGAAGAGATTAAGGACAGTGCCATTCTACATTTGGCCTATAGGTTGATGAGGAACTCCTATTTCAGAACCCTCTCTTGCCTGAGTATGTTCCTGTCCTGGGACTCAACACCATGGTTCCTCCTGGTTTTGAATTCAGAATTGTCTTTCTCTTACTCTGCTATTTTACCTTTTACCTACTGCTTTTTCCAAGGGCATCAGTGCAAAGTGAATGCACATAGCCTCATCCAGAATTTGAGTGCCGATTTCATCAGCAGCATTGTTGATTGGCTGTACTGTCTGTGTATTGAATGCAGCACGATATTGATTCACAACAAATTGCGCAACTGACCTGCCAACTTGGCTTGTGTGGGTGTGTGTCCTCCGTCCCTGTGGTCACATTTTGGGGGGTGCAACCTGGAAAATTTGCATAAGTACACAACTAGGCACCATTTAGATAAAAGATCTATTGTTTTTAATATAATCTATTAGATTATTAGTTCTGGTATACAAACTCCAGCCAAGGCCATTTACATTCGCTTTGCACTCATGCCCTTGGGAAAGGCATGAATCGATCTTTTCTTCTCCCTCCCCCAAGCTATGAGTAAAATAGCAAGGCAGATATGGTTCTTTAGCTTTGGGAGGCAACCAGTCTAGGAAAAGGACAACTCTGAATTCAAAACCCTAGAGCAGTCTTACCTCTTTTGCCTCATTCTGGCATCTTCTGTCAAGCCTTTGCTCTCCCCTTGGGCAACATGGGTGATTGGTAATGGGAGACTTGTTGCCTGGGCAACCACTTGTCTTCCGTACAACTTGGCTCAAATGAAAGCAAGACTTTCCAAAGGAAGGTCCATGGTCTTACAAGACTGACAGATACTACCAAGTGTAAGAAGAAAATGATTTTGTATCACCCTTATTTTGAAAAGAGATGATGAAGTGTTGATTTTGTATTTACTGTATTTTGAAGCTTTCTTGTTTTTGGTTGTGAGTAGCAAACATTTTTTTGTATGGATTATTAGTTAATAAGACTGTTGTTATAGGGTCAAACTATCCTCTGAATGCAACTATTTCAGTCACTGAGCTGAATTTTTGAAAAACAAAAAAATCATTTTCCTTACTCATTGAAGGGACTGTGTAGAAAATTTCAAGTTTTTACTATGGACGGTCAGGACTGAGAAGGAAAAGAAGAAGAATTATAGTAAAGATTAAAGGAATGAAAGAAAAAGTAATGGATTTTGATTAAAAAAAAGTCAGATAATTCAATCTAGTAGCCATAGCTTTCCGTTTTCTTCCTCTTTCTCCTTTTGTTGATAGATGACAGTAATAGAATCTGTCTCTCTTTTCCCTTCTCTCTATATCCATCATTTTAAACTAGTCATTGTTAAGTTTTGAAAATAAATTTACAAAAATATATTGATATTTTGTTGGAAAAATTTCTACTGTTTTTGACTATTGTGTTTTTATAAATCAAAATTTTGACTTCTTGAAATTTCACAGGTTTCAGTTGAAGGTAACATAGGCTGTGGAAAATCAACTTTCCTTGATTATTTCAAGAAATTTGAAGTTACTGAGGTATGTCTGTAATCACATTTTTAATTCTCTATTATGTTCTGTGACTGTATTATATATTCTACATTACACAGAGTGTAAATGATATATTTTATTGTATACATTACCTATGAAATGCTACCTAAAGGTTCAAAGAATTTGCCCATTAAAAAAATTACTCACCCTAACACGTAATTTCCACTATCTTCAGTTGTTAGTACACAGAATCACAATAAGTAGCAGCAAAATCCATACTACATTTGGTTTGCTTGTGCTGTTCAAATTCTCCAAACTTTTGGGTAGCTCCTTGTATGTTATGATAAATAATTACATAAATACAACACTATTACCAGATAAGCAATTTCATAACTGCTTTAGGCTATTTATACATCATCAGATGTACAATTCAGAAAGAAAGATAGGTTTCTTCTCTACAGAAATAGGTGTTTAAAAGTAAAGAACTTGCAAATATACTGACCAGTTCTGTTCATTCCCAGCAACATGAGCCATACATACAATTCCATTCTCAGTAACCCATGTAACACAAGTGATTCCATGTTTATAAGCAGTGATGATGCTTCCCTATTCCCTTCCTGCTGAGCAAAGAAATCTACACTGACCTGTCTGACTGATTAATGTATGCTATTTCCTTCAATTTTTCCACTCTCCAGCAATGTTCTGTCCCTTCCTAGATATGGTCTGCTATTCAAGACTTCTATACCATTTCTTTGGATATGGTTCTCTCATGTACACTGAATCTGACTTTGAGGGGACAACTGGTTTCACCCTTATATTGTTTTCCACGTTTGGATGAGATGTTATAAATACATAAAAGGTTGTGAAGAGTGGTTGTACTATTGAAAACCACTCTGATGTTATCATGTTCACAAATCCTTTGGTTCTATTCAGCATCTCCACTTATATATAGTATGCATACTATAGCTATGTAAATGGTGTCTCAGGAGTTCAATAATGAGTAGACAGGAATGCAAATATTAACACTTTCAGTACATTCTACAAAGATCTTTGTAGATAGCTTTCATGGATCACAAATGCTAAATACAAAGCTCTTCATTTTTCTAGCAGTATTTTACTTCCCTGGTGTAACTATATGTTATTATATAACCCAGTTTGCTGTATTATTGGTGGTGACAAGGAAACGGGTCGCTCAGTAGAGAGTATAACTGTAAAAAGCAAGGAGCATTTAAAGTGTTGAAATATAACAAATCGACATCTAAAAGAAATACTTTTCATTTTTTACTAAAGTATTACTTACTTCTGAAAATTTATTATCTTATGAGTTACATAGTTGGTATCCCTTGGGTTCAATAATGAGTATACCGAACTGCGAGTATTAAAATATAACTAATCAACATTTAGAACAATCCTAGCTACAATGTCCTTTTTATTTTGAGAGTTTTGCTCCTTTGCAGATCATCCAAGAACCTATAGATCAATGGACTGATGTGGATGGGCACAACGCTCTTGTAAGTAGAAGACTACATTCATCTCATTTTTACCTCATCTCATAGACTACAATTAGAATGTGATGTTTGAGATTTGCAAATTGGAAGTATGATGAGTGGATAGAGATTACAATTTGTAAAAGAAGGTGAAAAAATTTTAAGAGTCTCTATTTATAAGAGAAATATTGGAAAAAATATTTCTGTTATAAATATGTCTTTAGGTAACATGCCATGTTAGGGACGATCAATTGAGAAATTGGAATGTAAGGGATGATCAATGAATAAGTTACTATTCCCTCTTTTTATTGGCCATTGATCACTGAAATTGTCGGAATTTTCGAAAAAACAAGGGTGACACGAAATAAGGGATCAATTCAACATAAATTTATGTTGCAAATTGACCCCTCTCCATTACAAACTTATTCAAGAAGGGGTTTTAAAAAAAAAAAAATGTTTTTTGTAGAATAAATGTGTAAAATTTCATCCCTCTAGCACCATAGTTGTGGCCTGTACATATGATACATACATAGCCAGCTGGACCAGCTTGAAAACTGAAGAAATCTATGTTGACAATTTTCATGACAGTTTCTAATAAAGTGGCCCAAAATTATTGGTAAAATAATTGAAAGATACATTTTTTCAACCTTATTCTAACTCTGATTACTGTTTCTTATCTGCTTTTAGGAGAGTCTCTACCAGGACGAGCAGAGATGGAGTTTCACTTTCAACATGTATGCTTTGTTGACTCGTATGAAGTTGCTAAGTACACCACAAGTAAGGGACTGGCCATTGGTTCTATAACATGGCAGGTTTTTCTAGTATCATCCAGTGGCAATACTCATAAAGGCATCTAGAAAAAAGAATTAAATCTGCTTTACTTGCTTATAATAAAACAAATGAGATTATTTTAAAAACGCATGAAATAAATGAGAAAAAACAATTTGTTTTAAATTCTGAAAAAACAGAAGAAAAAAATCTATTGTATTCAAAACAATTCATGCGCTCACTTTTAGTAGTATGTACATTTCAGGGATGTAAGCAACATTCCAAAGCGGACCATCAGATTGAAGTAATGCCATTGATACTAAAATATATATTTGCATAATTCATCCATACATAACGTAAAAAATCTCATAATTTTTGAATGGTGTAAATAATATGGAATTATCTCAGTTAGTGGTTTGTGAGATTAACATACTAATTACTTAACTATGGTTGGTGTTCTTGAAAAGGTCTGTATCATAGAATATTACTTGAAAAATGAAAATTATCGAATTTATTGATATATGTCTTTGACTTTCAGTAGAACTATTGTACTTCTAACCAAAATACTGCTACTAATTACATAAAATTGAATTTTTCAGATCAAACCTGTAAGACTAATCGAACGTTCATTGTATAGCACTCATCATTGTTTTGTCAGGAATAATTTTCAAAGGTGAGTTACTTCCCTTCGATATACTTGCAGCCTGCAATCATCTCTTGAAAGATTTATTAATCCAATTTACACAAATTC
Organism: Thysanoteuthis rhombus; assembly: GCA_963457665.1. Classification (NCBI taxonomy): domain Eukaryota; kingdom Metazoa; phylum Mollusca; class Cephalopoda; order Oegopsida; family Thysanoteuthidae; genus Thysanoteuthis; species Thysanoteuthis major. The sequence continues at coordinate 23,293,583 of OY735202.1, forward strand.
ACTTTTTTTAGATGTTTCCAACACTTCTATAAGTCACTCTGTCTGTCCCCTGTTAACTGACATCATTTATTCTCTTTCCTGAGCGATTGTCCTTTGTTGACTCTCGTCATTGATTCTTTATTTTACCACTTCCTGTGGTTTCATTTTCAGTTGTGCATTCTTTTTCTTCATCTCTTTTAACAGACAGAAATAAAATTACATCATAAGCATTCTCAAGAATGGAATTATTTTTCTATGATTCATGTAATTTATAATTTCCTTTCAAATGGTCTGCTTTATCCATGGTTTCTGTTTTAGTGGTCCACTTTTCAGAAGTCCTCTCTTGTCTGCTGTTCTCCTTCCAGAGGTCCTCTCTTGTCTGCTGTTCTCCTTCCAGAGGTCCTCTCTTGTCTGCTGTTCTCCTTCCAGAGGTCCTCTCTTGTCTGCTGTTCTCCTTCCAGAGGTCCTATCTTGTCTGCTGTTCTCCTTCCAGAGGTCCTCTCTTGTCTGCTGTTCTCCTTCCAGAGGTCCTCTCTTGTCTGCTGTTCTCCTTCTAGAGGTCTTCTCTTGTCTGCTGTTCTCCTTCCAGAGGTCTTCTCTTGTTTGCTGTTCTCCTTCCAGAGGTCCTCTCTTGTCTGCAGTTCTCCTTCCAGAGGTCCTCTCTTATCCGCTCCTCACCTTCCAGAGGTCCTCTCTTGTTTGCTGTTCTCCTTCCAGAGGTCCTCTCTTATCCGCTGTTCCCCTTCCAGAGGTCCTCTCTTATCCGCTGTTCCCCTTCCAGAGGTCCTCTCTTATCTGCTCTTCACCTTCCAGGGGTCCTCTCTTATCCGCTCTTCACCTTCCAGAGGTCCTCTCTTATCCACTCTTCACCTTCCAGAGGTCCTCTCTTGTCTGCTGTTCTCCTTCCAGAGGTCCTATCTTGTCTGCTGTTCTCCTTCCAGAGGTCTTCTCTTGTTTGCTGTTCTCCTTCCAGAGGTCCTCTCTTGTCTGCAGTTCTCCTTCCAGAGGTCCTCTCTTATCCGCTCCTCACCTTCCAGAGGTCCTCTCTTGTTTGCTGTTCTCCTTCCAGAGGTCCTCTCTTATCCGCTGTTCCCCTTCCAGAGGTCCTCTCTTATCTGCTCTTCACCTTCCAGGGGTCCTCTCTTATCCGCTCTTCACCTTCCAGAGGTCCTCTCTTATCCACTCTTCACCTTCCAGAGGTCCTCTCTTGTCTACTGTTCTCCTTCCAGAGGTCCTCTCTTGTTTGCTGTTCTCCTTCCAGAGGTCCTCTCTTATCCGCTCTTCACCTTCCAGAGGTCCTCTCTTATCTGCTCTTCACCTTCCAGGGGTCCTCTCTTATCCGCTCTTCACCTTCCAGAGGTCCTCTCTTATCCGCTCTTCACCTTCCAGAGGTCCTCTCTTATCCGCTGTTCACCTTCCAGAGGTCCTCTCTTATCCGCTCCTCACCTTCCAGAGGTCCTCTCTTATCCGCTCTTCACCTTCCAGAGGTCCTCTCTTATCCACTCTTCACCTTCCAGAGGTCTCCCTTATTTATAGTTTCCCTTTCAGTTGTACATGAATACATCATTAGAATTACCTTTTTGTGAACGTACTTATATTGTAAGTATATATGATTTAAGTAAATGTCACTGAGATTCTAGCCCAAAGACATCATCATCATCAGTCTTTTAATTTCTGTTGTTGGATATAGACCTTCCTCAGGGTTTTCTATCGTAGGATTTGTGGAGCCAGTACTTTCTGAATTTGTTTAGTTCATCTTTCAATCCAGTACTCAGCCCCTGCGGTTGTGCATGTAGTCTCTGGGGATCCATGTTGTGAGTTGTGATGTCCATCGGTTGTCTGCCATTCTTGCAACATGATCACCCTATTGCCATTAAAGTTTTCTAATAGATTTTATGATGTTTCAGACTCGTGTTTTCTCCCAGATATATTCTGCTGTCTTGTGGTCTCTCCATGTGAGATTGAGCATGATTCTCTCATGTGCATGTAGCATGGTTTTCAGTTTTCAGGTCTGTCTCTTGGTTAGGTTCCATGTTTCAGCTCCATAAGTGACTACCGTGTGGATGCATTGGTTGTATACCCTTCTTTTTAGGATGAGTGGAATCTTCTTGTTTTTAAAAGTTGAGCTTGCTCTGCCAAAGGCTTGCCATCCCAGAGTGATCTGTTTGATTTCTTCTTCTTTTGAGGGTCTCATAGAGATTTGTTGTCCTAGTAATGGTCTACCAGTCTAGTTTGGCATCCCCAATTTTGATCTTTGTGTTCTTATTTCCTATGTGATTGCTGCACATGATCTTTGTCTTGCTGAAATTCATGTGTAGGCTGACTTTCTTGCTTTCTTCATTTACTTCATCTAGCATTAATGGGGGTCATGTAGGTTCTCTGTGAAAAGGGCAATGTCATCTGCAAATCTGAGGTTGTTCAGATATTCGCCATCTATTTTGATTTCTCTGTTCTCCCAGTCTATGTTTCAGGAGATTATCTCGAGGCAGGTTGTGAAGAGTTTTGGTGAGCTGGTATGACCTTGTCTTACCCTTTTTTGGAGCCATAAGGACACCGAGTCTTTATGTAGCCTTATATAGGAGCTTCTGTGATTATATATATGTTGCAGCACTCTGACATATACGGGGTCTACACCTTGTAGAGTGATGGCCTTCATGAACATAGGGATTTCCATTGAGTGGAAGGCTGTTTTGAACTCGATAAATGCTACAGTGAGTGGTAGCTTGTATTCTGTTGATTTTTCAAATGTTTCTTCTGAAGCCAGCTTGTTCCCTGGTTGGTTTTCATCAAGTGTTTATGTGATTTGGTTGGTGATGATTTTTGTGAAAAGTTTGTATATGCAGTTGAGTAGGCCGAGAGATCTGTAGTTGTTTCAGTCTTTTGGGTTTCCTTATTTGTATAAAATCATTATGATTGCAGTGTTCCAATCTTTCATGACTTTTCTCTGTTTTAGGCATAAGTTGAATGGAATGGCCAGTTTCCAAGTGATGATTTTATCTGCTTTTTTCAGTAGGTCAATGGTGATGTTGTCTGGTCCAGGGGCATTTTCTTACTTTGTTTGATGGCTTGTTTCACCTTCTACGGGGTTACTTCTTGAAAACCCTTGAGTTGATTGCTTGCATCTTGTGTATCCTGTTTGTTGTTTTGTTCCTGGGCATGTTTGGCAATCCTGTCTCTGTCTGTTGTTAGGTCTCTACTTTCCTCAAGTATGCTGGTTGTTTGATTCTGTCCTGGATTGAGGCTTTTGTTTATAGCTTTGAAGTCCTAACTTTTTTCGAGAGTTGATTCAATGTCTTCTATTCTGTCTTCTCTTTGAAAAATGTAAGATCACATTTACTTGTTTTTAATGTTTGAATCTTTTTTCCATGTATTTGTGGCAATAAATTCTTCATTTTTTACACCCTGTCAACCCATGAGGCCCAAATCTTTCCATTTCAACCACTCTGTCCAGCTCGAAATTCTGGATCCCTTCCTTATGTAACTGCATTTTTTTTGCATATTCAATGAGGGACATAATTCATCATTATTGGAGGTTTTTGAGCCATTGACAGCAATGGTGTCTACCCAAGATTTTCAAGTGTTATTTCAAATTAGGACCTGATATTAGTCAAACTGCTGATAACATCTTTAGAGTAAATACTACTACAGAGTGAACTGTACAACATTGGTTCAATAGGTTTAAATCTGGAAATAATGGATACCAATTATAAAACTCAAGTGAGGCCCAAACCTCTTAATGATTATGCATGATATGGTCAGACTATTACTTTATTTCAGTCCTGTACCTGCAGGCCTTCGTCAGCTGTTGTTGTTCTAGAATGTGAAAACACCTCTCAGAGCACATAGTCAATCGGACTGGACACATCACATCTATTTTTTGAATATTCAGGTTATGTTTTTGGTGTTATATTCTGAGTTGCTTCCCTTTTGTTGGATAATCTGCTTGCCTTATCCGAGGAAAGGATACACGACTAAAGCATTGTGTATAAATGAACGCATAGATCAGAAAAATGAACTGATTATATCATACATAATCATTAATACACCATGTCTAAAAAAAATTCAGAGCAAAACTGTTCTTAATGATTAAGACTTATCGATACCAGAGGCCGATTACCTGTGAACAATAGTTCAAGCATTTTGTGGAGAGGAAGACTTCAATAGTGACCATATCACATCATCTCATGGCAAAAAGAGAGGTTAAAAAGTTGCCAACTTGTACATCATTTCTTTTTATAGAACATTAACGAAAAAGAAGCCATTTTGCATTTAATGTAATACTTAATCGTTCCAATACGTGTTAATGATTATGAAACATCTAAAACAGAGTAAAGAAACATCTAGATTCTAGATTATCTAGATGTTATGGATAAATCTGTCAAAATAAGGTCTAAAAAAGGAAAAAAAAGCTTTTTTTCCAAAAATAAAACACATTTTTAGAAGGGGTGTAGGGAAGTACTGGTGCCAATTTTCAAGTCTGTAGACAAAACAGTATGACCTGGAGTACTGTAACACCCACACACACTAGCTAACACATGCACATATAAAAAAGGGAAATAACTCTACACCACCTATGGTGGTTCAATAGAGAAAAAGAACATTTTCAACAAAATGATCTTATTTTGAATAGTGTAATGGTTAGCAAGCCAGTCTTACAAACCGTTACTCCTTTAGTGAATATGATCCTCCTGGGATGTTCCACCACACTTTGTGCTAGACTGAGCTGAGTTGAGCAAAACCTATTATAAACAGGTCTGGTTAGTCACTCAATCAAAACTGTCACATGACCAACATCTTTTGGTAGCATGTCATGTTGGAGGCGATCAACAAATAAGTTACTTCTCTCACTTTTTGTTGGGCAGTGGTCCAAATTTAAAAGAAAAAAGCGTGAATGCAAACAAATGGACTAATTTAGCATGAACTTACATTGTGAATGGAACCCCTCTAAAATCTTTCTTTTGTGGAGAATTCTCAAAGACAAAAAAGAGCGTTTGTTTTTTTTTCTTTTTTTTTTTAGGCATGATAGGGAATAAATGTTTGGATTTTCAGTACCCGAACTCCATTGGCGCAGGCTTTATGCACAATACATATGTAGCCAACCAGCCTTACTCGAAAACTGAAGAAACCTATGCTGATATTGACAGTTCTGCTTGACATTTTCTAATAGAGTACAGGAGACTTCTCAAAATACCTAAGTAAGTTTCAAGTAATTAAAAATATAACTAGAATAAACCTGTCCAAAATAACAGGGTTATTTATGTAAGGATTGGCACCAAGGAGCCTGAAGATATTTTATTTGGTTATTTATTTTTAATGATTCAAAGTCTTGACTCATTCTCAAACTGTTTTAATGTGTGATGATCAGACAAGTCTCATAAGTTTTTATGTTGTGATTTTTATTGTTTTATCATAATAGGAAAGTAAATCAATCAATGAGATCATCACATTTGAGAGATAACAAACTAATAACCTGATAAATTTATGCATAAGCTCAGTATATGGTGAGGCGAATCTTTAAAGAGTGTCTTATTTTCTTGCAGTGGTGCTCTTACAGGTTTGGAGTATGCAGTTTTGAGCCAGTGGTTCAACTGGTTGGTCTCGGCTCATAATACCCAATTAGACTTGATAGGTAAGAGGAGAATATGTTATATTAAGTATTGAGTTCAGTAGTTGTAGATTGTTAAATAGAAAGAGATGAATTTCAAAAAAGGATCTCAATTGTAAAGAAGCTTATGATAATTTTTTTCAAAACTTGTCCCATACTATAAGAAAAATAGACTACTATCTTCTTTAATTATATCAATCTTTTTCATATCATTTTTCTTTGTGTTAAAATTGGATCCGTCAAGAGAAAATTAACCAACAAAAAGCAAATGATGATTTCAATAGCAGTTCAGATGGACCAACAGAATTGTAAATGAGCAAATTAAAGTCTGCCGGTCTGCTCGGTCAAATTTTCAATGCTATGCAACTATCAAAAACTAACTTGACCCGTGGAAATTCCTTGGGTATTGACAATTACGTTATCATAGTGAGTGCAAAAAGTATTCAATACTTTTCAAAAAGTTCAACCTGAGATCCATATTTGGATCAAAGGTTTCTAATTTTTGTACCTAACCTTTCCTTGTTCAATCTTGTTTCAATATTTTTTTGATTTTTGTATATTTTAATATTTGGTATAAATTCTGTCAATTTTGAAGCTGTAAAAGGAGCTTAAAATTAATTTTTTGGAATGTATTGGATGCTTTTTACACTCACTGTTTATATTCTGTATAAGTATGATTTTGTTAAAGTAATCCATTATGTTTGGAATGTATCTCTATTATGTATAATAACATGCAAAGATGAATGAAACAAATACATTTGTCGTTATTATTATTGATTACTTTTACTGTCTGTATTCCTGTGGTCTACTACTTCTAGAATACAATGGATGACCGTTACTGCCATGACTTTTGCTCCCATTTTAGCCCAAGCCCCCTCTTCCATTCTTACTCTTGTTCATTAAATTCCGACAGTGGGCGGGGAAGGAGAGAAAAATGATGAAAGGTGGTAGAATGAATAATAATCAATAAGCGTAATGGTTGTACATACAAAGCTTGTATTTAAACATATGAAGATCTGGATTTTCATCTCCCTGCAAGTAAAAGATTATTTCTTTCAATACCTACATTGTACTTTTATTTATCATTGTCTCTTAGTTTTACATCTAAACTGAATTTTTTTTTTTCTCATTTCATTTTCAAACAGTGTATTTAAAAGCAGATCCTTACATTTGCTATGAGCGCTTGAAAAAAAGATCTCGAAAAGAAGAAGACTCGGTCCCTGTGGTAAGAATAAATGTTTCTCACAAAACAGTAATAGTTTTTGCAGTGTCTGATATATTTTGATGGGGGCAGAAATTTATATAGTAAAAATGTTGCCATTGTATTTTCAGATCAACCTCACATATCCCTTGATGTATGTTTATATATATGACATGCCAGTGACCAGATATTTTTGCTAAGATATCAATTCAAATTTGATTTGCCTATCCTTTTTCTATGTTAATAACCATTGTGCTATCTCATAGCTATTACTATTACTAGGTCATCAGCAAAATGTGGCATATAGTACTTCAGCAGTTTTAGTGGCCAAGATGCTATAGGCATAATTACATGACCTAGCAAATTCCCTGGTATGTGATATGAGTTTGAGTGTCACCCCAAGTTTCTGTTGTGCTCTAAATTCCCACAATCCATTTGGAAGGCCAAAGAACATTTTGGCTTAGTTTTGTGATGAAAACAACAAAGCAATGAATGATGGGATAGGCATAACCCAACAAGCTCCCCTGGTACGTCATGTAAGTTTGATTGTGATCCAAAGCTGCTCCTTTTTTCAAAGTTCCCTCTACCACTTTAATTTCTTGAGAAAATAATTTTCAGAACTGTTTCTTCTTCTTACTGTTAACATCTCACTCTTCTCTTCTTGCAGACCTTACTTGAAAACCTTCATAATATGTATGAAGATTGGCTTGTGAAGCAAGTTCATGGTCCACTGCCAACACCTTTCATGGTAAGTACATAATTATGGGAGTAAATCGTAAACTGTACACATCTGTGAATTCTGACAATTTGAAAAAGAAAACAGATCAGCTCTGCTTAATTACAGAATAAATATTAGGTTGAGTAGGCTTAAACCTAAAATGGAGGAGTGCCCAAGAGCAAATTACCTTCGGAAACAGAATTTTTTTAAATACAATTGTGAAGAAAATTAAAACTGGATGAATGAAAAGACTCTAATTGATTCATTTAACTTTATGATATTATACATATAATGCATTATACAAAGTATAACGATAAAAGTTATTTAATGTGACCTAACATCACTTTATTCTATTCAGCAGAGGGTGGGGCAGGGGGGAAAGGTCAGAGTAAATCTTACTAAAACTCAACCTAGTGGCCTGCATGATATTTAATCTGTCACACGCTCTGCTTTACTCCCGGCATTGAAGCTGCAGTCTAGCTCACAAACTACAGAGATACAAAGGGATACCCCTACCTTCTGCAAAAAAACAAAAACAAAAAAAACAATTAAAATTGGGGGCTCAAACTGCACATTGTTGCCCATTGCCAAGCTAGGTGTCATGAGTTGATTTTATTCTGAGCCAGACTGCCATATGGCATGGTTCTGGATAGACTGGTTCTGTTCCCTTGACTTTTATGACGGTGTCTACAAGCATGTTTGGCAATTTCTGCAATGGCTGATAAAAAATGAACAGTATGCATGTAATTTTGTTTTCTTGGGAAAACTGCAGCTGGAACTGTTCTAATGCTTCAAGAGGTTTTTAAGGAATAATCTTTGAGTAAAACACTGGTGTATAAGTAGTATTTATGTTTCAAACTAATCGAAATGTTAATTGAAGACTAATCACAACCTGGCTGATCTTTAACAAGCCAAAATGTTGAAAATCTCAATGAGTTTCCCCAAGTAATCAATGAAGATCCTTGTCTGACCATTGATGAGATATCTGAGGTGACTAATTCATCTTGGAGTTCATGCCAGCAAATGTTAACAAATGTTTTGAAAATGAAACACATTTCCACAAAACTGGTACCTTGTTAGCCAAAAAAAAAAAAAAAACGATCGTCTGCATGCATACCACGATTTGAGGAAATAAATTTGAAATGATCTTCTGTTTCTTTCCAAAGTTATGATTGGAGATGAGCAAATAATTCTGATTATTTTTGGGTACCCCTCATATGCATGCAATCAGTTATTGTTCGAATTTCCATATTTGCGTAAAATGTAATATCCTACGTCTGTCAGTGAAAGCCTAAATATATTTTTGCATTTAATGCAATCTCTGCTTTGAAGTAGGATCTGTTTCTTTTATGACAGCTTTTTCTTTTTTAACAGTTTTATTTTTTATCATCTCTTTTATTGAGCACATTTTACAAACCAGTGAAGCTTGAATTTGGCTATTTTTGCTTCTTTCACAAGCAGTAAAAATGATGGCTTCTTCCATAAAAAGTGTCTGCCACCTCTATATAAGAAGATAGCCCTTATAAGAAGTGAATTAACATTGCAAATCATTCTAGCCAAGAAAAGGTGGTTATAAGCATAATTATTAGCTACACCATATGAGAATAGAACCACTGTACTTACCTGTTGATAAGTTCATACAAATAAACACCAGAGATTCTTTCTGACCTTGTTGCATGTAACAGCTTAAGATAACACTTGCTTGAGCATAAAGAGGATCCTAGATCCACTGTGGATATTTTTTTGCAAGTACATGCTTCCAAAGCAATAGAATTTATATTTGTGTATGCATATTTTCTAACCAATCAGAATCCTCGTAACAGATGCTACGATTTTAATCTAGACATCCAGTAGTGAATTTTATTAATGATAGGATCAAATTTGGAATTTTCTTTTCCAGATTTTTCTCTCCGAATTTTTTGTATAATAAATTATGTGTTAATATTTACAAATTAGATAAAATTGATTCTCAAAATTTTAATTTTTATTTTGGTTTAGCAGTTTTTCTATAAATAGCAGTAAGCAAATTGAATAATTCAGTAGTCAGTATATTTTCTTTCAAGAGAATCACAAAGTTTATTCCTCATGTGTAATCTATGTTCCACTTATAAACATTTATCTATTTCAAGTGACTCAAAATTTGAAAAACAAAAGTATACAACTGTATTCACATTTGAAATTAAAAATATTCTGTTTTCTGTTAACTTTACCACTCTCTTTTTCGCGAACAACTGCTGCAAAAACATACACATACTTGTTCCTGTTGAAACCCTCACTTTATTACACACACGCACACAATGTTAAGCGATTCCATTTGCTACTTATAAATTTTAACATTTGTGCAACTCAAAGAGAAAATTTGAATACAGTACTTTTGCACAGGAACATTTCATTTTTGAGCTTAATAAACAACTACTTGTGCTGTTTATTCATTGAATTTATTATTGATGTTATATATTGGTTTTCTTCATATTCTTTTATGAGTGATCTTCAATTATAAATAAGAACGTGTCTATATTTTACCAGCATTATAAAGACTGTTTAATAGATGCCTACCATAGCACAATGGTTGACTAACTTATTTTACAGACCAATTTGCTTACAAAGTGAATTCAATTTTCACTGAGTACTCAACTTTAGCCTTCTGCCAGACAAAGGCTTTGCTTAGTAGATAAAAGATAACTTTATGGTCAAGATGGTTGTATATCTATCAATGGCACCCATATTCAATATTTGAGCTCTGGTCAAAAACCGTTATTTTGAACGCTGATTTTCAAGGTAGAAAGACCTTTATAACTTGAAAGATTGGCACTATACAATCTTCCTAACCCTTTTTTCTTAGTGCTAGACTAAGCTGAGCTAAGTAAACATTTATAAAGACTGATTGACAGATAATTATTTGGCAGAAAATACCATTTGATGTATGAGCAAGATAATTATCTATTGGTTTTTATTTCTTCTCTGTTATATACTTCAGGTTATTGATGCAAATTATGGTTTGGAAGAATTATTTCAAGTCTATGAAACAAAAAAGCAGCATATTTTATGTGGTGCAGTATAAGCTGGAACAGTAAGTACTTACCTAAAATGTTAAGAGACAACATTAGAGTGATAGGCATACCTGAAATCTTCATCATCATGTTTTGTGTGTGGTTGACACCTTTTTTCAAAGGTAATGTGTTTATATTTTATGAGAACTTTTTTTAGATTCAGAAAGGTTTTTATTGTTTTGATCACTAAAAGTAATCTCCCTTTTTTCGTCAGTTTCTGAGAAATATAAGTTGAGTATAAAAATATTTACATCAGCATTTTCTAGATGAGGGCTTCTGTAAGTAGGAGTCAGGACCCTCCAGCGAATTGAGTGAAGATTATTGGGGAAGGGGGGTCGCAGAAATATTTGAAAATCTTTTTCTAAAGGATAATTGAGGGTTTTTTTATTTATTTTTATTTTGAAAAAAATGCATTGTATGAAGGAGTTGTGACTGAAAGCAACAAAAAATTTGAGATCTCAGTACGAAAATCTTATACTTCAGGTACTTATTGTAAAATGGCTCAATAATGCTGTTTGGAATTTTTTTTTTAAATCTATTTTGTTTTTGTTAAATTTACATTTTGATGATTTATGTTGAAAAGTAATATACATTTTTCATAATGATTATCATAAAACTTCTACATTATGAATACATTGTTTGATTATGGTTTATGACTAAAGGCTAATAAATTCAATACCTATTGTACTGTAAAAATGAAATAGATTAGACCAAAACATTGTTCTAGTCAATGAATGAGACTTTTATTTCAGCATAATGTACTCATCATGCCTTTTTTCGTTTTCTTTGAGGTGTTGCAAACAAAAAATCGATATACAAATACATGTGGCATATTGTTATAGTAGATTAAAGAGAAGTATTGTTTTAATATTTGATCTGTCTGCCAGTTGTTGGTTGACTAACTGGAAAAATAGAATATTAATCAAGTAATGTAATACTACTGTATTTTGCAGTACATGGTATCAGTTTCCTATTCTCAAGTGTTTGCAATACCAATTCAGGGATGGTATCTTAGACTTGATGGCTCACACTCCCTCTCTGAGTTATACTCACCAGATGCAATTTTTCTTTCCCAAATTTCAGTACCATGAGTTTAGATTGAATTAGCAAATCTGACTGGTCTTGAAGATATAAAAAAAAATCATTTAACTTGGACCTTATCCTGCTTGATCCAATGGAAATTTGATGTTTAGTATTGTTCAGATTTTAATTACTGTGTCTGTTAATATGAAAACTGATGAATCTTTATAATTATCTTGTGTTCCAACCCTTTCAAGATTAAGATTAATGCACAAATTGAAATGTCACAGTAGACTTCTAAAAGCAACCCATGTGACATATTTATGCCAACAATCATTAAACCTTGGATATATATGTGCCAAGAGTCTTATGAAGATTTTCATCTCCAACTCCTCTAGTTTCAATATTACTGTTTAAATGTGCAGAAACTCATGCAGATTTTACAGATTTTTTTCCTTTATCTTCAGGCATACCAGAAACATCCTCAAAGATAGAAATGACAATATTTTTCGTAAGGTCCAAGCTATCTTACCAATTTATTCAATTGACCAGCATTCAGACTTGTATTTCCATTCTTGACCATTGTTTGCCATGGTGTGCAAAAGGCTTTTCAAACTTCTGATATAATTAATACTCAAGAAATTATGAAAATATTTTTCAAAATTACTATAGAAATACTACTGCAAACTTTTTTAATGATGACAAGTCTTGCAATAGTATGACTACTATGGCTGGCCCAATGATTCGTGGTGCCCCTAGGCAAGCTGAACTCCAGCATTCTTCGATTATAATATCATTAATTTATGTTACGCAGTGAGAAAAATGAATATATAGGAATAAAAAGTCGAGAATTTTCTTGGACAATTGTTTCTCTTAGTTTTCCTACAACAGAATGTATTTAACTATCATATTCCTGAAAAATCTGACTTAACATCGGGGAATTTTCTTATTCTGACTGTTTTTATTCTGTTTAATTCATTTTCCCATTAGTATTTGAAAAGTTTTACTGTCTCAGACACATGGCAGTTGCCCCCCTAGCACTTAACACCTGGGTTGCCAGTGCTTAGGGATGGCACTGATCATTACCCTGTGCCTTATCTTTTCTGTTATTTTTAAGTGTTTTGGTATTTGTTGTTTTGATATTTTGTTACAGATTATTCTATTCATTATACCAAGTTTGTAAAAATGATGGCCTTTGTACAATATCACATCAAACAAAGCATCAGATGATTATGTTTTGGCTTGATTTTGCAGGGGACCCAGTAAATATCCTCTCCACTGAAACTTGTAGCTGACGTCTTTAAACATTCTCCGAAACTTCCAAGATTTCCGTCTCTGCTCAGGTGGGCTGTGCTGCTTTTACATTAAGTGTGTGACAGCAGTAATTGCAATCAAGATTTGATTGTTATTCTTCACTGGTTTACTTGGAATTGTGCTCTTATCCTGGTTGTTTTAGTCACAATATTTCAACTGGTGTACCCGCCAACTTTGTTCAGGTATCCAGACAACAAATGGGAAGTGGGTAAAATGTTGATTAAGTACATCTGGTAACCTACTTGGCAGTTGCAAGTTCAATCCCTGGGTCAAGTAGTGTCAAAAATCATATGTTCAGGTCCAGTGGAAAAGATGGGCAGATGATGTAGCAACAATGAATTAACCAGGGAAAATTGACAGATACAAGATATTCCTCCTTTCTGGCATAGACAATGGAATATGACCATCTACCCCATTGATTAAATTAAGGGTCTAGTTCAAATTCCCAAAAGTTCACTAACTATGACAGACACTTGAAGAACGCTGGAGAGTAAAGTGGTTAAAACATTGTGACTATAACAACCAAGATAAGGACATTAGTCTGAGTAAATTGATGAATAATAATGATAATTCTTAATCTCTGAAATTCAGAACAAAGTAAGATTGGATTATTCTTGACTGTTATTCTACCAAGTGATCAATTCCTGTCAGTATGAGAGAAATTCTTTATAATCCATTGCTGTGAACTAGCAACATCATTTGTGATAGATTGGCTTCTATAACCATGACTTCAAGTTAAGTTTTGCCAGCATTTTGCTTTAATTCTCTCTTAGGTATGAAATATAATGTAGTTGCTCTAGACAATAAAAGATTTTATTTTGTCAAATAGACAATTATAGAAATACACTTAAAGTTACCAACTTTTATTTGTCCCATCTTTGTTGTTGTCACATTCCAGCCAATTTATCCTACTGCCTTTTTCAGATGTAAAATGCTATATTTGTAAGAAAAGAATCTCTTTTATCATGGAAATGTGGCTACAGCTTAGATGGGAAGAAGAGATTAAATTGTTTGAACAAAAATTGGTATGTTAATGACTCTCTTCAAAGTTATAGAAAATACAGATTAAGTTAATTATTCAAACTATACAAACTTTAATATTTAGTACTAGTATATAATATCAAACATTAATCAAACTTTAATTGAAATATATTATTGATTATACGATATGATTAACATTTTTTTTAAATCAAATTGGATTTCAAAAAATATGAAACATTAATTTATAAAATTACTCATGCTGATGTGGCATGAGTTATAAGTAATCAAATTAAACACTATTTTAAACTAGCATTCAAAGTGAAATTATGAATCACTGCCACTCATGTATGCTGTGTTGGTGGTGATCCATGAAATGAAAAGGTTGGAAAAAAAGGGATGGTCAATGAATCTTGCCTTTGGTTGGGCTGAGATCTCTCTGACAAAAAAAGAAAAGGTCTGAATCTTCAAAAAAACAAATGAGTACAAATTAGTGACCAATTTAGGATGAACTTGAACACCCCCCCAAACTATTTTGGTATGGAATTTTCGAGTCATGAACAAAAAAAAAAAAACATTCTTTCATATTCACTGAGGGGAATGTGTGTGTAAAATTTCAAGTTTCTGCTATGAATTGTAAGGGCTGGACGAAGTCCAGATTGATACATATAAATGTCAGAACACATGAATAACCTTAACCCAGAAAGGGTGTTTAAATTGGTCTGTGGGTAGTGGTGATTGATTATAAACTGTTTATTAATGAATATACATATTACTACTTTTTATTACAGTTTGGAGATATGATAAAATTTTTTATGCCTGGAGAGTGTTAAGTGTATTCATTCATGTAGCTATATTACATAGAGAAACATTTGCAAGAATTCATCTAATGATGTTTTCTGTTGTTATAAATATACATCAATGTGATTCTTTTTTTTTGTTTTTTCTAATATTTGACAATCCATTAATACTGTCCCAAAATTTGAATTGAGCATCATTTATAAGATGTGACAAAATTCAAGTTTAAGTCATTATTTATTATTTCTTTTTTTTTATATCTGAGAGTAAAAAATAAAGATTTAACAACTTGCAAAACTTTCTATTTTTATTTCAATTATTAAAAAAAAATGCAGTTTGTCATTGGAATAGTCTGTACTTGAATGATCTGAGTGGTTGGAAGAAAGGTGTGTTTTCCATCAAGTAGAGGAAGAAAAGGGTGGGTATTTTGTTGTTGAGACAGAAGTCTATTTTAGGGCAGTGGGAAAGATTAAAGAGAATCAAAAGAAGTGTCGTGGTTACAGACATTGCTTTTTGATTCAAGTGGGTCTCTTCATGGTTATTCTCCTGTTGTTATCTGTTCTGGTTTCGTCCAAGTTTACAATTAGCGACAAAAATTCAACTCCAACCTGCCCAAGAGAAGGAAATTCAGTGGTTTGGTATCAAAAAGTACAGGAAAGAAGACCCTTGATGAGGCACAATCAACAGATAAGAAGTAATGGAAGGAACTGGTAAAATGTGGCCAGAAGCAAAAGCAAATGAATCAAGATGATATGCCTGCTGACTGAGAGACTGCAGGAGTAACTTTGGCCATTATGAACTCATAGCCTAATGGTGTATTGATGTAGCGAAAAATTTCATAGTAAATTATTTTAGTGAAACCTGATATACCATGGTAACAATGAAAACCACTGCAATATTGATTGAAATTTGCCGAATTCTACTCTTGCAAAAAAAAACAATTACGGAATAAATGAGGATCTTGTCACTGATGAGATTAACAAATCTTTTCAAGAAATCCTTCGTTTTCATTTGCTGAGGTTGTTGAAAATCAAGTAATAAAAATGTTGTTTTTTTTTCAATAAAAAC
Source organism: Thysanoteuthis rhombus (assembly GCA_963457665.1). Lineage (NCBI taxonomy): Eukaryota > Metazoa > Mollusca > Cephalopoda > Oegopsida > Thysanoteuthidae > Thysanoteuthis > Thysanoteuthis major. The sequence goes on from OY735202.1 coordinate 23,309,314, forward strand.
TAATGCTTGTGGTACAGATTGTATTATTACTTTCTCCTTAAAATAATACACACTGTTTATGCTTTTACTAATATTATACACACTTTTATTTAAAAAATGGAAGGTTAAGTCGGTATAAATAATAGCTTCACCCTGGCTATTTATTATAGGGCCATAAGATAGTTTCCAGCATTTTCAAAGGTTGTTGAAAAATTAGTCGCTAAACAAATTATAAATTCTTTAAAAGAAACTAATTATTTTGACAATTTACTCTGCTTATGAACATTCACACAGCAATATAACAGCTCTTTTAAATGTTACTGATTACATATGAATGCTTTGAAAATTCTGAACTTGTTTTTTTGGTTTTACTTGATAACTGAAGCTTTTGATAGTGCCAACCATAGACTGATACTTGAAAAACTCAAGGCTGCTGGTTTCCATGATCATGTTCATGATAGTGTTTACCATTATGGTAAGAAAAAAATCCAAATAGATCACTTATGCAGATGAATCTGGTTGGAGTGAGGTGCTTAATGGTGTGTCACAGAGATCAGTCTTGGGACCTTTACTCTTTTTGTTTCTGACCTCAGAGATGCGTAAATAAACTGATGATACCCAGTTATACTACCCTTGGAAATGTGAAAAAGCTAATGACTATATATAAGAAATGATCAGAATTTAAAAATATTCTAAAAATAATTGCTTGAAGTTGAATGCCAGAAAAAGTAAATTTATGATATGGTCTCGTCAGAATCTCAAGAAACTGGAAAATATTCAGAAAGAGTAAAAATATTTGGATCGATGATACTTTTTGCACCCCAAGATTGACTGTAACTTATTTTGGCTTGACACCCCATGCAATTATTCAAACATCAGCCATCTTACAAATGCAAACAAAAATGTGTTCCTAAAATTTGCGTTTTTTTTTCACCAATACTGCATATAAAGTTTTTTTTCAAATTTCAAAATTTCTTTACCACCAGGGAAAAAAAAGTTTTTTCTATTTTTGAAACTATTTATTTTTTGTAAAAAGATTTTTAGTCAAGACATGATGGTGAACGTATGTTTCAAGTGACACGCAATGGAATTTGAAGAAAAAACTTTAATTCATTTTATTATCCTAGTTTTGTAAGTATAGTTTGAAATTTCGAGATATCTTTCAAACATTTGTTTTATACATATATTGAAAAAACAGACCTTCAACATACCTGAAACTGAAATGAATAAGTGACACTTGATGAGATTTTTAAAAAGTGAAATTTTGTGCTAGAACAGCTCCCCATCACTGGGTTAATATTTGATTAAATTTGATTATTTGAAAAACATTCTTTACACTTTCAATCCATGAAGAACTTTGTTACCTCTGTAAATTTGTCAATTTTAAGAAAAAAATAATTTTTTAAGGTTTTCAAACAGTTGGATTGAAAGCAAAAATGATTACCTATCATTTTTTGGTAGTAAGTAACTTCCAAAACTACTTTTTTTCCTATATTTGATCTAATATTCAACTTTTTTATGCAATTGGATTGAAAGAACAAAAAAAAAATGAATGGAAGTTGGGTGGTAAGCAACTTTTGAAAAAAATGTATTGATTTGAAAAAATAACTCCGATAGAAAATAGTACATTTCTCATTTTCAAGTGGTAAGTAAAATTTTTTTCTTCAACTTGTTGGGGGATTGAAAGCACAAAAATTTTCTCTCTTCCTTTTTTTTTTTTCAAATCAATGAATTGATGTTTTTGTTTTTTTTAGGGTACATAACCTCTCGAAAAAATGTGATTTGTTTACATTAGTGAAACAGCTGTCGTTTGAATGATGTCATGCAGTGTCAAGCCAAAATATGTTCGTTTACAAAGTGATCAATCTCAGTGCGAAAAGTACCATTGATCCAAAGATTATGAATACAAAAAACAGAAAACAGCTCCAGAGTCATACCTTGATGTTTCAAATGAAAAAAATTATCAAGAACTTGTATTTTAGTAACCACATCAGAGCTCACAATGAAAGTCATGGCCATTTCACTAGAAATTGTCTCAATGTCTCCCACTTACTGAAAATAAATCAAATGGTGGGTCTCATTTATTTTTAATTTACAGTATTCCAGTGTGCTCATTTAAAGAGAAATGATTTATAATTTCACCATTAGACAAAATGTTTCTTCTCAATTCAGGGTGGAGTGTTTATATAACTTATATCTTCCTGATGCAGTTTCTCTTCTTCTGATGTAGTGGATGATTCAATAAGCTATTTGTGAATCAATGTTTTTATTAGGTTACTTTGTACCGCACACTGGTGATGGCCCAACCAAACAAAAATCTGTCAGTTATCTGTACTTGGAAAATCTTTTCTTATGCTGTGAAAGTTGAAACAACTGATCAAGTTATAGTTTCAAACAAATATGATCAATTTTGGTATGAGCAAGTCATTTGCTACCTCAGGAAATACTTAAGAGACGAACCCAACAGTCCTAGCTTCAATGTAATCAGCAAGGGAGTTGTATAAAATGCTAGGGAGGAGGCATTTGTCAATGAATATTTTGTAAAATAGCTGATTGAAGCTTTGGGTATGCAGTTATTCTACTGCACACTACTTATTTTTTCTTTTTTCATTTGTAGTAAATTTTAAAGTGAAAAAGTTTGTTTATACTTGTAATATTAGAGGTAAGGTAATATCAAGCTCCTCTTCGAGTGAATGTTTTTTTAATGTATATTATTTTCTTCTTTTTTTGTTTTTCTCCTCCTTGCATGGGCTGTACTCATTTTCTGTCTCCTACTTCACTTCTGTAAGAGCTTTCTCTGCTTCTGTATTTATTTCATTAGTGAAGCTTTGACTGAAAAGTAGTTTTTCGACTTCTGCAGCACCCTTTTTCAACCCTGATAACTTCTGCTGCAGAATTTTCTTCCTTTCTTCAATTCCACCAATAGCTTCCATAAGCAGACTATGAGTTTCTGGATTGGCAACGTGAGGAAGAAGTTTACTTTCAAGAGTTGCGTGAAGATCACTCATTAGTAAATAAAGAACGGATTGGGAAACCTGATCACAAATTCTTCTTATTGCCAACTGCAATAGAAAATGAAATTTTTACATTATAAACTTCATCATTTTGGATGAAATGATAACATCATTTAATGCTGTATGAGACAGGAAATATCAGAAAAATATGCATTTTCCAGAATTTTTCTCATTTAATCTTTAAGATATTTTGGGGGAGAAGATGTGGAAGATGGGGGAGTTTTAAAAGCCATCAAATGAGGTGAAGCTAGTCTGGCAGGAAGACAGAAATTAATTTAATTTGGGGTCCAACGCTCAGATGGCAATGAAAGTGATTCTATGTTATATCGGGCACATTATAATGGGTCTGCAGTATACATTACTCAATTCTGTCTTTATTAAGTACGGGGTTATATCTTAAAGATAAAAGCAAAATAAACGTATCACTTGACCTTTCCTCTTAATCTGTTAATGGATCAACTTTTTTGGTCTGGCGGACCACATAAGACATTTATCTTCTTTATTTCAGCCCCACATTCACTTCAAAAATGTAGATTGTATTACAGAAAGCTTACTTCATTTTCATTCTAGACGAACCCATGAATAACGATTATTACAATAGTAATTTTACAATATAAATTATAAAATTGACTTTCTGAGAGAAATTATACAAGATTTTCAATAAATGCCTTGATAGGCCACAAAAAAATGTTGCCTTACGCCAAACCTGGCAATTTCCAAATGGTTGTCCATATGTGTATTAGATTATACAATTAGAAAGCATATTCAGAACTTCTATTCATGGTCTAACGACTAATGGTGGTGGTGGTGGGAATTTACACCATATACTTATTTCTCAATTTCCAAATTTTTTGAATGTTCAGTATCTACTCATGGTGACAATAGTGAACACTTAGTTCTCAAAATCCAGCCTTACCGTATAATCAGTTCTTCAATTCCCTTTCCATCACTGATAATATGATTTCTGGATGAAGATGCAGTGACTGAATGTCAGAAGGAAATTTGGCTCTAGTATCATGGTTTATACTGTGGTCATTAAGCTAAACTAGTAAAATACTCTCAAAGGTTTTTTGGGTGATTGAACTCCTTGTTTTGGTTGATCCAGGTGTACTATCTGAATTTGATGGTGGTGAACAAAATGTTTTTAATGGTCTAACAAGGAGAGTAAAAGAAAAAGACATAACTCAAATCCGACATTTTAGCATTGCTACCATTAGAAAAATTTTGTTCACTACCATCACATTCAGATAGTTCACCTGACAAAGGCTGTAGAATGAATTGGAAGAAAAGTGTTAACAATGCAAACAACATGGAGTTCAAACGTCCAAGAAACTCTCTGAATTTTGATGACTCTTCTCAAAACTATAGATGGCTACATCACTTATTATAATACAGAGAGCTGGAAATGCTTTTTGGAAAATAGGGTTATCATAAATGATGGAAATTTACAGAAACAATAAATATCGCAACATGGATCTTTTTCTTGCTTATGTCATATCCATATATTTCAAAATCTAAACTTTATTTTTAGTGCATGCCATTTGAATTAGTTAACATTTTAAAAGATAACTCACTCACCATGTAATAAACCACCACATACTTTGGAAGTTGTTGTTTTGTGTCAGGGTTCTGATAATTTGGAAATTCTGTGTTGGAGTATAAAAAAAAAGGTCTGGTTAGTCACTCAATAGAAACCATTACATGAGTAATGTCTTTTGGCAGCATGCCGTGTTGGGGGTGATTAATTTAAAAAGTCTCGCCTCAATTCAAAAACCAGACATCAATGCTGCGGAAAACGAACTTGGGATCAATTTAAGATAAACTTACGTTGCAAATTGACCCCCCCCCACTGAAAATGTATTGAGGATGGGTAAAAAAAACACAAATCATATTTTCTTGGCATAAAGAGTAAATTTTTAAATTTTCAGCCCTCTAGCTCCGTTGGTGTGACCTGTGTGTGTGATACATAGGTTTCTTCAGTTTTCAAATTTGTGGCTATGTTGACAGTTTCTAATAGTTTGCACTTGGGTAAAGAGAATAATGCATAAAATAATCAAGCTATGTTTCTATGAGATAATCTTCTACAACAATTCAAATAAAATAGTTTTGATAAACTACTGTCCACTATTCTCTATCAGTGTCACTCAAACTGTGTGCTGCAACTATCTTCCAAGTATGCTGTGTAAATTTTCCTTATTATGCCTAGCAATTGTGGCAGAAGTATGTATTCTGCCAGCCTCAGTTACACATGTGATCTCTGGGGAACTTGTTTTTTGAGATCTCAGCTTTTTTCGCAACAGATGAAAGAAAAAAAATAGGTGATGAGTACGTATAGAATATAAAAGTTTTATCCATTGAACCCTGAAATGATTTTGTATGGTTCATTGTATTTTTTCAGCACATTGACCTACAGTAAACACTCTCATTACTACTTCAAATATCACTGCTATAAGGAAGCAAGTAGGTGATCCAACAGTAAAACATGTTTCTTGCAATATCAATGAAAATTCATAATTCAATGGAGTAAAGAGTTGGTGTGCCATGTAAGTCAAATATATTGTGTCAAAAGGTACAAAGACATGAGTTCCGATTGAATGATTACACAGAAAACTTCGAGTTCACAACTTATTTTTTCTGTTCCAGAAAATAGAAACTTGAGGCAGCAATTGCTATTGGTGATATTTTAAACCATGTGATGTTTCTATACTTGGTATGTAAAACAACCCCTAGTTTGAGGATGATTTTTTAAAGTTCAAAATCTGTCTAGGGTCATTTGATGTAAATACAGATGCCAGGTGACTAAAGATGATTAGAGACCAAAAAGGCCACAAACTTCAAACAAGCTATTGCTGTTGTTTAGTATTTTCAATGTATACAAAAGAATGGTGTGTGAAGACTTACTTGATGACGGAGTGAAATATTCCATCCAGTCACTTCTCAATGCATACTTGACTTGTTGGAGTGCCTGAAGAGACTCTGTAAAATTGAATTTTAGTACAATAGATCAATCTTGTTTTTCTAAAATTTTGAGAAAAATTTCCCAGGCAAATAATCAAATAATACACAAATCCTCAAATCCTCAATACACAAATCCTCAAAGCAGAAGAGTTTCAACATAAAACAGTAAAAGTAATCAGAGGCACTAACGATTCTTCAATTATTTTATCTAACTAATGTTTTTTTTGTTTTGTTTTGGATTCTTTGAAAAATTCTTCAACAACTTTACCTGATGAAAAAAGATTCTGAGTACTACAAACAATATATATACTTGACGGTTCTAGTGAGAACAAATCACCATCATCCTTCCCTGTCTTTTAATGTCTGTCATTGGACATGGATCTTCCCCAGAATTTGCCACACCTATATATGGGCGTTGCAGAACCAATACTTTCTGAACTTGTCTAGTCTGTCTCTCCATCTTGTATTCTACTTGCCTTGGTTACACACGTGATCTCTGAGGATCTATGCTGTGTTGTGATGTCCATCAGTTGTCTACCATTCTTACAACAAGACCAGGCCATTGCCATTGAGTTTTCTAATAGATTCTACTTTGTCTCAGACTCTCATTTTTTGCCTGATATATTGTGTTGTCTTGTAATCTCTCCTTGTGAGGCTGAGCATGATTCTGTCATGTGCATGTTGCATGCTTCTCAGTTTGAGGGTTAGTCTTTTGGTTAAGTTTCATGTTTCAGCTCCATAGGTGACTATCAGGAGGATGCATTAGTTATATACTCTTCTTTTTGGGACATGGGACTTTCTTGTTTTTGAAGGTTGAGCTTTCTCTGCCAAAATCTTGCCATCCTAGTGAGATTCTTTGCTTGATTTCTTCTTCTTTTGAGGATTTCATGGAGATTCATTGTCCTAGATAAATGTAGTGGTCTACAGTTCTGTTTTTAATTTTGATCATTGTGTTTATTTCCAACATGATTGTTGTTCATGACTTTTGTTTTGATGAAGTTCATGGGAAGGCTGACTCTCTTGCTTTCTTCATTCAGTTCATCTAGCATTTGTTGGTAGACGTGGAGGTTCTCTGCAAAAAGGACAATATCGTCTGCAAATCTGAGGTTGCTCAGATATTTGCCATCTATTCTGCTCCCTTTATTTTCCCAAAGTAGGTTTTAGAAGATCATCTCAAGGCAGTCTATGAAGAGTTTGGGTGAACAGGTATCATCTTGTCATACCCCTTTTTGGAGCTGAAAGAGCTCCAAGTCTTCATGTAGCGAGATAAAGGAACTGCTGTGACTATATATGTACTCTGGCGTATACAGGGGCTACACCTTGTTGAGTAATAGTGGAAATTCCCATGAGGCTGAGTTGAAGGCCATCTTGAAGTCGATAAATGCTATAGCAAACAGCAGCTTGTATTCTGCTACTACTTCTTTCAGCTGATCTATCGAATGTAGGTAGTCCGTAGTTGAGTAGCTTCTTCTGAAGCCAACTTGTTCCCTGGTTGATTTTCATCAAGTGTTTTTGTGATTCTGTTGTGAAAAGTTTGTAGACTTATTGGTCTGTAGTTGTCAAGGTCTTTTGAGTTTCCTTTTTTATACAAAAGCCTTATGATTGCATTGTACCAATCCTCGAGGACTTTACTTTGTTTTAGGTGTAAGTTGAATAAAATTGCTAGTTTCCTAGTGATGACTTCACCAGCTTTTTTTGAGTAGATTGATGGGGATTTTATTCAGTTTAAGAGCCTTTCCTTTCTTTGTTTGATGGCTTGTTTCACCTCCCATGGTGTAACTTCTGGGAAATCCTCGAACTGATTGCTCACTTCTTGCATACCTTGTTTGTTGTTTTGTAGTCCTTGTTTGGGGGAGTAGAGCTTTTGGTAGAATTTATGAGCATCTTTGAGTATCTTGTCTCTGTCTGCTGTCAGGTCTCCATTTTCCTCAAGTATACTAGTAATTTGTTTCTCTCCTATACTGAGAGCTTTGTTTATAGCTTTAAAGCCCCAACCTTTTTCGAGAATTGTTTTGATGATTGCTGTTGTGTATCTTCTTTTATCTTCTCTTTGTTTCTTTTGGATTGTTTTCTTCAGTTTGGTAACTTCAATTTTCTCTCTTCTTGTTGTTGGTCACCTGAGGTTTCTGTATTCTTCCATGAGATTCTTGGTTTCATCTGAGATTTTACTAATGGTTTGCGTGGGCTTTGGTTTGAAGATAGTGGCATCTTCAATTAGAGAGGCTGTTATTTTGTTGCTGAATTCGTTGATGTTGGTGTTGTTCTCTGGTTCAGTAAAAATTTTATGTCTGTTTTTCAGTTCTAGCTTGAAGGATCGAGTGAGCTCCTTTGATACATTTAGTGATCGGGTTTTGGTGTGGAACATTTTTTTGCATCCTTTGTTGGTGCTAATTTGCATTTTACATCTTACCATTCTGTGGTTGCTTCTTACATTGACTTGATTTAGGACTTGAATGTTTTTGATGATGTCACTTTTGTCTGCTAGGATGTAGTCAATTTTGTTCTTGATTACATGGTTGGAGTTATCCCTAGTCCATTTCCTACTGGATTTCTTCTTGGAGAAGATGTTCATCATTTTGAACCTGTTCACGGTTGCACTTTATACCTGAATTTGCTAACGCAACATTCATTTTCTTGTCCTACCTATGCGCTGAAGTCTCCCATGATGACATTTCAGTATTTTCTGGTGTCTTGGAGTTGGGAGTTCAAGTCATCATAGCAGTGGTCTATTTCTTCTTTGGTTGACTGCGAAAAGAGAGCGTAGATTTGGATGATATTCATGTTGTCTTCGAGGTTCCTCATTAATTAGAAAACCGACTTCGCTTTGTTTTACTTTCACTTTTCTGTAGTTGTGAAGAAGATGTTTGCTCTTCAGTTCGATTAGTTCTTCTCAGGGTCTTCTCATTTTGCTAATGGCAATTATGTCCCATTTGATGTGTCAAGAAAATAGTTGAATTCACTTACCCTGTATTTCATTTTACTAGACTAAATACCCACACTAACTGGTGGTGTGTCCAACTGGCCCTAATGTTTAGCTGATTGCTTTATTAGTTTCACAACTTTTGATTTAATCAGTTGGTTTTATTCAAGAAATATCTATACAGAGAAACAAAAACTTACCAATTTTTTCCTCATATATCTTATCCACAGTGAAAAAGACCATTTCTTTTTTGAGGATTAGTTGCAGATCATTCGTACATTTTTCTTTCGCATTTTCAAGTGAGTCAAGGACTAAAATCTGAAATTAGGTGAAAATATAATGTAGCAATAATTACATTCAATGAAAAAGATAATACAGATACAACAACCAGTATGAAGATAAGCATTTCTCCTGAGCTATGTTTGTAGTCAGGAACTCAGGGTCTAGTTTAGATGATATTTGTATTGAAAACTGAATATCAGTTGCTACGAAGAGGTACGCCAAGTCAGTAACCAGTTTTACATCAGGTGAAAATCAATTACCTACTTCATCTGCTTGGCGTAAAAAAGTTAAATTTTCACAAAAACAAAAAAGTACCCCAGAAAGTAAGGTCATATTCAGGTAGATTAATTTATTCTGCATTGGGAATTATATTTTTATTTCGATTTTGTAAATTATGATTTAATGAATCGAGACCAATTTTTTTTTGATAAATATAATTGAACAATATATTCACACAATGATGAAATTAAAAGCCTGTAGGGTCTTCATTTTGACTCATACTAAAAAAACAAAAAAACAGAGAATATCAGAAAATGTTGTTCAACATAATTTCATCAATAATTGCATGAATATGTGTTTAATTGTACTTATCAAAAAAAAAAAAAAAAATGACTCTACATGACAATTTTTTACCTTAAGCTTAATTTTTTAAAAATTTTCTGTACATAAAAACATTACCTTGTGTGGATCGTGACTTCAATTAAAAAAATTCTTAAAAGATAAAAAAAACTAAAAAATTAAGCTGAAGGTAAAAAGTAGTCATAAGAATCATTAATAAAGATTCACACATCTAATTCTATACAACAACGTATTCAGGAGAAGTGTCACAAGAAGAAAGAAAAAAAATGACCTTAAACCATTTTCTTTAAGAATGAAATTAAAATAAAAGTATTTGACTTATAAATAGAATGAAAATTATTTAATTTTTGTATGAAAGGATCGTTAATTGATAATTTCAACAAACTACCATAAAAGTACTTGAACAATTGATTAATATACTTTTCAACTGAAAATTAAGAAATATTCTTTTACCATCGAAAACAAAATTGTAGAGTAATACTTAACACACAATACATTTATCACTAAAAGAAAATCAATAACTAAAATAAATAGTTTATGAATTAGGCAGCAAACTTATTTCACCAAAAAAGCGATATTTTGCCTATTTCATGACATTGGTAATCATGCTAATTCTGCGCAACACATACACAGTACAGTAAACCCTCAGTTTATCATACCCAGATATAATAGTTTTCGGATTTAGTAGACATTTTAACTGCACATGCATGGGATAGACTCGGTTCCACTTCATGACTTAGTCATCGTCATGTCTTACTAATAGTATGTTTGTGGTTTTCTAGTGAATGTTTTCTTTATTTATCAATAATAATTGCAATCCTTACAACTCAATGGCATCAACAGAAGTTAAAATAAAGTGTGTGAACTTGAATGTGGCACAGAAACTAGACTGTTTACATCATGTGGCATCAACCAGTGACATATTGAGGAGCTCTTTATTGCTCTTGAGACTTTCAACTCTTTTCTGTGACAATTTTTCCTCTATCACTATGCTTCATCAATGGAATTTTTCTCCGTTTTTCAACCATCATTTTTCACTCATCTTTTCTGTTTTTTACAGAAAATGATATCCATCAAAACAGTAACAGTATAATTGACACATGTAGGATAAACACATTGTTTATATCATGTGACACGAATCGGTGATAGGAAATGTGTCTGTATGCAATGAGTTGAAAGCAAAAAGGAGCCATAGCAAATTCACTGATTCATAATTTATCTGCATATTTATAATCCATGTGGTGTACACTCACTAATGTGTACCGGCAAATCTTTATAAGCACAAAAAAATTACTTGCAAAAAAATTTTCTCTTTTTTTTCCCTTTGAGTATTCAATGTCTCATCATCTTAACCATTATTTTGTAAAAAAAAAAAAAATAAGTAAAATAAAATAAATTTTTTGTGTAAATATTCTTGTCTTGATTAAATTACTACTATCTTTTTATTTATTTTTCATTTTAAAAAAAGATTCGGGTAAATTCACAAGGGTTTGGTTCTCTCTCGGTAAGAATGCTGACAACCAGTGTCAACTGAAAATTTCACGCTATGAGCTCATTCAAATTTTGGGTGTTTATTCTTCATATTTTCTCAATAAATTTATATTCTTCATTGTATTAAAGAAATTTTTGTATTAAAATATTTGAACACGAATTTTAATTTTAATTTGAAGGGAACAATGGAAAAGGTAAAAATGCCCTTCCTCTGATAACATTTAATTCAACAAACATTTAATTAACAACTGTCTGCCTCTATTAGTCTGTTAAATTGAGATTTTACTCATTTATAATAGAAATTGATAATCATTTATATTGATATTCAATTGACTACAATGGTATCTTCTCTTTTGCAAAATCAAATGATTGAAATTATAATTACCTATAGTGATAATCAATTAATTGCGATGGTATCTTCTCTTTTGCTAAATCAAATGATTGAAATTATAATTACCTATAGTGATAATCAATTAATTGCGATGGTATCTTCTCTTTTGCTAAATCAAATGATTGAAATTATAATTACCTATAGTGATAATCAATTAATCGCGATGGTATCTTCTCTTTTGCTAAATCAAATGATTGAAATTATAATTACCTATAGTGATAATCAATTAATTGCGATGGTATCTTCTCTTTTGCTAAATCAAATGAGTAGTAATTTATCTACCTCCCTACGAGGACAGAATGTGACACAAGGTTAAGTTTAATGCGAGGACATTCATGTGTACATGAGGGTAGAGAGCAGAAATTTTAATTTCCTTCAGCACTTCCCTCTGAGATGCTTCAGGTAATCAACCTGTCCCTTACTCTCCAAGTACTATGGACAAGTGCAGCCTGGAGGTACAGCTCCCTTGAACTGGACATGATTTTCATACCATTCTGGTCATGAATAACCAAAGAGCCTGCAGAACTGGAAAGGAACACTCCTTCTACTTATGATCAGTAACATTGTCTACTAGGAAATTTGATGGCGTATGTGTGAGGCTCGATATCAGTGAAGTGAAATGAGCAGAGTTAGTACAGAGATAGGTCACGGAGGAAGAATGGTTAAGATCGGATCGGCCAGTGGGTCGGCGAAACAATAACGATCTTAGAAAGAAGGAAAGAGAGAGAAAGAGAGTGGCCGGCTGCGAAGGCTGGGCCAGAGGTATCACCAGCTAGGGATCCTGGTGCCAATGAGCATTTGACCAGGGAGAAGGAAAGAGAGAGAATGGCCGGTCGCAAAGGCCGGGGCTAGAAGCGTAACCAGCTAGGGGTGCTGGAGCTAATGAGCATTGAACCATGTGCGTCTAGGGGTTTTATAGGGGTCGTCGGAGGAAGTGAGGTTTTGGATATCTAGCTAAAAGAAGAGCTTCGTATTTAATTTCTAACTAAAACTATAGGGGGTACTACACTATTTTCATTCATGATACCTGGATGAGGTAAATTTTTTTCATGACCCCCTTTTGATGAGGCAAATTTTTTCATGACCCCTTTTGATTGGGCTAGTTTTTTTGCAGCCCCTCACTAGTTGTACCAGTAACTTAACATGGAAACAAATATAAACTAAAACCATATTTATAATCTAAGTTTTACAGTGTTTATCACAAAAATCATTACTTTTTCAAAGATGAATAACTAGGATGTAACAAAAACAAAATTTATTCTTTATAAATTAGCATTTAGGTGTTTTACTATAAGTATCAGAGAGAGCAAAAAAAAAATCAAGTTATATAATAAATCTCTCGAAATATACTTGAAATATTTCTGTCATCCACCAAAATCTTTACATGACCCCTCTGGGGGTTAGGAATCCCAGTTTTAGAAGCTCTGAAATAAAGGATCATAATAAAGAGAAAGAATAATGCTGATTAGAATAAAAGTAAATGATATTCTCGTCATCATCGCCAGTTTTTTAACGTCCATTGTTGGACATAAATCTTCCCCAGGATTCGCAACAATTCTCCAGCATATGCATTGCGGAGCCAGTATTTTCTGAATTTGTCTAGTATTCTATGGGCCTCAGTTTCGCATGTGATCTCTTGGGATCCATGTTGTGAGTCGTGATGTCCATCGGTTGTCTGATGGTTTCGCACAATGAAATGATATTCTAGCGATGAAGAAAACTAAGATGTCTGTTAAATAACAATATTCCATTTTAATCAGGGACAAATTCAACATTGAGGAGCACCGATGCATAACGTTTATTCTATTTTTGTATTAAATGAATAAATCAAAAGAAATCATTGAAAAGAGAGCTCTTGAATATTTTTATGTATTTAGCGGAAAGTGCTATGAGAAAATTTCTACCTACCAACTGCAACAAACACTTAGTGGGAAAAAAATGTATGTCAGAAATTTCAGGGTACTTGTAACATGAAAAAAATTACATTTACTTACCGATAAATTTGATTTGAAAACAGGATATTTCACAAAATAAAAATCCAACAAGTATTGCAAGACTGACTGCAAATTAGTACTGATCCCTTCCATAAAGATCATAATGTATGGTTCTGCTCCCCGGATAAATTCAAAAGCAATTTTCTTAAATGTATCAAATGAAAGGAAATCACGGGGCTCTTTTCCTTGACTCATCGTCAATAATTCATCTATTGTTTTGTTGAGTGAATACTCTGGAAAGAAAAATTTAAAAAGCAGTCAACTTTTTCCAAATTATTAAGTTTCAATAACTAGTTCCCTTCATAATCTGCTTTTTAACACAACCTTGAAACTAAAATTAAACTTAACAACAGCAAACTTAAGGACATCTGGTTGTATGGCTAGATAGGTATGAAGAAATACATGAAAAATGTCAATATCTTCGACATTAGCTGCATATCTACTGGCCTTACCAGTTCTCTAATAAGGAACTGTATAAGAAGGCAGACTGTAGGAATATGAGTGAATAAGAAGTGAAGCATATGCCAGTTCAATAGAACGGCATGATTGTAGCCTTATGTCCCAGTGGGAATGAAAAAGATTAAAAAATGATAAATCATAATCTTCTCGTCAATCCAATGAAATTCACATTCACATTCACATGATCAAGGATGAACAATTTTTCAAAGGGACCCTGAAACTATATCTTGTGAAGAAGTGGCAGTTCCCATAAAGTACAACAGTATTTGAAGATCATTTGCTCAACATTATTGTTTTAGATGTTAGCACTTAATAATATATCATATACGTATCCTTGGACATCTCTTGTTACATACAATAAATACAGCCTGACTATAGTTAACCCATGGACTGAAATTTCAATCATTGCAGTAATAAAAGCAAGTAATGCTCTTACACTGGCGACAGCTTCAGTTCTACTCTACCTGTATGAGGACTTAGAGGCAATAAGCATCTGAAGTGGCGTTGCTCAGTTGGCCCTGCACTGTTTTACCCATAGCTGGGAGGAGAGATGGATCTATGCCTTTCCCAAGGGCATCTGTGTGAAGTGAACACAAACTGTCCTTTCGCCCACCAATATTCCCTCTGATTTTTTGTTGCTAATGTGTGTTAAGATCTCATGTAATGCAAATTTTTTCCTGTGACATAAGTATGTATGCGCTTTTGAATTTGACATAGAGAATCAATATTTTTCAATAAAAACTCTGTAAGCTATCCAGCAGAATTTGATATCATTTTGGGGCACATTAATTTCTTTTGTACGCTGGTTGCAAAATCTGTGTGCACATGCACACATTCACACCTTAGAGGGTACTAGGCTGCCAACTATTAATCTGGGCATTGGGGAAATTTCAAATTTCTAATATCATCATCATTCCTATTTGATTTTTTTTATTTCAGCCCCACTAATGGTCCGCCCAACCAACCAGCTGAGTAGGCTACAGAATCATCTCTCTTCACTAGTCAGTGTGTGTCTCCTGGTCATTCTCTTGGGGTTACAACCTCAAAAATTTGGAAGAGTATAGCAATAGGGACCATCTAAAAACTTTTTTTCTTGTTTTTCCAAAAAAGTGCCCTTTAGGGTCACTATGGTCATTTTGGACTGTCAATGCCCAAATCTGTTGCTAGTATTTTTTTTATCAGATAATCATAGATAAAAGATCTATTATTTTAGATAATTAGTTTTTGTTCATGACCCATAGCATGCTGACAGTTATCATAAGTGTACAACAACAGGCTTGGCTGATGACTACTACTGATACTGCTTGTTCCTACTTTCTTTCCTGTTTTCGAATGTTATGCTTGAATTTTAACGAGATACCAAACACGTCCAATCAGCAAAGGTGTTCAATCATAATTATCTACTAAAACAGTGGTTTCGAAACTTTTTTTTGAATCATGGCACCCTAAGTGTATAAGAATTTTTCACTGTGCCCAGATTCAGAAAATACTAAATAATGCTTTTTGGTGCATGTGGTTAGTTAGTAAAGTGAAAGAATAATTAATCATTTTCTAGTTAAAATAAAATACTAAAATGAATGAGTATTAGCTTTAGATACAAACCCTTCAATCTAGCCACAAATGCAAAACTTCACTTCCTTTATGTACTGTCCATAAAAGACCTAAACCCATGTGTACAAGCACTCATTTGCCCCTACTTTCTTAGTTGATAACTTCCTCTCTTTCTCTTCCTTTCCTTCTCTCCAGTGCTGGTATTATTTTGCCGGCCTCCTAGCTAGTTCAAACTCTACCGTTTTTCCATCCTGACTAATCACTGTTCTAAACTTTGCCAATTTCACTTTCACAGATGTTGAGATATCTCTTATACGTTCAGCTACAAAATCACAAGTCCTCTAGCTCAAACGTATATTCAGATCTGCGTCTCCCATGAATGAAATGACAATGCATTTACTACATAACAGTTGGGATTGTCTTCTGTCTTCTAATTCTCCTTACTTCA
>OY735202.1:23335379-23355379 GCA_963457665.1 Thysanoteuthis rhombus
TTTATTAGAAACCCTTATTTTTACATGGTGGATATGCCAGATAGCCTAAACAGCGTATATAGAATGAACAATTAAAGAAATGAACTGCTGCAGAAATCAAACCTGCATCCACCAGAGGCCATGTTTAATTTTTTTCTTATATACATACATACATATATATATATATATATATATATATATATATATATATATATATATATATATATATAATCTAGAAAGCTTTACAGCTTCAAACACAAAACATTAAAAAAACTTTCTCGAAAGATTTTTTAGTCACTTTTGTCACTTATTTCTCAATCTCTGTTGATGTACTTCATGTAATTTTCTTCAGTGCTTTTTTTTGATGTTCCATATATACTTTGTTATTATGGTACTATTCGTAAATTTTCTATTGTTGGATCATCAGTTGTTTACCATGTAAAGAAGGAGTTTCATCATGTGAAAAACTTGAATGTTAATGACACTTCTCAAAACTGAAGACGTTGTCTTCTTTTTGTTTGCCATATACAATAAGTGGGAGCACTGTCTTATATGGTATCAAAAAGTCTCTTACTGTTTGTATGCTATTACTGTCTCTAACATATTTTTGTGTTTTTGCACATCTGTGGCACACAGCACATTTATGTTTCTGCCCTTTTAGGCTTCTTCAATCAAACAATTTGATCTATTCGATCCTTATTTAGGATGCTATTTTCCGGGTGGAATAACTCTGCTTTATTCTATTTATGTTTCTTTTTTTCTTATCTTTATTTTTCATGTTTACTTGTTGATCTCTCTGTTGGTAATTTCTATTTCAATTCATTTTTTTTACTATTTATTTCCCATGGGAATTCATGGCCAGTTGTTATAAATGACTTGGAATGTTTCAGGCACTTTTTTCATCAGTATGTTGTTGATTTATCAGTATTTTATCAGAATTACTGATTTGTACTTTGGTGTATATATATATATATATATATATATATATATATATATATATATATATATATATATATATATATATATTCACTTATCTGTAAAATAAAAGAACAGAATTGAATTTCTGTTTTAGCATATTTTTTTTTTACTGCACAAGTGCTATCCAGACAAATATTTTGAAATTCATCCTGTGGAACTCACTTTTCAAACATAGCAGGCTTATCAGAGAGGAATCACTCAAATATCTGCCATTTATTTGACCAATCAAATCTCTGCTATTTATCTAACCAATCAAAGCATGGACATCTAATGAATTGATAAAAGCTCATACATTTGTTTAATCAATAAAAGCTCAGACAGATATTTATATCATCAAAGCTCAGATATTCATCTAGCTAACCAAAGCTCCACCATTTATCTAACCAACTGAAGCTCTGTCATTCATTTGACAATAAAAAATCAAGATTGAAAAAAAGAAAAATTAGTTACCTGAAAACTTGGTGATCTTTAAAGAAAAGTTTTTCTTTCTCCAAAGATACTTTCAAGGTCTCATTTTTCTTTAAGGCATCCTGACTGCGGCATTTCACTATTGTATAACCTTTCAATAATGGCACAACTTCATTGTTTAAGATATTCAAAATGCTGTCTTCACTACCTTTATCGATCAAGTCCGCCTTTGTGAGAACACCTGAAGGGTATAAAATGAGGGTGAAAAAGTTAAAGATAATGGCAAAACAAAAAGTAAAATGACTAATTCATGTTTATTCTGGTTGTGACTTGTTGATAACTTGGACATCTGCAGATTTTTTTTTCACATAATCTGATATTAATCATGATGATGATGATGATGATGATGATGTGTTTCTTTTATTCAATCAAAACTATCAATTAAAAGAAAAAGCAAAACAGTATTGGGGTAGTTATGTAGAAAAGACATTGCATGGAAATAGTTGTTACAAAGTGAATAGATAAACAATGTATTCTTGGTCATCCATTATAGCAAATAGACAGTGACAGAATACATCTTGAAGCAACAGCATCACTAGGTTGGGGGACAATAAAAGATATTAATGAAGGGGTGACTATTATCTACGTTAATTTGAAATTCACAGTCAAAAAAGGGAGAGAGAGACAAGGAACTTGGCAAGAACTGATACCCTCAGTACTTAGCAGGGGGGTTCTTAGCCCTTTTCTTCCTTTGTAGCCCCCTTGGGCATTCTGACAGGTTTCCATATATCCCTAAAAATTGACCAATAAAAATTGATAAATGATATTGATTTGAATAAGAATTCCAGTTGATTGTTAGTAAAAGGTTGGGAAAGTATTCATTAAATTCCTCTTCCAGCTTCATAAGACACACAGTGATTAATTTTTCGATAAGTCAGTCTTAGATTGTGAGATGCTGAATCATTGAGTTCTTCTTGCGCACCTGTCCTAGACTGCAAGATAGAGAGGATATGTTGCCTTGTTGATTTTATGTACTGGACAGCAAGCAGTATACACCATGGCAATACTTTCAGACTCCTATGTACTGCTTGATAAGAGCAAATGAACCTCTGAGTTCACATGCAAGGAACCTTTGGTTTTGCATGTTGAATTCACAAGTCACATGCCCTGATTTTCATGTATTAATAGTGTTTTATAATCAACTTTTCTCTGTTGCATTGAATTCTTTTTTTCCCCAAGAGAGAGAATAAATCTATAAAAAAAACACACTATGACGTGTACAATAACAGATATTATAATATTACGATGTTTACCGAATGTATTGCAATGATAATGTCATGATTTCCATTAAATCGTAAATTTCAGTTACTAGCAGAATACAAACTATAACAGGCAGCATAATTACTGTGAAAAAAAAATCAATAAAATAGATAGATAGATGGAAATCCAATAGTTTTTAATGATTTGTTTATAAAAAGTGATATTTGTGACTTTCAGTCTTCTTTTTACGATCTCAAAAAATGTTCAATGTACATGTACGTTTAACAGAAAATAATTACCACTCTTCTTCTTACTCTCAACCCCCTCTCTATGAATGTTTCCAAAGTACTCACTGTTTGTGAGATAAAAGATTTCTAATCAAAAGTTAATATATCCCTCTTACTCTCTTCTCCTCTCTACGAACAATACGAAGTCTCCATTGGTTCAGCAATAATGAGTTTTTCATCAGCACCCAATGGATTCAGGTGAAAAAGTATGCACAAAAATATGTCCATTTTAACATGAATTTACATCGTAAATCAAGTTTCTATTTGTTGTGAGACTTTTGTGCAGAGAGATAGAGATACCCGAAAAATACTCATGTACCAGTTGACCAAAATTATGTGCAGAAAAACCTACTTTTAAATAATTTGACTTATATGTGTGTATCTTCAAAAGTCCTGATTAAATGTTTGATCTTTAATTCTCTTGAATATTACCCCAGCAATATTGGGTGAGGGGTGTGGGTGCAGGAGAGTCTATGCCTGGTGAAGGCATGTTGAAATTGCAGTTGGTGTTTAGTGAGTTTGTCTTACAGATATATCGAGTAACAAGTAATACCTCAATTCTTGACATAATGCACATCTGGGAGTTGGCGTAGGGTTCTTTTCTTTTTTCAGTATGTGTGTGCATGTGTGTGTTCAAGCCCTACCGTTTTGTCTACACACTTGAAAATTGGCATCAGTACATGAGACCCCTTCTGAAAAATTTTTTCATCTTCATTTTTTAGAAAATAAGTTTGTTTTATCTTCATTGGGCCTTATTTTGACAAGTTTATTAATAACATATGGATGTCTTTTACTCTATTTCAGATGTTTATCAGGGGAAAAATGCCAATGATGTCATAAATAGACTTTATTCTGACCATATCCATTCTTTAATCGAATTTGTTTACATGACCTCAAATTTTGATGCTATGGTTTTATTGATAAACTTTTTCTCCCTTTTTTTTCTCTAATGTTGCAATAATTTTTCTTTCAGTTTGGGAAAGGTAATGCTTGAACAGTATTCTGATCTAGGAGCATTACCTATAGTTTTGCATTGTTTAATTCAATTAAAGAGTATTTGTCAAAATTTTCTTCAAAGTCACATTCACTGAGTTTTGATTGAAAAAATATTGACTCATTTAGTAGTCAAATTCAAAAGTGCTTATTAAACTTATTAGGGCTGCAACAATATGTTTTTCCACAGTACGATACATATTGCAATATTTGATTCTTGATGCAATATGTATCACAATACAAGATGAACTCAGGTAAAAAAAACAACTTCCAAAAGAAGAGTGTCGAAAAAATTCAACATAAGATTCCATTAGAGAAAAAATAAACCTCCCTAAAAAGTGTTATCAGAATCATGAGCTCTGATGAAAAAATCCACTTTAAAAAAAGATGTATTTGAATAAATACCAGAAAAATGTGTTTCTGAAGTTTCAATGTATGTTCCCAAGAGATATTAAATAAGATAATCGTCTTACTGTTTATTAGTGATAAGAAAAATGACTAGTCAACACCGACTATAAAATTTTCATTGTGTAGTTTTGTGAAAAAAAGGTTTGATTTAATTTTTTATATAAACTTTCAATCATATTAAAACTGCACATTTTTTTAAAAAATAAGTAAATCCTACCTTCTTTTCAAAAAAAGAAAAAAATTGAGTAGTTTAATTCCATAAATACATATATACAACTTCAATGCCGAAAGAATATACTATTTTTCGTAGCGGAAATTGCCAATAATGGCTTAAAACGTCGAAAATAATGAGCGAGGTACCTTCAACAAAAAATGGCCCCCAAAATATTGAATGACTCAGTTTAGTTCATAATGAAGAAAATAGTGTTTGATATAAAGTCTTTCATAGTTTTATCAAGGATAATCATTGAAAATTAGGTAAGTATGCAATTGATATTAAAATCAACCCCTTAGTTTCATCAAATTAAGTTGCTGATTGGAAAAAAAATAGAACACATAATGTACAGTGTTTAGTTATTTTCTCATTTAAAATGTTTAGAATGTGTTTTAATGGTAAAAATGGAAATAATTTAATGTATTTTTTCTTTTTAATCAATTTAAAAAAAACTTTTTTTCAGATATTGGTATCTTGATGCTACAAGAATGATAATCATGAAACGTTTTTGTTCAAATTTCCAAAATATGGAAATACATGATTTAACAGAAATTGAAAGAACACTGTATTTTAATCACCCCACAGTTAAATGCTCTGATGTACTATAGAAACAGAAGTTAGTCAATGAAATGTATAACCGGCAACATCACAACCTTTCCCTCACTTCCACTTCTGCATTGATGAAGGATTCTACCGACCACAGTAAAATTCTTACAAATGTGAACACATGTACGTTGGATGGATCAACCATCTTCACTACCTGCCATTGGTACTACAACGTGATTTACGAAAATTAGTTTTATTTTTTTCATATGGGAATTCATTCAATCAAAAAACAAAAACAGAAAATTAAAATTTTAGATGAGCCAAAAAAATTGTTCAAGAAATTTAGTGTTTTGATTTTCGTCAAAGTGAAAAATATTGCGATGCATTGTGAATTGTTGCAGCCCTAATACTCATGTGATAGGGAAAAAAAATTGGTCAATGTAAGATTCTTGCACGCACCAACTACAAAAAATTAAAAAATATTGTCCATAACCCATGCTTCGCTGACAGTTATCATGATGGTTGCTATGTATACTATAAGTATAAGAGACACCATTGGAGGGGAGCGAGAAGAAAAATAAAAGAAAGGAAATTTAATAATAGAGTGGAAGGGAAAATAGCTGATACTATGCTACTGATACTATACTATTATGTATAAGATGATTGGCAAGGACTGATGAAACATTAGTCTTTTAGTGACATAGACCTTCCCCGGGATTCACCAGACTTAGGTGTTGCAGAGTCTATACTCTCTGAACTTGTCAAGTCTGTCACGTTTTTGCATATGATCTCTGGGGATCCACATTGTGAGTCGTGATGTCCAGCGGTTGTCTAACAATCTTGCAACATGGCAAGCCCATTGCCATTTGCATTTTCTTTGTGTTTTCTTATATCTCTGACTCTGCTTTTTCTTTACTATACTTTGCTATCTAGTGAGCTCTCCATGTGATGTTGAGTATGATTTTCTCCTGTGCATCTTGCAAGGTTCTCATTTTGAGGGTCAATTTTTTGGTTGGGTTCCATGTTTCAGCTCCAGAGATGACTCTCAGAAGAATGCATTGATTGTACACCCTTCATTTTAGGATTAATGGGATTTTCTTGTTTTTGTTTAATGTTGAGCCTGCTCTACAGAAAGCTTGCCATTCTAGGGTGTTTCTTTGTTTACTTTCTTCTTTTGAGGATTTCTTTGAGATATATTGTCCAAGGTAGATGAAGTAGTCTACATTCTTCAGATCTGCATTTTAGCAAATAAATCACAGTGTAATTTCTATAGCAAATTACATGCAATCCAATTTCTGTTATAAGTTCATTAAAAAAGAGTCATTTGAAATCCAATATCAAATGGAAAAAAAAACAAGGAAATTAAATGTAGAAAATTTTGTTGTGTTATATCCCTTAAATTGAAAACCTGTTTTCTTTTAATTGGTCCATTGAAATTGAATTGCCAGAACCTGATAAAAAAAAAGGATCATTTGAAATCCAATATCAAATGGCATAAAATATAATTTATAGCAAATTCTCTTACCATAAGTACGTTCACCATTAGGATCATATTCTTTGGCCAGTTTAAGAGCTTCAGTAGTTGCCAAGTCAGCTGTACATGGGCACACTGAGAGAATCAGTGATGCTTTTCGACTAATAAATTTCCGAAGAAGGTTCATAATCTGTTTATAGATTAGAAAGAAGAAGGATTAAACATCCAATTCAATAATTTCCATACACTGTAAATTAACTTTTAAATTCATACAAAGGAAATATAATGTCAATTTTCAAGGGAAATAATTTATGATTGAAATTATTAATTGGTGAATTTTTCAGTTTTTTTCTTTCTTTCACAGAAGAGTTTCAATATTTCATGCTATTCATTGAAGAGTTCCACTGTCAAGTATAAGCTATTTCAAGCAGTTTATGAATTCAACAGTTAAGATCTAGCAAGATAAACAAGTGCTGACTATGTTAAAAATAGATTCCAAGAATAGAGTGAAGTTTTTTTGGTTAATTTTGTTCATCTAGATTTGAATCATTGATTGAACTTTCAACAAAAATTAACAGACAAAGAAAAAGGGTACTTATTTTTCTTATTCTAATGAAAGGATGTAAAATCCATTTTCCCAACTCTTATCTTAGGACTTCCCCAGATTAAAATGGAGTTCCTTCTAATCCTCATTTTATTTTAATTTGACTGTTCTTTCTTCTAATCTTTTCCACCAGCTTGTTTTTGTCTATAACACCTCAAAGGAAAGGAAGAAGAGGTGATGAGAAGGAATTTATTTTCACAGTTCCTATAGTAAGGACTTTACAAAATATCAAAATCATTTATGCCATGATTTTAAAGGCATGGGCTCACTAGACTTTTAATATAAAAGGCCTAGTCACATTCTTTGGTCTGTTTGTAGGTTGATTTTCTGTTAGAGAGGAAAGGGTACTGTGAACATCGATATACAAAAATGGGCTGTTACCGGTAGAGCAAGAATCTCCTGGATTTGTGCATTCACTGGAAGTAGGCAGGCAACTGATATCACTGCTGATATCACTACTACAACAACTGCTGTCTCAATTTCATTTTTTACCCCCAAAATTGTTTTAAGATTATTAAAAAACAAAAACTACGAAGAGTTGGAGTAAATCAACTGGAAAAAAAATTTTGTTTGAGTCATGCACTTTTTTGTTTGTAACAAATAACACATATATTTGGATAATTTTTCCATATCTAAATATTCCTGTCATTCTCATTGGTATTTTGCTAGTAAAGTATAAGAAACATCAAAACAGTTAACTATTGTCAACATTTGGGCCCTTATTTAGAGGAGTGGAGAAATTTTGCATAGAGGAAAAATACATCAAGACTGCCATGCCGATGCCCTCCTTTACCCCAAACCTGCTTGAAATGAATAAATAAAATTAGCTAGCAAGCGATATAAAATGAACTCTTGCTACAAACAATAAACTATAACTTTCAGCCTTAAGGTAGCATTTAAAAATGCTGTATATACTGGTATATGACAGACTTTTGATCGAAAAAAAAAATAATCAAAAGAACTATGTAGTTGTATTGTTGAAGACTGACTTGAAGGGCAAGAGCTGAAAAAATTCATGCTATAAGAGGGGCTGTAGTCGAAAAAAGTTTTGGAACTACTATTTTACAAGATCATTGTACAGCTTTTGAGAGTTGAAAGGCCGTCAAGGCAATAGTATCAACACTAAGGGTCTGCTATATTTCCAGTTTTGAAAAAATAATTGTGTTTACCTCTCCAGGTAATTCATTCGACTGATCACCAACAGACACACGTGCAATTCCTGGGAGATCAATTAAAGTCAGGTCTGGAATATTTTCATCCTCAATAGAGAGAGACAAAAGGGATTCACTGATTGTTTCTCCAATCCGAATCATGTCTTCTTGAGCTGCAAAGTATAAATCCACAAATATGATAACACATTTAATCTTCTAAGACTGTCACAAATAGAGTATTATGGGTTTTAGTGTCAGAAAAAAATTCAGATCAGGAGGACCAAATCATTTCCTTTGGATTTCTCTGGCAAGCCTTATATCATGATCACAAATTTTTTCCATGAATAAGAAATCAAATGTAACATTTGTGACCAATAAGACTTGGAATTAGTAAAACCAAAATAAATGATTAAATAAAGATGGTTGAACTTACCTTCTTCAGATTTGAAAAGTCATGTATCAGATATAAAAAGAAAAATAGTGAAATGCGATATAACTTAATCTATATTATAACAACTAATTAATCCCGGTGAAAAAATTCCTAGATAAGTTAGAATTTCTATGAGATGATTTTGTTAAGAAAAGAAAATAATGAAATCATTCAAGTGGAAGATTCATTGTTTCAAATGGCTGGTAGGAGATATTTTAATCAACAAAATTGTTATCGTCAAGTTGAAAAGCAAATTATTATGGGCAGAGAAATAGAAAAATATCTAATTTTTCATTATATCAAAAGACCGACTGTTTTTATTTAAAAGCATATAATTCAGCATTTTTGATCTTGAATAATTTTGGACACTAAAACTGATGACACCACATGTATGTTTTAACCAGCTGCAAGAATGTAGAGGGAAATAAAATTCAAGTCATTCCAATATATAAGGCATGAATCCATCCCTCCCCCCACCTAAGGTAAAATACCACAGGGTGAAGTAAGTGAGGATTATTTCAATTCTCTTTCATATGTAAAAAGTAGTGCTAAATCAAACATTCCTTCTTTGGTCACTGCGATGCAAACTTAGCTCATGATGATCACACAAATGTTGTCCATGCTTAACAACCTTAACAGCTTATAAAAGATTTGAGAAACCCAAATTATTGGTGCTTCTAAAAGCTGTCCAGGCTCCAAAATATGCAAAATTTCAATGTCTGGACATTAAATGATACGAATCTTTTACATTTAACAACATAAATGGGTGATTTTGCTATTTGACCACTAAAATGAGTTTTATTCCAAAATGAAAAGATCCCAGGCTGTCTAGGCACTGAAATATGGTAAATTCCAATTCAGTGTTTATTTCAAACAGATTTTTAAAATATATTATGATTAAAAATATTTTCATTTAATTCGTTTTGTAAAGCGTTATGGTTATCCAATCTTTTTTGTTGTCATGGTTTGGCAGCAATTTCCTTTGATGTATCTTTGTAGCCGTTTAAATCGTATATGTATTATATACACACACACACACATACTCACACCAAGGAAAAGTAGATTACTGCTGAAGGGGTTTGTATCGAGATGTTTTTCATAATGTATGTTTTCATCTCCTGTAATTTTGTCAGACCCAGGAATACTGCAATTTTCACTCAATATCAGTTAAATAAATATTATTTGCTTCAAACATGGTAGAAAGTTAAAAATTAACAATCACTACAATAAAACATAATGAATATATGAATAATGAGCCTGGGAATGGCACCAATTTTATTTATGACCAAGACTAACCTGAAAGCCAGGTGAGGTAATCGTACTGTCTTGGGTCCTAATGAATTATGGGCTTTGTTAACCATGCATGAGTGCAAGCTAGCTTTGCACATGCATATACATGTATCTAAGTTGACTGCTTTGGCCAGCAGCAGCTGGACATATTTTTGAGGCTTTATTGTGCACACTGAGTATTGATTATGTGAATGGAGTTGACCTAACATATAAAACCACCAGACAATGTATAAAAACATTAGAGATGTTATGCATGAACTTTAAGATGAAACTAAATTTAACTTTTAATTTATCTTACTCTTTTGTGGGTGAAATCAACCTAAAACAATCCAAAAGCTGCTACAAATTTTGTCAGGCCTAAGACTTAGGGCAAAGTATCAAATAAATTGTATCTGCAGTCACAAAACAATCTATAATGACTTTTAAACTTCATAAGCAAAGCTGATTTCAATTTGTGCTGATTACTTTCTGTCTGTATAACACCTGGTTAAGGCCATTCATTATTGCAAAGAGAAAAATTAAAGATGTGACTGATTCATCAACTGGGGAAGGGGGAGATTGCATTCTTTGCTAACAACATTGGGATGGAAAACATACAGATTATTGTCACGTTATGGTCTGAATTATAGGATCTCGCACTGAAGTGGGAGGGTTTTGATAAAGTTCACAACATTTATGATACTGTAGATTGGGCTTCAGGACCAAAAGATGAACTGTGGTATAGACATTGCAAAAGCAAACTTGCTAGTTCGCATAAGCTGCAATAAGCTAGAAAAATAGAAAAAAATGAAAGAATCCCTTGAAACACTTGGTGTGGCTGAGGTACAAACAGAAATACGAAGCTGAAAAGGTAACAATATCTCTATGCACAGTAAGGTAGGGGAACTTCATGTAAAAAACACCTCTGAATTTGGTGTATACTATAAACATCCCTATTGTGACCGCTTCCATATGATTCAACAGAGAGATTCTTCGGAAAGTTTCAAATCATACACTATTTACCTTGTAGATCTCGAAATGGGAATCCACATTTTGAAAGTTATTGATGCAACTATATGTGAAGCCTGTACTTGCAACTGGCAACCAGTCACTGCAGCAAATTCACCTTCAATATATTCAATGACAGGAAGTCAAACTCATGTTCACAAAGCATATCAAGACAGCTATCTCTGATTTCTATAAGATTACATAAGACTGCTTCAAAATCTTGAACTTGATGGCAGTGGCGTTAAGACAAAAAAATTCTCCTGGCACAATTTGGCTGCAAAATCACCTTTCGTAATTGCTTCCATACGAATAAAATGATTAATGATACAGAGGCAGTAGGGAATCACTTCAATGCAACAATCAAGAGTTGGCTTATTGACAATGAATTGTTCAACATTGTTGCATGAAAAATTTGTGCCAGTGTCCAGGGAGAGATGCTTCTCAATTGGAAGACTCAAATTGGTCAACTGATTGATAATGATGAGCCATCACTTTTACTTTAAAAATCAGTAACATGATTTAAGTCCTTGATTACTACTCAGTTTGATGAGCCTATTGACAACTCAGCAATGAAATGCATTTGTTCTATCATAGAAGCTTAGATAACAAGACAGAGAACATCTTTCAAAATCCATTTATAGGAATGCATGGCCTGACAAGAAATGGAGAAACACTAGACCTGTTAAGCTGTTTTTGATTTGGCATAAGTTACGATGATATTTTGAATCTTCATAAGACATTGATTAGAATTAATAATAAGAGTCGCTCATATTAAATAGAGGAAGGATATCCAGCTACTGTAAAAATGGATAACAGATGCTATTTTAAGCTACTTTCATCAAGGAAAGAAAGCCATATTTGATAGAGTAACAAAATTGAATAACTTTAAATCTCTTCATCTATGTGTTGAAAAGTTACTTCCATTCTCTGACAAGACAATGAATGATTTAGAAGAATTCACAATTCACTACGCTTCTACCAGAAGAAGAACCCAATGATCTCAGAGTGCAACATGTTTTAAATCAAGCATATATGTATGGTTCCACTTTGAGGTGTCCTTCCTGTAGAGCTGAGGATAAGAAGAGAGCACAACCTCATAGGTTCTAATGCAAGCAATCAATTGACACTGGAAGTGATAAATCTTCAACAGGGGATGAGGACAGTAAGAGTGACCATGAAGAAATTTTGTGCAATGCTGCAGGGCAAGACATTCTGTTTGAAAATTTACGTTTTAGATCTGTTTTGTGCTGTTCTTTCAACAGAATGTTGATAAGGTTTGAGAAGTTAGTTGACAGTGTTTTCATGGATTGTTATTGAAAAAAACTCTTTAAGGTAACCCTTTATTTTTAGGGGAAGTTTTTCTGTTTATTTGGTGCATTCTACAAATTTCACAAATGAGGTCACATGACTAAAATCTAAAAATAGGATAAGGTCAAATTCATTGTGTTTCATTGTAGTAGTTGTTAATTTCCCACTTTCAACTACGTTTGAAGCAAATATAATGTTCCTATACTTTGGAATGTTAGTAAAATGTGAGATATTGAGTGAAAATTGCAGTATTCTTTGGTCTGACAGTAGTAAACAGCATATAAAGGCTCTAAAAAATTATACAAATGTTTAAAAGAGTATAACTATGTAATGAATCGATCAGATATTAACTATAATGAAATTAGAAGCCATCATTTTTTACATGGTTTTACTTTTTGGAGGCTGTGTAAGACTTTTCAAAGTCTTTGTATATTGAGCTTAATTACCATAATTTACACCCGTCAGACCAAGGATTATTTCACCAACATGGTGCTTGCTCCATCATAGGACTAACCTTAACACATAGTTATTGATAGCCCAAAGTATTTGTGGAAGAAGAATGTTGAAATAATTTTCACCTTTTGTAGCAGGCAATTCACTGAATTGTATCAACCATTCCACTAGATCACTGTTTACAAGGATAGAGAAATTTATCAGCTCTGCTAATATCAGTGATAGAATATTGCACTCAGCCATCTTGATTTCAGTATTTATCTTTGATAAAACCTTGGCTAAAAAAGATTATTTTGTATGTCAGGGCTGAGGTATGTAGCATTTCAATCACTCACTATCAAATGTTGCTCAAGCAGTGTATCATTTTTTGGCAAATACCTTCATCAGTTCAAAAAAATTGCCTTCATTTGTATTTAGGGAACCTAAACCTCGATTCTCCCAATGACCACAGAATGCCAGTCCCTGATTTCCCAAGTAGAGAACTGCATCAATGATACGGGTTAGAATCACCCTATTTTCCTCTAACTCTTTCCTTTCCACTATTACAAAGCCAGTCAAGACAGTTCTGTCATTGGACAAATGGAAGTTGACAAGGAAAAAGATTTGTGATTTTCCAAATTTTAAATAATTTCATCCAAGAATTTTTGACAATCTTTGATCTTATTAATGACACAAAGATTATTACCGAAGAATTAACGTGTTACAAGTTTTGGTCATTCTTATATTGCTTTGTTAACAGAAGTGTGTAGAGGTTCCAATATAATTCCTTAATCATAATACAAACTAGCAGGAAGGGTACAGAAATCACTTATCTGATTTTTCTCATTTTCCTGTGTGTCAGAAGAAACTTCCTTTTATCAGATATTCTTTTTTTTTTCTCCATGTACAAGACAATATAACTTACATCTTTGGAAATTCTGGCTGATAACAAACTTTTCTGCTGTTTCAAAGTTTCAAACAAATAGACACTACTTGTGGTCACTTCTTTAGTGACATGGTCAGGTCACATTCTGAGATTTTCCAATGCGTCCCAATTTCAAGTTTGGCAATGATGAAATCTTTGATAACAAATATGATCAGACCACTTAACTAGTCCCAATCACCGGAGGGTTGGTGGAATATAGTAATGGGTTTGAACAGCCATCTAAATATGTCAACTCTATCAAAGAGCCCTTTAGGATTGTCTACTTGAAACTTAATTAGCCATCCAACTCGCATTTTACCAACTTAACTTATTGCCATGCAACCCAAATTTTGCAGGTCTCTTGAAGAGTCTAAAATTTTGCATTTCAGGGATAACAAATGATACAAAATACCTTGTACCTTGCTAAACAACATTTACTTGATTCATTTAATATAATCATTTTTCTCTACCTCATGTATTTTTTCATCACCCGTCATTCAAGGGAGGTCAGAGATCTCACTGACAGAAATTTAGGGATCTAAACAAAGGTGGAGAGAGAAAAAAAATTGCTAAAATTCAAATATTACCTTGAACCTTATACACATTACCAATATTGACTGCCACAGTAGATCACCAACCCTTTCTCAAAATAAAATGAAAATTTTTGAAAACGCTGAAAAAAACTCACCTTGTTTGATTGCTTCATTAACTTCTGAAGGTTCAAACAAACGTTTTTCACATTGAGTATTGGTTTTATCTTTGTAGGATAGTAACCCTGACCATCCTACAGCCTGCTTATTTTGTTTCATTTGTAACTGAAGAGGGCACTTGGTTACCATTCCTATCAGTGACAAAAACCAAAAACACACCTGATAATGGATACATACTAATTTCTTTTATGCTTCAAAAGCCAAAACTTTTGATTACGTTGAGAAAAAAAAACATGCTGACTTTTAACACTAATATTTGAATAAGCAAAAAGTTTTGATGTATTTATCAACATTGATAAGCAACCAGAATATTCAATCCATTTCTCAACCACCACAGCAGCAAAGCTACCATTGTTAATTACATTAAAAATTAATGGTACAAAAAATAGTACTTCTACATTCATTGTTAATAACTCTGAGGTATGAACTTGCAGAGAACTGTTCTACATCGGGTCAAGACTAAGTGTTGATCATGAAATGGTTTCATTACTTCACACCCTCCCTCACCTCATTTAGTAGTTGAACCTTGCCTCCATGCTCCCACTCACCCTCTCAACCAAATGATTAGTTTCTAATGCGTTTGTGGGGAAAAAAAAAATTCAATCAATCATATGCATCACAATATTATGCAAATTCTTGCCAAGAAACTTCACAAAATAATTGAAGAAATTCTCACAACCTAACCTAGAGGGATTTGCTTACCGGGTTAAGAACCACTGCTTTGAATGAATCCTAGCATACCATTGCCCTGGCCAATATGAGCTCAGGTGTGGAGCCAGTGGTAAGCTCTCTGTACAGCATGTCCCTGGGTATTTGTCCATCCGGCATGCAGCTGACATGACCAAGCTTGTGCAAATACATTCAGGTGAGTAAACAAGCTTAGTATTCCCACTCATGCAGAACATTCTTTTTACGGACACAGCCCAGCCATATGAACCTTTTTGAGATGGTGTAGATGGAAAAATTGAAACTGCATTGGCAGAAATACAGGGTCCAAGCTTTGCTACTCTAAAGCACTGTGCCAAGCTCGCAGACTTGATTCACACTTTTTGTCACAAAACTTCAAGTGTCAGTGCTTGAGAGAAAGTTGTCCAGACTTTTATAGCAAATTGGTTTGCAACCAAAACTCAATCTTTTATTATTTGTGTAAAACAGTTGGAAAGAATAAAATCTAAAGTTTCAAAAATTTTATTTACTGGTAAATAGCAGTTGCTTCGCTAAGAGTATTCCTGATGATGTGGGCTGTGTCAGTATGTTTGCACAGTAATTTGAAAGATTACCACAAATATTGTCAAGTAAAATTCTTGTAATCGTTTTGTATTAAACTTGAAACAACTGAAAAGCTTAAATGTACACTAATTGGGCTTTATTGTCGTTGGATTGCATAAAGTGGATTTGGGTCATAATCCTGAATGGAGAAAAATCTGATATAAAAATTATTTTCTCCATTATATAGGACTGGAGTTAATTTTTTGGATCAATCCACTGATTTCTTTGTACAAACCTTTTCATGAATAAATTCAGTAATCAAGGAGTAAATGCTGACAGTTTTATCAAATCGATTGAGGATTTGAGCAAGGGCGAGAAAAAAAGAGTTGTTTCTCTTTGCTAAAGTTGTCTACCTTAGTATGAATAATGGAATAATTATATTATTAGATTAGATAGATAAGAAATTTAATTGAGACAAAAGCAAATATCAAAGAAATATGCAAGTGATTATGTTAAGAATATTTCAACCATTTTACCTTCAAAAATCCAAAACTGAAGTAAGGGTATATTTATGCAAAAACGTAAAAAATTAAAAGTAGATATCTTTCATTTTCATTTCAATTCTGAGAAAACAAGACTAATAGATTTAGATCTAATTGTTAAAATGGTTACAAGAAGCCAAATACCTGTGCCACGTGGAAGCTGAACACCAGAGATAGCTTCAAGAATTGAGCTTTTTCCAGAACTTTGATCGCCAATCACCACAACTGTGGGTAATTGCAATTCTTCATCCAAACCAAAATGACGAAGGTTGTCAATGGCATCAAGGAATGGACGTATATTTTTGTTGAAGATTCCAGGTAATTTATTTTCTTGGGATGCTTTAAAGAATAAAAACATTCAAAAATCAAGATAAAACATGTAATGTATGCATTATGCTATAATGGTATCCCAATGTTGGATTCAAGCTATCAATATTTTACAAAATCCAAACTTGATTCACAATCGTAAATAGAATATGGAATTATGGTTGGCAATGATGGATAACTTTGATTCCAGAGCAGCTTGAAAAGGAATGGGCTTCATCAGACTTTCTCACCCTTTACCATGGTGTAATCAACTGTGGTACCCCAATGATTCTGTTGTGGGTTACAGGATAAATTTTAAAAATTGATGAATTCCATAGCCAGGAATCATTGAAGCTGCTCATGTCCACCCCCAACAAAAAAAAACAATAATAAGCATAGGCCTAGTTCACGGGAGCCACTCTCCAAGGCATCACCTTATCATTGTGTAAATGGAGTTGGGACAAGGGTACATCTTGATGCCTATGGTTAAAGCTGGTAAGAATGAGCAATTTCTGAACACGCGATTCATACAAAAGTTATGGTATGGTCCCTGAAATCCTTATTTTACCTTGTATCCCACCTCTGAAACCAAAGTTATGCCACCACCAAGCCTGATAGCATGTATTTTGAGGTTTTTTTAATGAGCAGGAGGATTATATAAACTTGGATCATAGAGTTGCACAGAAGTATAGATGATAGGGACCTTTATTATGGTAAAAAAAAGGATTGTTGAAACCTACAGAAGAAACATAGTATTAGATAAACAGAGTAATAAAAAAGATAGAGACTCTATGGATACCCTGTTTATCTGATTTCTGGGGGTAAGTAGAAAAAAATGCCACTAGTGGAAAGAAAAAAGTATAAATTTAACTTGCCTGACATTTTGATATACTGTGAGGACAGGTGGAAAGGATTTCAATTAAGGTGCAATGAAACTGTCGGAAAAAAACCCTGAAGGAAAAAACAGGAGTGGAAAAAAAAGATTAAAGTTTTCACTCAATGGCTCAAGAATTCAGCACAAAATATATATACAAATGCAATCCTGCAAACTTATTGATCCAGCTTCATACATACATAAACATATACACATACACACACACACACACACACACACATGCACATACACATACAACTACATATAAAGGTCATATATGCAAATTATTTGAAATAGAATAACATAACTGATGAAAACAAAAGAGATGTGAACATATGAGATGGTCTTTTGTAACGTAATAACGGAAATCACTTCATAGAAAAGCAGTATGTTTGGAGCTAAAATAAAAGCAAAAAGAGTAAGTTAGTAAATGCTTACTATGAATGCTAAATTTGACAAATTTTTGGAATACATTTTTCTTAATTTTTTGATATTATGATGTTCAACTTTATTTTATAATGGAATAAGTTATGTTTTCAGTAAAATAAATTTCCTCTGATAACTTTTTTTTTATTACAAAATAATCAGTCTCAATTCCTCTTATAACTTTTTTTTCATTGCATGATACCAGTGTTTTTTTCATTACAAAATAATCAGTCTCAATTCCTCTTATAACTTTTTTTTCATTGCATGATACCAGTGTTTTTTTCATCACAAAATAATCAGTCTCAAGACCCTTTAGAACAGCTTGAGTTGAGTTGAGACTTTAAAATAAACAAGAAATTAGAATACCAGAATTATTGAAAATTAGTGATAATATCTGACATTGCCTGGCATGAAATAACTGCAAATACAACAAGACTGTTTCCCTTTGCTTTAGAAAACAAAAACAAATAAATTTTTGAAAAATCCCCCTCACTATTGATCCCAGAAAGGGACAAAAGGTGTCCCCTTGCTTTTGACACCTAGCTATGAAAAAGTTCTTCCTCACTTTCTCCCATGAAAGTGAAGAAAAATACTTATAAATTTAATCTTTGAAAGAGAAAGAATGGATTACACTACCCCAATTTTTAACCCAAGAAGTGAAGGAAAAGTTCCCCTAGATTTTGATACTTGGAAATGAAAATGAAATTCCTCTTAAATTTTGACTCCTACAAGATAAAAAATTCTTTTTCCACTCGTATTTCGAGCTCTAAAATTGAAAAAAAATGTTACCTCTTGATTTTGTTCTTCAAATTGGGAAAAAAAAATTTACCCTTGATTTTGCCCACAAAGAGAAATTCCATCTACACTGAATTTGACATCTGAAAGTAAAATGAAATCCCCTCCTCCAATTTTGACCCTTAAAAAATGAAAAAAAGATTTCTCTTAGATTACCTGCAAATTAAAAAATCTTCCTCTTGATTTTGATTCATGGAATACGGGAAAATCTTTAACCTCAAATTTAAAACGACTTCTGTTCCCACTCTATTTTGACCCCTGAAGTTTCCCTTTGATTTTGAACATAGAGCCCTGAAACTGTGAAAACAAAAATTTGCTCTTGATTTTGACAATAAAAAGTTGAATATACCTTTGATATCGAGCCTAAAAAAAATTTCTGCCTGCACGGCTTACACAGCTAAAATTGAAAGAAGACGTCAACTTGATTTTAATCCTCAGCAGTGATAAATGGGATGACCAGTCTATTTTTATGCCTACAACAGAACAGGGGATCACCCCTTTGAGAGATCTCAAAGCAAATACATATATATGTATACATATATATATATGCATACATGTATATATATATATATATATATATATATATATATATATATATATATATATACTTATATGTACATATACATATGTATACATACATATATATACACATATGTATACATATATATATATATACACGTATATATACATATGTATACATTTACGTATATATACATATGTATACATATACATATATATATATATATGCATATATACATGAATATATATATATAAGCATACATATACATATATATAAAAATTTATACATACACATGAATACATATATATATATACATATATATACATACATATGCATATTTATATACATACATACATATACATTCATTTATATATATACATATATATGTATATATACATACATACACACCTACACATTTATATACATACATATACGCATATATACATATATATGTATACCTACGTACACAAATACATATGTACATATGTACACAAATGTACTCATACATACACATATATATAAACCTGAGCATATATATATAAACATATACATATGTATATATGGATATACGTATGTATGTATGTACACACACACACATATATATATACATATATATATATATATATATATATATATACATATTTGGATACATATCTATACATATATATACACATATACATATTTGTATATATATATATATTAATATATGTATATATATATATATATATATATATATATATACATATATTTATATATATATATATATATATATATATACATATATATACATATATTTATATATATATATATATATATATACATATATATATATATATATACATATATTTATATATATATATATATATATATATATACATATATTCATATATATATATATATATATACATATATTTATACATATATATACATATATATACATATAT
>OY735202.1:23365379-23367879 GCA_963457665.1 Thysanoteuthis rhombus
ATATATATATATATATGTATACATATATTTAAACATATACATATATATACATATATATATATACATATATAAATATATATATATATACACATATATATATATATATATATATACTTATATATATATATATACATATATTTATATATATAAATATATTTATATATGTATATATATATATATATATATACATATATTTATATATATATATATATACATATATATACACATATATTTATATATATATATATATATACATATATATACACATATATTTATATGTATATATATATACATATATTTATATATATATATATATATATATACATATACATATATTTATATATATATATATATATACATATATTTATATATATATATATCCATACATGTATTTATACATATATATATATATATATATATATATACATATATTTATATATATATATATATACGTCTGGGGTCTAGATGAATACCTCACAGAAGCTAACTTACAATTAAGCAACACAGAATTCTACAGAGAACTCCCCATAGACCCCTTTAACGAATACACAAACACAATAACCCAATCATTAACAGAATTACACAATAGCAACATGATAGACAAAAGAACACAGAATATACTGAAACCCACTTCCACAAAACCCGCAAGGTTCTACCTACTCCCCAAAATCCACAAGCCAAATAACCCAGGTAGACCAGTCATCTCCTCCACGAACTGCCACACTACTAAACTATCAAAATTTGTAGATCACTACATACAACCCTTAGCAACACAAATCAAATCATATATACGTGACACCACAGACCTCCTAAACAAAATCAAACACATCACAGCAATCCCAGACAAAGCACTTCTAGTTAGTATGGATGTTAAATCCCTATACTCCAACATCAAACATGACGAAGGTATCCTAGCACTGACAGAAGCCTTAAACAATAGAACTACTAAAGAACCTAGCACTAGAACAATCACCACTCTTATGCACCACATTCTAACCCTAAATAGCTTTAACTTTAATAATAGACACTTCCTCCAGGTGAAAGGCTGCGCCATGGGCACAGTAGCGGCCCCATCCTATGCTAATATCTTCATGGGTAAATTTGAAGAAACCTACATTTACCCAGAGATTTATAATGACTGCATCTTTTATGGTAGATACATAGACGACATTTTTTTCATATATACAGGCGAAAAAACCAAACTAGATAACTTCTTTATACATCTAAACTCGGCACATGACTCTATTAAGTTTGACTTCACAACATCCACTGACTCCATAGCCTTCTTAGTCACACGCATATATATAGATGACAACAGAAACCTCCATACCACCCTCTACACAAAACCCACAGACACCCACAATTACCTCCACTCCAAATCAGCCCATCCCCAACACTTAAAAAGGAGTCTACCATTTTCACAAGCTCTTAGAATTAGAAGAATCTGCTCCACCAATAGTGAACTTAACAGACACAAACATAACCTAATACAATATTTCACCCAACGAGGTTATCCACTAGATGACACAAAAAAACAAATAAAAAAAGCGACTGGAATACCCAGAGATCAAACCCTTTTACTGTCCCACAATAACAAACCCAACCGCATACCCCTTATAACAACCTTCAACAACACACTCCCACCCTTAGCACACATCATCAATAATAGATGGAACATTCTCACGATCAAAACAGATCTAAAAGAAACATTCACAGACCCATGTGTTATCTCCTACCGCAGACCCAAAAACATCAGAGACATGATTAGTAGCAATACTATCGTTAACAATAAAGTCGTACACAAAAATACACCTAGAACAATTAAATTCTGCACACCTTGCAACATAAGAAACAGTCTATGTTGCAACCACCTCAAGCACACCAACACATTCACAAGCACCACCACAAAAGAGAGTTACCACATATACCACAATAGCAACTGCCGCAGTAAGAACATTATATACCTTCTAGAGTGCAATAGGTGTAAGTTACAGTACATTGGCAAGTCCGAGTGGCAATTTAATATTAGACTCAACAATTATAGACATAGGATTAAGTCAAAAAATAATCGTAGCCCACTCCCTGTAGAACTACACTTTCGCACACCTGACCACAATTTTGCCACTGATGCTACCTTCACCATCATAGAAAAAATAGAAAAAATAGAAAAAACTACTCCAATTGACATAACTAAAGTTCTAGAAAAACACGAAGACATGTGGATCAACAAACTTAAAACCCTATACCCTAATGGATTAAATACTAAACTGAACAACCCGCACCACACAGAACACTAATACACACAACTCCTACCATTAATATCCTCACACCCACATCTTAGACACACTCAATAATGGAAGCTTCAAAGTCACCTAGACCCATAGGAAAAACTTCACCTTAGCCTGTTACAACCCCTGTCCAATTCTTAGCTAAAACACTTTCAGCAACATTTTCAGTAACTTTTAAGGTTGATACCTATGTAGCTCCTTGACTCCACCAC
>OY735202.1:23380379-23485379 GCA_963457665.1 Thysanoteuthis rhombus
TCAAAGTTCACATTATATATATATGTATATGTATATATACATATATATATGTATATATATATATAAACACATACATATATACATACTATCCGTGGATGACACAATAATATATATACAATATGAATATACTCTATGTATGTATACATATATATATACATATATATATAATATATACATATATACATAACATAGATATATATGCACACAGTATATATATATACACACAGTATATATATATACACACCCAATATATATATATACATATACACACAAAATATATATATATACACACACAATATATATATATATATATATATATACACACACAATATATACATATATAGACACACAATATATATACATATATATATATATACACAATATATATATTTACAATACATGCATATATAAAATATATACATATACACAATATACACATAATGTATACATATATGCATAACGCACACATATATATTCAATGTATATATATATATACAATATAATGTATGCATTTATATGATTCAAGAATTATACATATACAATATATATAATGTATACGTGTATATAATACATAATGTATGCATGAAAATATACACAAATGCATGATATGACCATCTACTTATATATCATAGATACATACATACAATATAAACATATATACTCGCATGTATGATGTGCACATATTCATATCATATAAATATATAAAATGTATATGTATTTATTTTTATATATATATAAACAATATATACTTAAAAAATATACATAAGTATACATGTAGAAGTACATAAACACATATCAATGCATACACGTATATCCGTATACATATACATACATAAGCACCATATACACTTATATATATACCATATCCACTTATATATATGTATATAACATATACATACAACATATACATGATATATACACATGTATAAATAATATCCATATGTATATATATAAAATTCTTTGTTATATAATCCATTCATACATACGATATACTCATATATATAATA
The DNA here is from genome assembly GCA_963457665.1 of Thysanoteuthis rhombus. Classification (NCBI taxonomy): domain Eukaryota; kingdom Metazoa; phylum Mollusca; class Cephalopoda; order Oegopsida; family Thysanoteuthidae; genus Thysanoteuthis; species Thysanoteuthis major. The sequence continues at coordinate 23,381,387 of OY735202.1, forward strand.
TACACATATAACAAATATGCATTTATATATAATACATACATCCATATGATATATACGCAGATGTATTATGTATACATACATAAAATATATACATTTCTACATATTTAGTATATATATATATATATATATATAATTTATATATACTCATACATATTATATAAGCATGTATATCATACATATATATTCTTAATACCAACATATTATTGATAATGTCATCCACAGGTAGTTGTTTAATTATATCATAACTGTAGTACCGCCGGACCTTGCTGTTCTAATTCTGCCCCATGCTGGTAGATAGGACCAAATTTAGCAATACTCTTCTTCGTTTAAGACATTGTATGTTTGTTTCTTCAGGCTGGTGCCCTAAGAGTGCCCAACCTTGGAATGGGGGGAGTGTAAATTAATGTCATTTACAGACAGCTGTTTCGTCGTATTATGACTTTTCTGTATGGCTATAGACTTCATATCCACCAAGGCAGGATTGAAATCATCGTTTCAGACCTGGAGTATATATATATATATATATATATATATCATACATAAAACATATACATAGATATGATATATACATATTATAATTAATAATGATTAACGGCTGTTTCATTCTATTACAACTCTTCAATGTGGCTATAGACTCAATATCACTCAAAGTAAGGCTAGCTAGGGTCAAAACCTTTGCTCCGGACCCAGAGGCAGATGCTCTACCCCTGCCTCATACTGAAATATAATATATACATACATATATATGATATATATTTGTACATAAATATTTATATATTATGTCTACATATATACTATAGAATATACCACTGCACTGTGATATTGTGTAAATTTAACGTTATTGTTATTATGTATGCTCACATATACAAATTGCACATGGTTATGTCCACTTATTATAAACTGCATGTATCACAATGTCGTTTTATAGGTTCTATCAAATGTTTTTACATCAAAAGGTCAGCAATTATAAGGGTGATGGTTCCTCTATTGTATAAGAGAGATTAGTGATAGTTGCTGGTTTGTGTATATCAACAAGATGGCCTAGTTGTTGAGGACAAAGGATCTTGCCTCCACTTGTTTTTTTTTTTTACCGCCATGTGCTCATTACTATAATTGTTGATGAAGGAAGGTAGTCGATAATCGCAACAATAGAAGGGAGAATACGTATACCAAGTATGTTTGTAATCAGAATAAAAACACATACAAATGATTAGACAAACAAATAGGGCATACTTTAATGATGAGACATTTATAACAATACACATAGAGCTGAAAGAAAATACATGTAAAGAAACATTAATAAGATCGATCGTGAAGATGCCCATTTAGATTAGATTACTATATAGCATCTTAATGGAGAAAGAGTCAATTACTAGGTTATTATTGGAAGAAGATTAGATCTGTGATAGGATATGTAATGTAAACTCATGGCTAATTAGAAAAGGAAGATAATGTCTATGCAAATGGTAGGAGCTCTGTTCAAAGTAGTTGTAGTAGCAGTGCTTTAATGAAGTGGAGATGACTGAAATCCTTTCAATCCATAAAGCTTCTAGAAAACCAAGGAATGATCATGGAAACCGTAGTATGCTCAACTGCCAAGTTGGAGAAGATGAATATGTGATCACTGATGAGCAACTTGGGGGCCATTCTCATTTTCTGAAAAATATGACGGTAAGGCTATTCAAGTCACAGAAAAGATGGTGGGTTTAATCCTGAAGTAAGGAGAATTAGATGACAGATAATCATGACTGTTGTGTAGTAAATGCATTGCCATTTCATTCACAAAAGATGGAGATGTGAGTACAGGTTTCGAGCCACAGAAGAGGACACGATTGAGTAGCTGGGCGTATAAGAAATACCTCAACATCTATGGAGTAAAATTAGCAATAGTTAGAACAGTCATTAGTCACGGTGGAAAAAAAACAGTGAAGTTTGGATTGGCCAGGAATCATCGACCTAGAAATTCGGAGGAAATGAGCGAGTGAGCATGTGTATTCAGAGCTTTTATAGATGGCAGATAGTGGACGTTATATTTTGCATATTGGGCTAAATTCAAGGTTTATTATCTGTGGCTAAGACTTATTTATTTTGATACCTAATTTCAAGGAAAAATAAGGGAGCTGTTATATTTTATATAATATATATATATATATATATATATATATATATATATATATATATATATATATATATATATACCTAATTAAGGAAATCTATCATTTTATTTTCAATTGGATCTTTAGGAAAATGGTAGAATTTACATTAGTGGCATTCCAAGTGATGATATCAAGTAATGATATCAATATCACATAATGATATCAATGCAATTTCAGCAGCTCATTTAAGTGTTCTTTAGATCCTAAAATACATCACCATGGAAATGTAACATCAGACAATTAAATATAAGATTTTTTGAAAATCAAATTATCATTTTTTTTATTCATCCTGTGATATATGGTATGAAATGGAAAATGTAAATCACCATGAAACGTTTTTTCATTTTAATTTACAAAGAAAGAAAACATTCAATTAAATTACAAAGATATAGTTCAAATTCAGTAAAGATATTTGTAACTAGTGTTCTGAAGGCCATCGTAACTTGCAATATTTACCACTAACTACACTGATTTTTTAAATTAATACTTCCTATTTTGATGCCTCTTGACCAGCAAACATTCAGACTGCAGTGTTGTCATTTGACTGATGCCTTTTGACTTGATTCGATTCAAAAAACTGTTTTTCCTTACTTCAAACCCCTAAAAAATTTTTTAAAAAAAATGGAAATAAAAGTTTCCTCTTGGTTTCAACCCCTCAGGGTGAAAAAAAGAATTAAACAGTGAAAAATAAGTTCCCGTTCAGTTGTGAGCCCAAATTGAAAAAATGAAATTTGTCTCGATTTTGGGGAAAAAAAAAAGAAAAGAAAAAAAGTTCCCTTCTGATTTCTCTGATCTATGTTGATCTTTTTCAGCTCTGGTTGTGGTTATCAATTGGGGCAGAAACAAATAGGCAGTCAGTTTTAGTAATGCAAACCCGGAACTAAAAATCGTAAAATAAAAAATAACTTTTTATTCTCATACAGAGACAAATAAGCACATTTTTCAATGTCTTGTACGAAAAATTAATGTTCAATTTTCATGAACACTGAAGATGATTGATTACACAATGAGCAATCAACTGTGTGGACAAGATAAGAAACGTTTATAAATAATTTGATTCACAATAATAGTAAATTGCCTATATAGGAAGATATTATTTACCTACCTTTCAACTGCAAACTTCGTCACAGTAATGAGTATGAATTCCTAATCTTGACCGTATAATTTTTTTTAGATTGCAGTCAAATTCAATATTGTCTGAGGAGTGAACAACGGGATGCAGTAGTTCTTCGTCTACATAAACCAAACCCTCATGTTGGATATTAACCCTGTGTTATAAATGGAATCACCTATTACGTCAAAACCTCATGAATTCCGAGAAAGTCGCATATCAGTATTCCAGTTAGTGGAAGTCACGGGTTGAATTCTTGGAAAGAATTTATTTATTTTAGTTTCATTTTTAGAAACATCGTTTATTTTCCATAATATAATTATACAAAAATTTCCGAAAAGATTTAATATTTTATCTTTCTTTAGAGTCAAACTCATTATTAAATGTTCATAAATTTTATAGCAACATACATTTAATGAATTTGTAAAAAAGCAGTTCGCAAATCACCCCAAACCGAAGCAATAAAAACAACAGCATAATCTAAAACAAGAAAGAGAGCACTCAGAGAACGCACATCTGTGTTACATCTTCCTTACCCCTCACTTCATTGCCCAACCTTTCACAAAATATGTGTAGGCATGAACATGAATAATTCTGAATGAAAATGAACAACAGTTTTCAATGTGAAATTAACACCTGATTTTAAAAACGAGATAATTTTGATAGATTTAGTTTCATGGACTGCCAATCACTTTATCGATTATCGATGATTGATTATACCAATCCCGATATTTCATGATTTTCTTGTAGTATGTAACTATGTTATACCACATTCGGTTGAATAATGATGAATTTTTTTTTTTTTCAAATTGAATTTGCAACCATTTCACGCATTAATCATTTTTAGTAGGTTTTTCTATTACAGAAATTCATTTCTCTATAAGTTTTATGTCCTGTCAAAGAAATGGTGTCGAAATGATTGATTTATCGATTATGAAGTGAACTTTGATTTCATAAGTTAAATCCTACGTTGTAATTGAAAATTTGTCTTTTATTTCATTCTGATGATAATTTGAGCCTTTTCTCTTTCTAAGAAGACGAAAAACTTGGGAACCCAATAGGTTGTTGAAGATTTCAAAAGTTCCCAGGGTATGCTTCTAAAAATCGATAATGACGCCAATGATTGGACAATTATTTTAGAAAATTAAAATCCAGTCGTTAAAAAATTTTTTTATCAAATTCAGATAATTTTAGTGAAAGTACTTCGTTTTATCATAGGTCAACTCAGCTGTGCTAAAAAATAAAAAAAATTATTTAAAAAAATTAAAAAATTCTTATAGCGCTATTAACCCGTACATTTCCAATGAAGTTAACAGTATTCATTATCCTTGTTGACACTGAACACGGAAGACTGAGAGGGAACACGCAGTGGAACAACAAGTAGATGCAAACGCATCAATTTGAAACTCCCCTTAATTGGCTGGTCAATTTAGACAAAATAACAGAGAAAAAAAATATATGATAAAAACACCGACTAATATTTTTCCATTGTTTCGCTATATTTCATTACTCATCCTTGTTATGAGTTTGTCGAAAAAAAAAGAAAGAATAAAAAAAATAACCATTTAGAAAACTTCAGATTTGACAGAAGAATCAATGAAATGATGAAAAAACTTTGCTGAGAAGAAAATATTTGATTGATTTCCCCTTTATCAATTCTTGAAGTAAGGCACTTGGAGCGGTTCGGTCGCTTTTCTAAAGAAAAAAATTAAGTGAACACATTCTCGAGAGCTTCCTCCGCGCTAAATCGGGTTCGAAGAAAAACGGCAGTTACTCCTATTTTCGTCCTAATAACTGATCCTTTCCGAGAAGTGAATTACCTATTTAAGCTGCAGGATACCCCTTAAATTTTAACTTTTTGCGTAAATAATGATCAAAAGTGTTTGTTGGTGGAATTTATTTTGTTTTATTTCATATTATTTTATTTTGACCATCTGAATAATTATTTATATATCCTAGTGAATACTTCTCTTTAAATTACTGTTATCGGAGGCGTGATGTCGTAACGTTGAGTCTCAGTGCGTGAAATAAAATCAGATTTTAGTACTGCATCCTCGATTATTTTGTGTATCTGAGTGTAAAAGGTAAGATAATGCACAATGAAGTACAGACTTATTTATCGAAAACACAAAAAGACATTTGAACGATTTCGTGACACATGGTGACACGTACAGTTTATAGCAAGCTGGCATAACAACATAACAATGATAACAAAATTGTGCGATTTGTATATACAAACACATCGTAGCATTAACTCAATATCTAGGACTGTAAACATTTACGTTGGTGTAATCAACATCCTAATTCTTTTCAAGATTCACTGTTGATTACATTACATAGATGTACTCCATTGTCTGACCACAACCATCCTATTGAATTTACTGATATTCTTGAAAGTCTATTACTCTATTCTAATGAAAAAATACATTAGCGGCTACTAATTATGAACTGTTCATAATTTAAACACTTTAATCAGGTCTCCCCGATCGTCCTTGTCCTCTCAAACGATGTTAATTCTAAATCTTCACAACTAGTTTTTCTCGAAAATTTTAACTTAGTATGAGACACTGGAAATACTTAGAAAGAGAGATAACTTTAACATGATTTTGTGAATCAAAAATTTTCAACAGTTTTGATTATTTTTTTTACTCATCAAAAAGAAAAAAGCTCTATTAATACCAGAAAGATTCTTTCCTTTTTTACATTGCAACAAAATATGGAAAAAATTCCATCGAATTTATTAGCTTTGATAATTTCATGAAGGTTTTTCCGAAAAATAGAGTCTAAAATTTTGAGTGGGAACAGTTTCGAAATACTTTATAAATACATACATATTGTAAAAGATTCACAAATTTGGTGGATTTTTTATTTGTAAGAAATATTTTTTAAATCGAAAAATCATAAAAATATTTTATACATGTGAAAATATGGTTTTTAGACACAACGACCCACCAAGCAGATTGATTAGTTATTCAAATATATCATTGTCTTTTTTTGTGAAATATTACAAATTATGGTTACATTTTTAATTTTGCAGATATTCAGAGTAGTTAACGAAGAGGATATTTTTTGTCGAAGAAGTTCTTGAAAACTTAGTCGATAATTTTAGTGTTAACTTTGCTAATGTTTAGTGAATTTAAATTAAATAAGATATTAGAGACGATAAAAAAACATTGAATGTATTTATGAATAATCTAAAATAGATTCATTTATAAATGAGTGAATAGATAGATTTGAGTGGAAATTCTCCTTTCTTCAAGATGAAATCATCCAACTTTTTTTCTCATATTGAATCCGCCATACCAATTAAAAAAAATCTAATGCTTGCTAGTTTTTACAATTTTACATCATTATGGTCGTTCATGATTTTGAGTCGATCTCATTTTGCAAATGCATTTTATTTACACTTGTTGACTACACTATCGCGATCTTGTAAATTTAACATCCCAAATTAACCCGGTGATTTGAGGGCACTATGTCAATTTTACTTCAAAGTACTGTTATACCCAGTGTATAATGGTGATCAGTCTCGCTAGTATTCGTAATCGATCGAACGGATTTCCTTTCCATTAAGATATATCTAAAACAAAGAAAATAATCGTTAATATAATATTCTATATTCTTTCTAAGTAAAAAAAATAGCAAAACGGAAGACACCTTTCTCTCGTATTTATCTTGATACTTGGCATGACTTGACGACTTATTTTTCATGCTAACCTGAATGTATCCTCTCTAATCCCGTCTCTATGATAAAATGATTCTTTGTTGCCAGATTTATATTGTTTTTCACCACGAGATACGCTCTTGGGATCCTCGATAAAGAATGCTATTAATGAAGATACAGATATCATCAATGCCATTTTCAATCAACTGGGTGGCTGTTTGGATCCTCTTACCAGTAACTTTGGAACTATGACGTCACAACCTACCTTGATTCACCTCCCTTAGATTTTTCAATCTTATGACGTCATGTAATGTACTTGACTATAATATTGTACCAACCCACCTGACCCCCCTAATCTCTAGCTACACTTCTGTATGCAAACACTACTTATGGTGGTATATTAGTAATTATCATTTAAATTTTTATTTCTAGCAGTTTGCTCCATAGGAAGCTAAGAGAGAGCGCATACCTCAATCAACGCAATTGTCGGAAGAAGTAATTGTACATGGATCCCCCCCCAAATATCACTTCTTCCATAGCCTATTGCCCACCCTTCTACAAAATTTCACTGAAATTTGTTGAGAACTTTCATATATATTGTGTGGACAGACATGAGCATACACACAAATGTAGAGGGAAAAATATCTCTCAATCAAAAAAATTCCTGGATCAGACGTAAAATTCAACCACTTATTCCTTAACCCGTTGCTCATGCTTCTACAAAATTTCATTGAAATCCATTTAGAACTCTTGGAGATTGACAGGCAGGAAAAGACCGAAAGATGGATGATACTGAATGATAGATATACTTCTCCAAATTTATTGGTGGATAAATAAACTGATAAACTTTAACTTCAAATCTATTTAAATAGAAAACCATAGCGAATAAAGATATGCAAATAGAAATAGAATGAATTAAAGCAGATTATTAAATAAATCAATAATAATTTTAATCAAAATAATCAGAAAAATACAAGCCCCCCCTCCAAACACAAAAGGAACTCTTGGCCTATATTGTTATACCTGAATTTGCATAAAATCTGACTTTTACTGTAATTATTCACCTTACCACTTAGTTTTGTTCTTTAGTGCAAAAAATAAGGTGATGTGTTTCCTGCTGGACAAAGTTATCATACTTTCAGAGACAATAGCTTTATATAAGATTAATATTCCCAATGGTTCTTACTAAAATTAATTATATCATGGCTGTGGTGGCCATTTTCCATGATGGCTGCCATTAGAATTAAGTATGCTTAATAAGGAAAACAAAATTACTCACACACTTCAGTTTAATGCTAGTTCCAAAAATAAACTTATTTCCAACTCACGATGTGCTATGTGACTCCTGGAAGCCATTTTAAGCCTACTATTGTTACAATTAGTATCAATTGATAAGATTTTATGTATTTTGCACTGTTTTGAAATACAAAATTTACACTATATGTAAAGCTATTACTGATACATAATTTCAGAAAAGTACAGGCTAGCTGCTAAAATAAGCTTACTGTGAGAAAAACAACTGTATAAAAAAAACCACTTTATCCCAGCTTTCTATTTTTGCTGAGCCCTTAAAACCAGAAGTAGTTACTACTACTATGTCCATGCCTTAGCAATATTACCCAAAGATGACCATGTCATGAGGCAATCATCCGAGTCGTTGTTTTACTGAAATCTTCCTCTGTAACTCTTAGAAATACTTACATGTTTCTGGTTGCACATTAAAAAATTCTTGTCTATAATTTTGAGGAGAGTCTGCGAGATGGCTGTAAACAGAATTTCCAGGCAAGTGTGAAGTTCAACCTGATGTGGCTTCTGCTACTCAACAGAGGCAAGGTATAGAAATTGAGGTCTAACAAAGAAAGAAAAGATATCACTTGAATCCAACATTATCATGTTGCTACCGTTGAAAAAATTCTGTTTACCATCATCACATTCGAATAGTGCACCTGAAGAAGGCCATTGCAGGATCAGCTGAACTTCATGTTAACAAAACAGACAATAAAGAGTTCAATTGTCTGGAAAATCTCCTTGAATAGAAAATTCTTGTACAGCAAAATCACCCATCACAAGTTTGCACCTTCTGGTATCAATGCATCTTTATGGAACAAGTATAACTGTGATACTATAACAATGCTGGTATCTTCATTATCAAAGCAAATTTATTTTGGTGGTAAGAAGAGATTTTTCCAAAGGCAGATACATCTCCAAATACATCTAGTAGACATCGAGTTGACCGAGAACTAGACTTTGCGACTTACATGCATTACATGACCAAAGGTGATAATCTCATTAAAATGCTACCCTGCTTTTGGAATGAGAATGACTTACAATCAGATGCTTGAGATTGAAGATACATTAGCAAAGTGTGTCTATAAGCAGGCATATTTGGACATACCTGTTTGCCTATTGCATCTTTGATTAGGTTTGTACACTGTTGTTGATGGGACTGGAATTAGCATCATTCAGTTTTCAATAGTAGAAAATCTTGGTACATAACATCAACCACAATGTTGCCAGAAGAATACAGAATTTTCCCTGCCTTTTTCCTGAGATCTACTGGAAGGAAGCAAAGTATCTTCAGAGAAGGCTCAAGACGAAGAACAATTTTGGTGAAAATATGTTATGGAAATCATGAACTCTAGTGATTGTCAAGAAGATGCTACAGTGTCCTGGTCAACTTTCCATGCACAAAATTCCACCCTTGCCATTACAGTTTTATTGTTACTCTTTGATGTGAAGGCAAATACATCTGCTATGATAAAACACAGTATGGAGATCATCAAGAAGAGACCACATTTAAGCAACCCACTCCGAGTACCTGTGATGGTATATGATTGTCCAATATTTGATGTAGCAAAACAAATTCATTTGCGCTTCCCAGATGAATTGATGAAGATGAGTTTATAGTAATGTTTGGTGGCCTTCATGTTGAAAAGGGAGTGTATTTAATGTTATAATCACTGAAGCAGGTTTTACATCTTTTTTCTTCTTTCTGAGTGTATTGAAAAAAAATCCTTTTCAGCAGTGTTGTACTGAAAATGTCCAATATTGAAATCAAAAGTCCTGATGGTTAAAATAATCCGAGGCTTTTACCAAGAAATTATGAAGAGTCTGGTGAAGAAAAGTCACCATGTTTGTTTCCAGAAATGAGATCGTGTTGGTCAAATTGTTTTATGTGTGTTAGTTTCTTTTTATGAGGGTTCTACTGAAATAATGAGTGTGTCAGTTTTTTTTTTGTGTATGGATTCTGCTAAAGTGCTTTCTGTTTTTTTTCCCCCCTTTTTTTTAGTTGGTTTGTTTCAAGTTTTTGCCGTATTTTTTTCTGAGAAACCAATGTTCTCTTCTGTTCTTGTTTTTGTCCAGGTCAGACTAGATTTGCTGTAAATGTGTAAGTTTGTTTTGTTGTTGGTGCCCAGTAACATTTGAAATGCAGATTTCTTTGGATTTAGCTTTGTATATGGCCTGATTTATTTCTGAAAATTTCACATTTCTTGATGAGGCGATTTACGGGTTTTCATTTTTTTCGAGAATTTTAGGTAACTCTGTTCATTAGTTTTGGGAAAGTGTTGTTCACAGGAGTTAAACCTCTTCTCTAATTCAAAGTATTGATGTTTTAGTTCTGCTGACGACTATCTTTCCAATTCACTGTATTGTTGTGTAGCTATGAGTTTCAAATTTTTTCCCCATCAATCTTAGTTTGTTGTGAACCTATAGTTTTCTAAGTCTCTGGCATCTTCCACAGATAGTGGGTCAAGCCATTTTATGGTGAATTTTGCCAGTATAACATCACATTTGAAAATATAATCTACGAAATCACTGTCTGACTCAGGGCTGTCTCTTCAGGTTTCCTTGCTGTGGTTTACTCATTCACTTGGTCTTTCATGGTGTTGTTCGCGATCTTATGCAGGGTAGCTCTTTTGTCCTAAGGTTAGGGCCATGTTCCTCCACATTTTCAGTAGGTCTGTTATTGGTTGCGATGCTGGTGGTGTAGTGAGTTGTTGACATAATTGACCTGTGATTAGCTATGATTTGATCTTGATCATCATTAAGGAAACTACAAGTTGGCACCAGGCTTGAAAAGTCTAGAGCCAGTCATCAATATTGTCTGTGGTTTGTCTTTGTTGTTGGAAGATGAATTTCTGCTACTCTGTGTTTTGCTGCTGATGGAAGTAGTTTTTGACCGCTTTGACTAGTCTGTCAAAGTGTGTTTCGTCATTTTGTGATGTTAGCTGTTTGGATGGTAGTGAATTCACTATATCAAATCATTCAAAATCATCACCACCCAAAGATCATCTGTGATTATCTGGGCAATGAGGAGATTTTACAGTCTGCCAACCCACTTTTTCCAACGCGTGATTTTTTCCTTCCGATTTGCCATTAAAAGATGGGGAGTATGTAATCACCGTCTTTGTTTTGGTTATACCTGGGTTAAAACAAGGAGATAGATCAGATGAATTTTTTTTTTCCTCTTTATTTGATAAAATGGATGTTCTTTCTCATTACCATTATTACGTCTTTGATTGCTGTTGTTGCTTGGTCAGTTGTGTGTTGGTTGGGACGCTTTTAATTTTAACCATGGTAGTTGTGAGTGGAATAAAAGGTGATGAACTAAAGATATGTGTGTTTATGATGACTACCGATAGATTGAGAGATCATTTCCGCTACTGAAAATGAGACATCGTCTGGTTAATTATGCTATCAGAGTAAGGCTTTGCCTAAGCTTCTGGTATGGCTATGATTGGACGAGTTGCTTCCCTTTATTTACATTAAAACAGACAAAAATAGAAAACATGGACAAAATAAAATATATAGACATTACAGTCAGCATTACAACAAGTGGTAAATGAAAAGCATTAATACAGTGTGCACACATTGTAAGTACTTAGCATGCTCACCAGGTGACAGCTCTAGCTCTAGCAAAGCTTTAGTAGCAAGCCTATATTCATGCTGAGATAAATGAAATATTCCAACAATGGAGAAACATGGAATCATCAGAGCAGATTGTGAGGAAGATTTCAATCTCTACCAGAGGCTCTTTCAAGCTGAATGTGGCTCTTTTTCAGCCTTGACTTCTATAATTCAGTTGATGGGTCAGCATTCACCAAAGGGATATGATGTCCCTACCTGAGAAAAAATAAGTCTGAATTTGAAAGGAACTAGGATATGAACAAGTCAGGCAAATGTCTTCATTTATGCTTATAGATCAGGTACATGAAAAGCTGAACTGTAAAGTGAAAGGAGATGGGTTAGCTGTAAGTTTGACCCAAAATCCACAAACATTTCATCACTTGATGTTAGCTGGGCCAGAAGAAGCACATCTTCATAAGTTTGAAGAAGCAATTTGTGCTTTAAATGCTAGCACTGATTACAAACATAATGAAGAAAGAGCTACAGAGAGAGTTTCTGGAACAAAGTATGAAACCTCAAGCTACAGTTGAAACTGAATTTGGTAGCCCATTTGAAGTATTATCAATGCTCACTATATGCTCTTGCACTGATAAGTCTGCCATCACAACTATTCAGAATGTAAAGAACATTAAACAGAAGCAATATGGACGCATACCTTTCAATTGTCATGCTTTCAGCATGAGACACGCATTTTGTTATATTCTCATACTCACACACATGAAAGGAAAATTTTCATGCATTTCATCAAAAATTGATTTCAGTAGCTGATGTGCCCTGAAATGCAATTTTAGCCAATCTTAGCTAAATCATTTTCAAAATTTCCCCTCTGCCCCCCCCCCCGAAATTTGTCCCCAGATAATTCTCTATCTTGATGGAAACTTGACTAGTATGAACATGAATGTAACTGGCAGCCAAAGTTTTTTCCTATGTCACAGAAAAGATAATGCAATTAGACAGATGTTTGTTGTCAAGTATTCATTTTTCTTCCTTGGTACCAAGTCAGCACACACTGTGTTAATTTGTCTCGTTTCGTACAGACAAACCCAATGTTTATCTTCTCTTGAGTTTACAAGCAGACATAGTAAGCAATTGGAGTAATTCCATATTTCTACACATGAAAAGCATGTGTGCCTTCTATACAGAAATTTTGTAGTTATTATGATCTGTTAATGCTGTATTAATACTCCTCAGGCAGTAACTTTTCTTCGGGTGTATCCTTACATATGGCTCTCCTCGTTTGCCCTTCTCTCCAACTAGCTTGATTACATGATCAACAGAGAGTTACCCCCTTTATATCAGGCTCCGTTCTTTGCAAAATAATCAGTTTCTATGAACACATTACATCCTACTCCGCGAACATTCTGAAGTGATATTAAGGGCAATATATGTAATTTCTCTTGTAGGATGCCCTTATGTAGCATTTAAGGAGAACAGCCTTTATATGTGGCATCCAGACATTTGACCATCCCATCTCCTACTGACTGGGGCCAGAGTAATGACAAAGAAGACATGGTGCTTGTGTGGATAACAATAGCAGAGGCTTGAATGAGTTCCATTCTTACCAAATGTTCCTGTAAATTGGTTTGTACTCGCTGCCTCAGTTCCAAAGATGGACCTTAGTGCACAGAATTAGTTATGCACTTGCAGTTATGAACTTTGACTTTATTGGACCAGGACTTCATTTGATAGGTTTTATAAAACATTCAATGTCTTAGGTACTCACAATACTCCTATGTATAATTACCTTACTATGACCTTTGGAAATAAAAATGTGTATCTAATTTGTTATTATTTAGTTGATTTAAAGGTATGATTGCATTATTTTTGTAATTTTAGCGGTGTTTTGATCTTGGTTTCCACACAGCTTTATTATATGTGGAACAATAATATTAAAACTTTCATAGCCAAAGCATACCATATGTGACAGTTGCTAAAATATTTAATGAAATTTGCCTCTAGAATTTTAAAGCAATCATTTTTGTGTGTTTTGTAGCTAAATTCTTCATCTAATAGATAAATGAAGAATCTTTGTTTTATTTCCATTAAAATAAAAATTACAGCCAATTTACTTGATAATAAAAACTGGGTGCAGATCGCAAATTACAAAAAGGTCCACTTTCTCTACATTGTGCTTTTTTTTAGAAAAAAAAAAATACTTGGTCTCTGCCATAGAACAGGTACTGCACTTTGATCCTGCCAAAAAAAAAAGGCAGTTTCAGGTCAAAATTTGATAGGTAGCACCTACTCTCAGTGTGCTCTGCAATGATTCTTAACATGGTGGGGGATGGTTATCGAAGGGAAAATAAGAGTCAAATAAAGTTAAATCTCACTCCAGATTAACATCAATTTGAGGGCAAAAGTAATAAACATCTGCCAAAGGAAAAAGTAATCACATGTACTGACACCATCACATACTCTATGCTTCTATGACTCATGCTATTCACAAGGTACAAACAGAGAATGAACCTTTCTTTAAGCAGTTTGTATAATTTTAGTTCAATCTACCTAATATACCTGTGTTTGTAAATAAAATTGAGGCCCAGCAATTTATTCATCAAATTCTTCCTCCTCATCAGAATGTTGTCAGGTACTTGTATTGTTTGTTCTTTGTTACAGGAAGAACCCTTTTGACACTTACAAAAGATTGTACAAGCTAGATTGGTTTTACATGGGTTTCTGTAGCATTAGAACAACAGACTACCTAATGTAATCTAGTGCAGGTTATCTTAACTGATTCTAATTTGGAGAGACAATAAATTTTATTTGGCTTGACTTTGGGCTGCTACAAAACAGTACACCATCATTGCTTCCACACAGTGCACATGCAGGGGACAGTCTGTCTCTGTCTCTGTCTCTCTTTGTGCTCCGACAAATGCCATAATGATGAACATGAGCTTTACGAGGCAATAAAGCCAAAGTCTACGTGTACATTTTTTAATCTGTTTTCCTGATTATCCATGAGATTGTCATGGCACTGGACTGAAGGATCTTCAATGATTGGTCCAAGGAGGACCTCTTCCACTATTCGGTAAGCTTACAAACACCGAGGAAACTTCTTGCCTAATAGCATTTTCCTAATCCTAATAAACTATAAAAATGAACTGTGCATTTTAAAAATTATGAAATGACTATATCCAAAATATTGATTAATAAGATTAAGGGGTAAGATTGTTGTCTCTCACATTGTGGATTGATTTGCTGCTTATGGGTTGATTTTGAAGGGCCTTTGCAATTTGTGCAAAAAGAGGATCAAAACCCAAGTGGAAATAAGGCACATGCCCATAATTTAAAAAAAAGAAAAACAGAAAAAGAAAAATCAGCTGCGGCTGATCAAAGCACGGACATAGTAAGGAATGGTCATATGACAGTTCATCCCTTATGACAATTTATCTCCCTTTTTGGGGGGCTAATCAGGTCCCACTGAAACACGTGGTCAGTGGAGCCTGCTTGGGGAGAAGGGATGTCGATATATATTTCCTTCCTTTGCCTAAATTCTCAAGTCTAAGTTCTGCTTTGTTAATTGATGGACTTTCACTGCCTACACAAAAGCCGTCTATATTCTGGACTGACGCTCAAACATTTTAGATTTTTGCATGCACATAAAACATAAAGACACCACAATTTTTCAGAGGATGTGTTTGTATTTGTCAACTCTGTGATCAACAAAAATTGACGTACAGAACTGAAAGAAGAAACTATTTTCCTCTTTGGCGCAACTGAACTATAATACTTCTGTCTCGATGAATCGCACAACCTTGTAAAAAGTTCTTTCACTTCTAAAGATATTCAACCACAATTTCAAAGAACTGTTAAATCACTTTGATTTCCGACAGAAGCATTTTTTTTCATAACTTTTCCTCCTTCCTAATTCTCTGTTCTTTATTTGTTTCGGCAAAATAAAATATTGGTATTTATTAAAAAAGCTTAGATCTTTTGTCTCTTGTTTCAGTCATATTGTTTTAGGCTGAGCTGTTCTTTTGATATGCAGGTATCAACAGCTATTATTCAAAATAACCCTAACAAAATACAAAAGACAAGATGAGTGCCAGCCCAGTGTCTGTCAAAAAATTCTTGCCTCTAGGCAGACAAAGAACTTCTTCATTGGGAAGGTTTTATGCAATACTCACTGCATAGATATGGAGTTGCTGATCAAATGTAAAATGTCTCGCCAATATTTTCAAGTAGTTTCTTGATTTTTGACATTGATGTCAATAATGTGTCATATTCTGTCGACATGTCAATGTTGGCTTTAAGGACTGACCTTCTTCTCTGGTCTACTTGGTATTGGACCATCTTTGGAACATCTCTGAGCAACTTGAAATCACTTTTCAAGGCCCTATTCAAAGAAACTGCAATAGTTCCTTGGACAGACAGTAGTATTAGTTCTTCATGATCTTGAGCTGCGTTTGTGTCAATTGGAGTAAAAAGTAAGGTCATGGAGTGATTTTTTTCAATTTGGGAGGCTATCTCCTGATCAAAATTGTCTCTGACATCATTTTCGTCTTTTATCAACCTAGCAAGATCTATTTCAGCATTTGCAGAGGAAGCAACTGATTTCTCGAATTTGAGAAGCTCATCATGGGAAAAAGTTACACCGAAATCATAAGAAGCCATCTCTTGTTCATATGAATCCCTGAGTAAAAAAATTAAGGTATTTGTAAAGGAATGGCTAGGTTTTTTTATATTGTGTCGT
Source organism: Thysanoteuthis rhombus (assembly GCA_963457665.1). Lineage (NCBI taxonomy): Eukaryota > Metazoa > Mollusca > Cephalopoda > Oegopsida > Thysanoteuthidae > Thysanoteuthis > Thysanoteuthis major. The sequence continues at coordinate 23,397,919 of OY735202.1, forward strand.
GGAGCCAGTATTTTCTGAATTTGTCCAGTTCATCTCTCCATCTTATATTTTGTCGGCCTCAGTTTTTGCATGTGATCTCTGGGGATCCATGTAGTGAGTAGTGATGTCCATCGGTTGTTTGCTATTCTTGAGACATGGCCTGCCCAATGCCATTGAGGCTTTTTTATTAGATTCTATAATGTCTTGGATTCCCGTTCTCTCCCTGATATACTGTGCTGTCTAATGATCTCTCCATGTGAGGTTGAGCATGATGATACTTTCCATCAATCTCAATGTCTCTCTTTGGAAATCTTCTTACCTCATCAAATGCAATGTCAGTGTCATCTGCATCATCGGGAAACACATGTAGCACCTTTGTTGCATTCAATTTGAAAGCTAGTATTGTTGCTATCCCAAGGGAAGATAATCTAATTAGGTCTTCTCTAAAATAATCAACTACATCTTGTACCAACTGTCTACAAGAAGGGCCGGTTCCACCAGCATCCACATATTTCTTGCATACGCCTACTGTTATGGATGCTTGATCTGTTTTTATCAAGGAATATGATGACAGAAAGGGAGGCTGTGTCTGTATTTTCTGTGCTGGTGGGATTTGAACTTTCCAGAACTGCAGCTTGAATGTTTCTTGAACTCCTGAATTTACATCTACAATCAACATGATACCTTATATCTGCTGCATTCAGATCAGTGGGAACCTCCACAAGTCTGACTTGGATTTCCTCTGCTTGTTTATTCTTGACTGTGTTGCACATTTCTAGGATAAGCTCATTTAGACCTTTGTTTTGGTAAGTTTCACCTTCTCCACGTACATATGCAACTCACCATCGACTTGTGATGTTTAGGATCTTTTTTCAGCCCCACACTTATTGCCACAAAACAGACAATGTTTAAAAGCAATGAATTTTGAGTACCCGAGGGTTTTTCTTCTTGCTGGCATACAGCTCCTTAAAGAAGCGCATCTTCTTCATATCTTCCATTTCCATTCAATATCTTTCATTTTATTTTATTATTCATTTTTTATCTATAACTAGCTGAAGTACCGGTCTGTGCCAGGTTAAATATTCAAGAGTATGTCATAGTCCTCAACTGCATATAGGGGATCCTTGCCTCATTTATCTACTGAGAGAAGAAATGAGGCAGAAGGGAAATTCAATATCATTGTGTTCAAGTATGAAACAAAATATGAAGAAGAGCAAATGAAAAGTCTCAAACAAATGACAAAGTTGTGTGAATTTTGTGTGTATTTCATATATGATTTATGTAGCAAGAATTTTTACAAACTTAGGAAAATGATTCCTCAACATAGGTTTGTTCAATAAATCCCTTTTCTTTGTTTGACCAAGAGAAAAGGAAAATTCAGTTTTCACTTTCTCTGTCTGTTGATCCTTTTGTGGGAAAACCCGAAAATATGTCTTTCTTCTCGATATTGTAAGAGTGAACTGTTAGATTCAGAATTTTCTTAAACTTGGAGTTTTTCAGGCGTCTCTTATCAGAGGTCACAAACCCAGATCATGGATATTGTAAAATAGTCATTGTTTCAATCTTATATAATCTTATTCTGTTTTCTTCTTGTCATTCGTACGATTCAAGATAATATATGCATGAGTCACTCTGGAAGTGATGCTTCCTATCTAATTCCATGGAAAGTACAACTGATACAGGGAGCACAATAACACCATTGGATAGAGCAAGTTGTCAGCTACCAAACACTATTTTTCCACATAGCTGGTTTTGTATTTTCAATAGCAATAAGCAAGAGTCTGCATGCTGTGCTTATAAAAAAACTGCACTAGAGTAGGCGACCAACAATTTCACAGCTGTGATGATGTCATCAGCATTAGTAAAATGTTGTTCTTGTAGTCCATTATTCAGTAGCCCAAACAGATGAAAGTTGGAAGTTACCAAATCTGGTGTGTTCAGTAGGACAGTCCAGCCAAAATTTGCAACATGATTCATGGTCTTCAAACTGGTGTGAGGCCTGGCGTTATCATGTTGCAAGCAAAAGTTTGACTTCTTCTCTGGACTGACTCAGGAAATATGAACCTTCAGCTCAGTCAATGTCACAATATAATGGTTGGAGTTGATAGTCTGTTTAGGTTCCAGGAAATCCAGGATGATTGTCTTTCCATGAGCATCCATGGGACAGACCTGACACAAACTTTGTGATATCCCAATATTGCCAACATCATTTCCATCGAATTGAAGCCAACATCAGGCTCCATTCCAGTTTCCTTATCATAATCCATCAATTTGCACAGATGAGCTAATCTAAGTGCTCTTCATTTTGTGGGTGGACAACTGTACAGGACCATCTGGAATGTGACTTGTCACACCCATAGCTGTCACCACTGTTGGAGCACATCATCCACCACCTATCTTTGCTCACATCCAAGTGTTGATAAATGTAAATGGGTGCAATTTTTTCAACTTGGAGGAATTCAATGATGCATCTCTGCTTTGTACACACTTTTATGTCAGACACCTGTTTGTCAGACTGCAGCTATCTGTAATAAAGCAAAAAAAAATATGGATTACAGGTGGGAAAGTTCAACCTCTACGGCTATACCACCAACATCTACCTCTGATGTCATGGGCCAATATGATAAGATAGGAGGCATGACTCATCATATATATATATATATATATATATATATAGGTTCACTAACAAGTTAGAATACTTCTAGGTTTTATAAAATATCCAGATTTTCGGTCAATATTGCCTAATTATGGACAAGAGATTTTCTAATCATATTTTGTAATCAAGAGGTATGTTCAAATATTCCTATGCTCCTGTTCTGAAAATTGCCCAAGGCTGACAACTGTCACCAGGTGGTTTTATGAAGCTATAGACAATATTTTGCACAATAATAAAAACTAGCACTCCAAGGGAAGTTATGAATCACTACCACCTACATATGCTCATTTTCATCTTGTAAATTTAGCATAAACTTATATTTCAAATTGAACCCCCCACTGAAAACTTGGCAGATAGGATTTAAAAAATCAAAACAATTTCACTGCTCATCGAAGAGAGTGTATGTATGTACAGAATTTGAAGTTTCTACTCTGGATGGTTAGAGCTGGGCAAAGTTCAGATAGATAGATACATAGATAAATACATATTCATGTGTTCTGACTATTATACATAACTTGAACCCAGCGAAAGTATTTAAACCGGTTTGTGGTAGGTAATGGTGAGTAATGCGTCCTTGAAAAGTGCCCAAGAAATCTGTTCATCAAGAGAATGGACCCTGGAAAAATGCCCACCAGAAAATCTTCCCATTGCAAATTTATCAAAGGAGGAAAACTGCCCATCAAAACATAATTTCCCCATCATCTTATTTTCTTTTCATTTTTGATAGATAAATATTTGTTTTTGTCTTTTTAAAAATATTGGCTGTGTTGAATTTTTCTTTCACTCAGGCCCTCATGAATTTATTCAAGTGCCCATTTTATAAGGTTTTATTAAAAACTTTTTCTCCATCATTAAATACCATGATTGATAACAGCAACAACAATAAGTTACATGCATAACAGATGGGATATATGTGTAAAGGTGTTTTTTCCTCAACCAACTGGAGATCAATATCTTTCAGAAACTTGTCGTGTTGGCGTGATCGATCAATGATTTGGAAAAGGGATGATCAATGAATAAGTTACTTCTTTTACTCTTTGTTGGGCAGTAAACTATTGAAATTTTAAAAAAAATAAGGGACCAATTTGGCATAAAGTTACGTTGAAAATTGAACCCCCAACTAAAATCTCATTTTCGAGAGGAATTTAAAAAAACATTTTCATCTTTCTTACAAGGGAGTGTGTGCGCAAAATTCCAAGTTTCGACCATCAATGGCTAGGGCTGAGTGAAGTCTGGATACTTAGATACATATAAATGCCAGAACATGTGACTGACCTGAACCCAATATTTATATGAGTGTTGCAGGCAGCAGTGATTAACAACTTGATACCCTCATGCAAGGTTCAGCAAAAATGACACTTTGTCCGCTCAATTTGTTGTAGATACTAGGTGTTTGACCATTGACAGGAGATCACTCGAAAAATTCTAAATTGAATTACCTAATTCGTACAAATTCAGTAAAAATATTTGTACTACAATATCAACAATTCTCAATGGATGCCTTTTGACTGATGAACATGGTAACTTGTAGAAGTCCATACCACACTGCTTGCATTTTTTGACTAAAGTCCAGATGCCTTTTGGCCTGGCGAATCAGTAGCTGTGCAACAGTTGAAGTCAATCGAAAAAACAGTTGCTTCATGGTGCAACTTATGAATTCGATCGTTAAAATCTACAGTTATGTCTATATCGTTAGGCAACCAAGTAGCCCATCTTACATATGTATTAAATGTGAATAAAGGGAAGCCACCGCTCCTGGGTTATCGACCTTAACCCCACTAACGGCCACTTGGCTTAAAAACCAGGTTCAGACACTTGATACCCTACACGTGTATTCATCTGCCCTCCTTACAACCAGTTTAATACTGCAGGAAGCTAATCGCGCTTAACCAACAACTCAAAACCCTGAACATCGTGAAAGCATCGAAGTTACATCTACTTCGCAATAAAAAAATCCTTAAAGAAATATTTCTTTGAATTTACATTAAATCAACAATTTATTCTTGATTGTCAGGCTTTATCATTCATAGGATAGTTACAGAAAATTGAAAATTCATCGCTACCCTTAATGTGTGTTCTTTTAAAGGAAGTGTTGATTATTCAGCAAGGTGAATTTGCAAAATAGATGAATTATTAATAATGATGATGATAATTATCAAAATCCGACAATTAGCAGACTATTTTATGCATAAAGTGGAGCGTGATTCGGTCAGTGGCTGTCAAGCTGAAAAAAAAAAGTAATGCCACGCGTTATAATCTTGCAAATCGAAATTTTGTCTTTAAAAGAAAAGAAAGTAAGAGGTCATAACTTTAGTTAGACCCCCCCCCAAACGCATGCAGCAAGATATTTTTTGTAAAATAATGTGCTATGTGCCCTCATTTAAACAACCTTAATATCTTGAGAAAATATTTTCTTCCAACACGAGGTGGCACCAGGGTCTTCTGGGTGGTTTGTCCATTACTGAAATCAGAATCATAGCTTCTGCCACACATTACAAATTTCATAAAAATCAGAAAACATGTTACAGTGACCTACAACGCAAACTTCTGGATCGGTTATCAAGACAATCATTCCACATAACCAAATACGAAGGCAAGAAGAGGCAAATTGAAGGTACAAAAAGTCGAGTTAGAACACATGGGTAGGAAAATATCTCAAAAATCAAGGCCGAATTTTTTTTCTCAGGATAACCTTCTGAACAAATACTTAAGCCATAAATAAATATCAACCTAGGGTGATTTTATCAAATAATGCGTGAAGAAAAAGTGTTTTTGGTGATCGTAAAAAGCGCCAAGACCAATTGGCTTTTTTAAATAGCTACACTCATTCGGAGCCCTATCTCTTGCGTAACCCACGTGGTATAAGTAAAACAATGGGTAAATGGAGCCCCCAACAAACTTATGTTTTTGTCGTCATGAAAAAAAAGATTTTTCGCTGCGGCATTTTTTTTACATCTTTCAAGACTTTCCTTTTACTTCTGCCTCTTTTTAACTAAATAGGTTTCTAAGTCAAATAAATGCCTGGTCCCTAAATCAACGAGCAGACCATCCTTCCTTCAGAGTGATTGCTACACATTATCAACTATCAACGTTCTTTATTGAGAAGAAAAGAAAAAAATATAAAAACATAGGGATTTTTCCTCTTAGCTACGTTTCAGTATGAGTGGGGATTAGTATAATTTGGTATAGGTAACTTCAGCTCCCTCGAGTAAATAAATGTGTGAATAAATGAGTAAATAACAATGTGATGTTCGGATCTTTTTTCAGGAACAATATCCCGAATGCAACATTCAAGCGAAGATTAGCAAGCTGCTCCCGCAGACCGTTACTGTAGGGAGTTCGAACCTCACTGGGTACCCTAAACTTGTTGTCTAGCTCGATAGTCCGTATGAAACACAGCCAAGTTAATCAAGACCACTCCTATCTTATCCCTTTTGTCAAGTAAACGTATCGGGGGCAGTTGCAGAAAAAAAAATTGTCCATTATAAATTTAAAAAATTAGCTTATTAAGGTACAAGGCCAAAAGTGGGGGTGATGGGTTGTGGTGATGTCAATGATCTTCTCAGAAGGGGGAGGATCTGTCGGTTTCAAAATCCAAGTTAGTACTTGGACTCAAATCCGTTTTTTTTTTAAAGTACGCTACTGACTACTCTATTCACCAGAGCATACCCCAACTTTTTCTTCCTTGACCGCTATGGTTAGAATTTGACAGTGTTGCAAACTGTACTTTCCAGTTTACATCTAAAATTGAGTTAAAAAACACCTAGAAACATCTGGATTCTCAAGATATATATCTAAATTCTAGGAAATATATTACATATCAATAAATTAAAGGTGAATTTTCAATCTTTAACATCTATTTTTATTGAATTATTACCCAAATAATTAAAAGTATCACATGTGTCACTAATATAAAATAGATAAAAAAAATACTTGTGATTTCATGAAAAATCATCCGAACAGAAATTTCTGATATCTAGACGCGACCAAAAAACATCTAGATTTAGATGGAAAACATCTAAATAGGCAAGACTGAATATGAGACTGATAAAATAGTCACTAAAATCAAAACGAGGCTTGCCCACGTGACCAGTCCATATATATACACATGCGCACGTAATTTGGTCAGACTCCGCTCCGTCGCAGTATCCGTGATCATTGCACCATTGTTAAGCGAGGAATAGCCGCAAACAGTATTCACAATGTCACCTAAAGCCACAAAGGTATGATTTTAATCTTTAATTCTGTTATTTCAATTGCTGAGGATTAGTATTTGATAACTAATAATGGCAAAGTATGACTTATGTTGTCGGTTTATAGTGGGAAACCTCGAATCTCCCCGGCAAGCCATGATGGTGGATGCTACCCACCAAATCTGCCTCCACGTGTTACTCTCCCTCCATGATCAGTTTCGAGACGTTCCTTGACTTTACTGCTACTTGTTACGCCTGATCCTAAGTCCTTTTACTATCGTTAACTTTTCTTCAAAAGCGTATTAGGGTTGTGATCGACTTACTGATGCTGTCAAAATTTTTTTTCAAGTTCTTTTCTTCGTAAATCAGGCCAAAGGAGGCCGGAAAATTCACCAACTCTTCGATAATCACCCATTGGTGGCTCTCGCTTTTCTGACCTTTTAAGTCTTATATTGTGACTTCTGAACAGAAATTAATGAGCTATAAAATTTCACTGTTGAAAATCATGGTGAACAGCCAGATAGTGAACACGAACAGTACGCCCATGGTGATTGGTGTGGCCAAGTCCCCCACGTGGCTTCATCTCTTGACTGGAAATTATTTTTCTTTAACACGTGCCTACCCTCCCCCTATAGAAAACTAGCAGTCTTTTTAAACCAGAGCGGTCACAAATTTAAAATGCTCTTTCAATAGTTTGATCCACTTCGATGGAATTAGATCTTCCTCAACTTTTTGAACTGTAAGCAATTAGAAGTAGTGGAAGTCCCCCCCCCCCACTGTAAATCGAACCCCCACTTAGAACCAACTCTTCATTTTTTTTGGAAGTTCTATTCCTTCAAACGATTTCCAGAAGAAATGAATGTACAATTTTATCAAAATAATTAGCGGGTACAACGACACAGGTGGCTGAGAACCGAAAGTCATCCATATTTTTTCATCGATGTATATTTTGTTCCCGTCTGTTGGTACAAGCAAGGTAGCTTCACGGGTCAAACGTAAAAATCTATTTATTCGATTTAATGTTGGCGGGGTAACCAGCATGAAAGATGCCACCAACTTTTGCAGATAACTCGTTAACCTTTTTTTCTATTCACATCTCCCGTGCTTAAAAAGTAACGTGGAATTCAGAATCTTTGAGCGAGGGAAGACTCTCCCAAGCCGGCTTGATTAGAAGTTACGACGAGTTGTTTCCCCTTCCATGGATTCCCAATTATCCCCTTGGACACAGCAGGGGACAGGAAGGGAAGTTTCCCATCCTACGGTGGAAGGGAAGTTAGATTCAGATAGATATCTGATCAAGTTGAGATATGTATTTGGTCCATTCAAACTTCCTAAATAATTTAATGATCAAAAATGAGATCTTCATTCGACCAAGTTATCGTTTTTTTTTTGTTTTTTTTTTTCCCAATACCAGCAGCAGGGAACAAAACTAGAAATCAATGAAAATGAATTTCTTCTCGGTATCCTCGCAATGGATGAATTGAATCCCATCTCTCGTTTTGTTGTAATACTTCACCTCCCCGTATTTAAGTGTCTTCGTGTCTTGGAGAAAGTAAATCATGTAGTCCTTGGCACTTGACAGTTCAATGTGTGGAATAACTGTGCTTATCCGATTTAAATTGCGAATCAAACACGTGGATGGGCGATTTTATCTCGCTGTCTTGGTGGGTAACTGGTCAACTTATCCTATCCAAGTTGGGCCTTGGATGACCAAACTGTCGTCCCATTCCTATTTGACAAATTACCTGTAGAAAAATTATTGCAATGGGAACCACGAGTTTCGTCACTAAAGATCGTTTCCGTGTATCATGTGCTTCAAACTTAGGGTCTTTTTTTTTTTTTTTTATGATCTTTATTGCAAATACATGTAATGTGCAGAATTTCTTGAATACAAATTATCTAGGGTGAAAAGACGGAAACATTATCAGGCTACTTAATTTCATTCGGTTATTTAGGAAACCCTGGGAACGGTATTACATATATTGTAATAAGAATCTGTTGATAATTTTCCAAATAGTACGTCCGAGTTGACCATAACAGGGCCAACTTGGTGGGACAATTGTTGGAAAATGATCACTGATAAATGAAAATCATACAATGGCCTGAGATTGCTATATAGTTTATCCAATTTTATTAATTTTTGTGTTCGATAAATATTGCCGTTCACTCAGTTAGGCAAAATGTTCGTAAATATGCCTTTTCTGCCAGGCCATTCGATGTGCCGTGATGAATGTTTCGGTTTCCAGTTGTCCCAATCGATGGTGATCCTACGCTCATCATTTCTCTAATCAATGCTCTCCGATCTCCCTCCATCCTAATTTGATGATTGTTTCCTTATCAAATATCTTGTGACATAATGGCAGATCGTGAAAAACGCCCTGGAATCTACCGTAGACTTGAATTTTCTCTCAAGGAGAAACTGAATTATCATTAGTACCTGTTGATAGGGTATTTTTTTCTCAGTTACAGACAGTTTTGGGAGAGAACAACCCTTGTCCGATTCCTGGCTAATTATAGAAAGCAACGAAATTGTGACCTGAATTTGTACTAGCCAATTTTTTTCCAAAATTGTAATAGATATAGGAGTTCATTAACCCCTGTCTATTTTCCATGACATCAATGGCGAAATATTTCATTGAGTAGGTATTAAATGGTACTGAAATAATTACTACTCTAGAAGAGGCTTAATATTCGAGTAGTAGCTGATTTTTACCATCTACCACTGCAATTTAGTTGTGAAGAGGAATAGATACACGGACTGTTAATTTTTATTTTAGACCCGGAGTTACATACTAATGTCCCAGATTTCCATTATGATCTTTATAGTCGTGACTTATGCTGAACAATAATTCCTGCCACAAATATAACTCAGGCAATCCTACACACAATATTCGATTTCTTTGAAGAGATCGTAAATGGATATACTCAGTTGCCAAATTTGAGCTCTCCTAGCTGTCAACACGTGGGATGCTTAACTTGAATTATAAATCAACTTTTAGCTTATTCTGATGTCGAAACTGGAGGATATAATTCACTCCTGCAACCCATGGGTCTGGACAAGGGAGACTACTCTAAAAAAAGGACTAATTTAGGTGAAGAACATTTGGACATTACTTCGGGACAATTTCCGTAACCTAGGTTTTCCCTTGTGAAACTCATTTTTTACCCTCTAAATGGAAAGATGAATCTGTTTACAAGATATAATACAGTAATTGATGCAAAATCGCTACATAATTATATTAGAACTATGCTTTTCCCCATAGTATTTTGGAGAAGTCTTTTCGTAAGGGAAATAGCCTTGGCTATGAGAATTTTCCATGACCTGAAGTTGATGACACCCAGAATATGAATTTGATTTACTCTTCGCCCACGATTCGGCTTCTCTTCACCTAAACTTCAGAGAACTTCGTCCAAAAACCAAGATAGATCGCTCGCTTTTTGCAATTCTTGTCACTTTTTTGAAGAAAATAATTGCAGTTCTGGATGTAAATGCTATGACAGTGTTTTGACAAATGGAAACAAATCACTCCAGTACAAGTGATATTTTTACATATCAATCGATTAATTCTAATCTGTTTTCTTGAAATTAGTTGAGTTTCTTAGGACACAAGCTGTTGATTCTCAAATCTGCTATGTAATTGAGAAGAGAATTTCATCTTGCTTGGAAAAGTTAGGATTGTTAACTGCCTCCTCCCAATGTCAAGTCGTGTACTTTATGCTTGTAATATCTTAACTTATTGCAGTCAACAATCCTAAATTTTTTGAGTCACCTTCGAAATGTTGGCTGAACCGTACGTATTCGTGTCACGTCCAGTGGCCTGTTGGTTTCGATTAAGTGCTACGTTCAGTGGCCTTGTTGGTTTCCCTTCGAGTTGGGTTCGATTAAATGCCTTTGGCTGTCCGATGGGTATCCTAACCATGCCATTGGCTGGTTTTTTGTGAGTAAGAATTTTTCGGTCCGCACTGATTGGTCGAGTTCGGTTACCGTGATGCTCTCGAGCAAAAAAATGGTCAGTATTTTCCCCATGACGCCGTCAACAGTTGTGCCTGCTGAAAAGTGTTGGTTTTGCTGATGATCCACCCTGATGTCCTTGTTTGTAAGACCAACCTTGTACTGCACTGCAAGCTGAGTGGCATGGCCAGGTAACTGACCAAGGTAAACACAATGTATTTATTCAGCTTTGATAACTGGCCCCTGTTAAAGTTGATTATAATAATTGTGTATTAAAAGAAACAAATCGTGCTCACAACTCGGTCTTTGTCATGTTGCATGTATCCATTTGTAAATAAGTTTAACCTTTAGCACTTAGTTGGCAACTTCATTCATCGAACGAAGTTTGATTCATGGCAGTCAACTATGATTGCCGGAAAAATTTTGCAATTTTTGTCAATTTCAGACTTGAACAAATCAGATTTCAAAATTAAATGCACAATTTTGATGCCCTCGAAAGAATACTAAGTGCTAAATGTTGAATAACTTGTGATTTAAATGATAGCTTTGTTGGAATGAAAGTCTTACAAGAACTTGACTTCTTTGCAATGTTTGATGGGTCAATGTTGTCTTTTCTTAACTTGAAGAAAAAACGATTTTCAGCTATCTGAGCAGAAGTTTTGGGCCATATTTCCATGAATTTGTCAAATTCCTTTAAATTATGTAATTCTGAGAAAAAATGTTTCAATAATGTATGAAAACATTGACCCATTTGAAATGCTCAGCTTCTTGATGTTGTAATATTCATATGGTTATGTATAGATGTATATTTTTTTTCTTCTCCTCACTCTAATTTCTTCCTTCTCTCCCCATTTGCACCTCCGTTAATTGGGCTGAAACCCAAATTGTAGATTTAAATAGCACTTGTTGCTTGGAATTCTGAGATTTTCTATTTAGAACCATTGGATTTGAATTTCTCATCTGAGTTGCGGGTGGCATGAACGACAATTTTGCTGTTTGATAAGAGCAGATCATGATTAAATTTCCAATATAAATGCTTAATAACATCTTGGAAGTGATCGAGATATGAGTATAAAACGAATCTTGGACTTTTCTTCATCTAAATTTATCTAGATCTTCTGTATGTACACTCGCTTGTTAGTAATGAAGAAAAAATGGTTATGAAACAAGACTAATTTGAACAAGTGCCTAAATGTAACTTGGTTATATAAAAAGCATAACCGGAAAGAATATTTGCTTCTAATTAATGAATTTGGCTGTAATCAAGTGTAGCCATTGAAATTTATTTTGCACTGTCCAATAACTGAATAAATGTTGCAATTGACAAAGCAGAAGCATCTACTTCTAAATGTTTTTTCTTTTTTCCTTTCAAATTTGGTTTTCCCCCCAACTCCTTTGTATGTGAAGATTTTCTGACTTTCGTATAAATCCTTATTACAGGTCACTAAAAAAGCTCCCAAGCCAGTTAAACCTGCTGAATCTGATGAGGAATCCTCATCAGAATCAGAGGAAGAAATGCAGGTTGTAAGTATCCTTTTAGTATATATACTTGTATTTGCTTTCATGTGTACAGTTATCTTATTCAGGATTGTTTAATCTATCGGATAAGTTCTTGATCTTGAAAATTCAACGAACCATACAGTGGTAGGAGAGAACTTAATCTAGTCATCCATATTTTTTATTTTTTATTTTTATTTTTTTTTTTTTTTTCACGCCTTAGAATATTCAGAACACAGGAACATAACTATTCGAAATGTGTACAGTTCATCTTAAGATTGACATAGAGAACAATTAAAATGGTGTTTTGATTGCTGGAAAGTAGAATATATTTGACCTCTCACCTGGAATATTGTCAGCTGCTCTAAGACTGTAGTTGCTCTTTCTGATTGAACCTATAAATTGCCTTGGTTCACTGCCCAAATAGACCAGGACAAGGGATTTTCTTTCTCTTCAGCCATTTCTGGAACCCATGTCTAGCAGGTTACCTTGTTGGCTGTTCTCAATTGTTCAAGCGAATATGTATTGATCTCTATCAAAATTTGGAGGACCAGTCAATTCACAGCTTAGTTGGTACCTCTTCAAGATCACCAACTTTAAAATAGAATAAAAGAAGAAATGTAGGTCTTGGTAATGATTAATGAATACTTAATTTTTTTTATCCAAACAGGAAACTCCCGCACCATCCAAAAAAGACAAGAAACAGGCAGCTAAGGCTCCTAAAAGAAAAAAGGATGAATCCTCTTCTGATGATAGTGATGACTCTGATGAAACAGAAGGTAAGTGATTTATATCTGACCATTCTGTGATCTGGCATATTTTTGATAAACTGAGTATGCATCTGAGCATACTACAACACATGCTTTAGAAAAATTTTTGCAGTGAAATGAAATCAGGATCTCGGTATTTGTAATCTGTGTACATGCTTGCAGGTCTATAGTTTGAAACTACTCTTGTCATGAATTTGAAAAACTTATTTGGCTTGAAGAGCTTCCGAGATGAAGTTTAGTTTAAATTAACTTTCAGTTTCATGGAAATGAACACAGTGCAGGTTTTCCCTATTATCCAAAATGAGCATTCTTCTGTAACATCACAGCTGAGATGGCATGAAGTTTCCAGGACTTCAAATAGGCATCCAGCTTGGCATACATTTATTCGACTGGGCTTACATTAACTTGTGATACTAGCAACGACTCTTGTAAAATCACTTAGTTGGTAACTTGCTATCGTACTACTCCACCTAGTGCACACAAATGCCTTTTTGAAAGTCTAATTTAGTTTCACGTCAAATAATTATCCTTATCCACTCTCTAGAGGTAAGGTCTTTTCAATTTTTGAAATTCTCATTTTTTCAGAAGAGGCTGCCCCACCCAAAAAGGTTGCTAAAACAGCTGCACCCAAAGGTAAGCTATTATCTTGTACATAAGTATGGTATATGCTGAAAGCATATCTTGTTTGTTTGACTTGGAACAAAATGGTTCCAGCTGTCCAGGTTCAAGTTGTTTTCAGACACTTTAGCCCCCCCCCCATTTTCTTTGTAAAATTCTGGGTTTTCATTTCTTCATTTGATGAATCTGTATTGTGCTGGGTGCATATATTTCCCGCCTGTGCCCGTACCCAAATTGACTCTACTTTTAGTAAATTCAAACTTAGTGTTGCATACCTTGCAAAATTTATCCTATCATATGAAATGCAATGTGTATCAATAGATTTCATATGCCTCTTTTCTTATGGCATTGGTGCATTTAATCTCCATGTGGAACTCTGATCCCTTCACAAATTGAACTATTGTACTTGGATGGATAGTTTACTGGCTTGAAATAATCTTAGTTATGACAAAAGCATTAAAAAGCTTACTCTACTTGCTTGTATATCAGTAGCTCCAAAGTGGATCAAAAATCAGGATACGAGTTGTAGTAGCAGTGAAGAAAATTCACTTTGATTCATTTGCCAGCCGAAGGTAATTTTGTTCAGTGATGTGCATTTAGAATCTGATGGTCCTAACAGAAATGCATTTCTCTGAGAGATTAACATCATTGTCTTCAACTTGTAGCATTTTGTAGATGACTCCAAGAGCTGAACAAGTGTCTAAAATTTTGCAATCATACATGAACAAGTTACAAGCTTTCAAAGTTACTAAGTGCACAAGCTCATGGCACTCTAGGAAAAGAATAGTGCTGAAGGTTGATATCTTTATCAAATTTTCAATGATACTCCCACTTCATTGAGTGACGTTATAAATGAAATTATGACTTGATAATTTGATTGTAAGACAAAAGTAAGATTTTTACTTAGAATATGATGGTTTCTTATTGTATTGGCGAATGCCGTGATGTGAGTTATAATATCCACCTGAAACCTTAGAGAATTTTAGACAATGATGCTTCATTTGAAGAGTTGTTCAGACTATTGAATTTTCTCAAGGTGGGTGTACAAAGTTGTAGCAAGACAAGTGGATCAGCAAAAACCCTTGGTAACTGCAAAAGTGAATTAGATCAATTGTCCAAACAACTCAAAGGTCCAGTATGTCTACATTTCACAACTATGAAAGCATTGACTAATCTGAGTAATGTGGGAATTTTTGACTAGTCAATGGGCTTTAGTAAGAGGATGGGGATAAGAATTTGATTTGTACACTCTTTTTGTTGGTAGGGACAAGCATGATTTTACCGTCTGTTATTTGAGGAGACCTTGTCATTCTTATTCAATAATTATTTTTTTAATTTCTCTCTATTAGCTGCCAAGAAAGAGGAAGACAGTGATGAGAGTAGCAGTGAAGAGGAAGAAGCTGCCCCTCCTGCTAAGGCTGCAAAGAAAAAGACTGCTGTAAAGCCAGCCAAAGGTACCTTGTTAAATTCGTTTTACTTGTCTGTGAATCAAATCTAAGGATAATTAACTGATATTGGGAACAAAGGCATATAATTCATTGTTCTTGCAATAAGACTAAATATCTCCAGAGGACAATCTCTAAGACTGAGGGTGAAGTAAATGAAGACTTACTGTTGATCATGGGAAGAGGTTGACATGAATCTATTCACATAACCAATGAATATGTTGGTTATTTTTTCCTTCTCCCCTTCTCCTTTGAAGATTCCTGTGTGTGTGTAGATAGATAAGGTTTCTCTCTTGGACTGCTAGGATATGTCCTGTAGATCATTTTTAGAAGCTTGCTGGTACATTTCTAATTGAAGTATTGATCCCTCAAGTAGATTTGTTTTACTGAACTGAAAAAAATTTTTCTTTTGCAGCAGTACCCGCTGAAGAGGAAGACAGTGATGATAGCAGTGAAGAGGAAGAGGCTCCTGCTCCTAAAGCTACTAAAAAAAATGCTGCAAAACCAGCAAAAGGTACTTCCATTTCATGTAATGAATACTGACAATACTGAGTAATTTGATCCTTACTAGGTGCCTCACATGCTTGGCTCTGTTCCAGGTAGATAAAGCCAGACTTCTTGAACATTCTGCAACATAACTTCTCTGCCTAATAGAAAACAAAATTTTTATAGAAACTCAAAGTGTAATACAATCATACATTTCACTTCTTGAAGGTTCAAGTGATCAATCTTGTCAGGTAATCCAAGACAATCATTGTTTTCGCGGGCTTTATCTACAGAATCTTGTCCCATCTAATCCACTGCCAGGGTGGAAAGGCCGGGGTGAAGATGAAATTGATTGAATCTTTGTAATTTCATTGAACAAAAATAGATATTACGAATGCTTTGGTTTGAGAACTTTCATATAGGATTAGGTTAACTCAACATTGCAAGATCACATTTTAGTTGCTGTGATTTGTGGTCATAATTGGCCTTTAGGTGTTTTTTTTAAAATTTTTTTTATAATTTCAATTTTCCTTTTGCAGCTGCCCCAAAGAAAAAAGAGGAAGACAGTGATGATAGCAGCAGTGAAGAGGAGGAAGAAGCACCTCCTGCTAAAGCTGCCAAGAAAGATAAAGTCAAAGGTGAGTTGTAATGTTCTGTTTAAGGAGTAAAATCTACCAGAAAATGGTGTGCAAGGCTCATGTAAGTGGTCTGTGGGAGAAATTGCTTACAACTGTGGTTCCTGAAGGCTTGTGATGGTTGACCCTTCTTTAATCTCCTAATCAACAGAAACCTATGTACATTTTTAAAATTTAGGCTGGGGTTGGGGACTAGGTCATCTGCAAGGTATGGTATGATGAAAAATTGTTATGCTTATGGACGTGTCAGTTTGTTATGAACTATTTATTAACCCAAAATGTCTTGTTCACATGAGGTATTTACTTGAGAGTTCTAAGGAAAATGTTATTCATTGAGTATATCAATAAATTTTGATACAGCCATTTGTAAATCTATCACAATTTAATGTCATTTCTACGATACATCCTTCAAGCTAAAACTCCTCCTTATAGTTCTTAGCCATCTCAATGCTCTTTGGACAAATCAAATCAATGCCCCTCCTTTGGGGCACTGGTTCTTACTCACCTCAATGCTTTGGACAAATCAAACCTAGTGCCCATGTTGAGAACCACTGGAGTAAGGATTAGTTAGTTTTGCAAGCCATTTGTCTCTCCATTATCATGTCCTTGTGCATATAATAGTACCCTTATTTCATTAATATTTATTTATTAAATTTTTTTGTCTTTATAGCTGCACAGAAAGTGAAAGAAGATAGCAGTGATGAAGATAGCAGTGAAGAGGAAGAAGCCGCACCTGCCAAGAAAAAGACTGATAAGTCAGCTAAAGGTAATCTTATAGAACTATTTTTGTGGGTTTTGGTTTTATTTACTGAGACATTGGGAATTAAACTAGTTATAACAGTAATTGTTGGTGAGAATACCTTGTAATCATTGCTTGGATAGGTACTGTTTAGTTTTGACTCTACATGAATAGTTGCATCAAGATGTTGTACCTTACAAGATGTTGTACCTTACAAGATGTTGTACCTTACAAGATGTTGTACCTTACAAGATGTTGTACCTTACAAGATGTTGTACCTTACAAGATGTTGTACCTTACAAGATGTTGTACCTTACAAGATGTTGTACCTTACAAGATGTTGTACCTTACAAGATGTTGTACCTTACAAGATGTTGTACCTTACAAGATGTTGTACCTTACAAGATGTTGTACCTTACAAGATGTTGTACCTTACAAGATGTTGTACCTTACAAGATGTTGTACCTTACAAGATGTTGTACCTTACAAGATGTTGTAAGTTGCAGGATTAAATTTGTTCGTAGAGCATATAGTTTTGTATTCATGTTAGAAGTTGACTCCAGGGAAGCCTGCTTTACAAAGGAGGCAAGATCTCTAAGATTATATAAGCATGAATTCATTCAATGGATTTTATAAAAAAAAAAAAAAAATTATTTAAATGAAAGACCTTATGAAAAGCATTGTACTGCATAACTGACTTTGTATCCAACTTGTGTACAGCTGCCAAGAAAGAGAGTAGTAGTGAAGATGACAGTGAAGAAGAGGAAGAAAAACCAACCAAGAAACCAGGCAAAACTGCAGCCAAGAAAGAGGAAAGTGAAAGTTCTAGTGATGAAGGTAATTTTTGTTCTTGGAAATTTTTTTTTCTTTGTCCTCTTGGATCAATCATTAATATCATCCAATTACATTTGTGGAGTTGATATAGCTGAACACTGTTCAAAACAGCTGATGTCTATCAATTCATCTAAAATGACTTGAGCCTTCCTTATGACTTGAATAACCTGTGATAAGGGTAATCACTTTCTTAACATGGTTTTCATTCCATGCTTTCAAAACCTTGTAAATCTTTGCTTGAAAAAAAAAAACCCCTTTGTATTATATTTTCATTTGTCCCGTTGTATAAGAGTATCCATAACATTTTCTCTTTTCAGATGAAGAGGAAGAGGAAAGTTCAAAGGTGAAGATGAATGGTAGCGCTAAGAAAGCAGAAAGTGAGTTATTTGAATGTTTTATATTAGAGATGATCTAGATTGGGATTAGCTGAGTGGGCAAGCTTGCTGAGCTAAGTTAGTCCTACTGTTGCAGGTGCCTGATTACCAAACAATAGCATGTCAGCATTTTTGTTTTTCCTTATGAAGTCTCAGCCATAACTGAAAGACTTGTTACAGGCTTTTAAAGTTACAAGTGCACAATTTTGGCACCATCAAGAAATGTAGTGCTAATGGTCTAATAACAGATTTTAAAGCGACATCCGGAGAAATTACCTTAAGTCTGAATTCTTCTGATAAGATTGATTCTTTTTTTAATCTAAACTTATGATAGACTTTCAATGTAAAGTAACCACAAGCATAGAAATTTCTTCATGCTGCCCTGGCTAACCTACATTTTACTTCAGATTTGTTTGATTTATCTAAGGACTACGAAAGCTTAGTGTTGGGACGGGGTTTCTGAACAAACTTTCAGCAGAAATCTTTGCTTAAAGCTGAATTTAATCCAAGTAGGTTTCCATAATTTGAACATTTATTTCCTCTTGACAACACTGACCTGGAATTATTTCTAAAGACTTTTCTTTTTCTTTCTCATCCTTTTAGATAACTCTGAACAAGCAAGTGGAGGTAAGTTGGTATTTTGTGAGGGTCAAGTACTCTGCAGATGTTTCAATCTTGAATTTTATTAGATCAATCTGAACTCGTAATTTTTGTAGAACCCCTGTCATTTATGAAAGTAAGCAATTTTATTGGTCTAGGCCAAGAATCAATTTGCTTCAGAAATTTTTTTCATCTTGAAATCTGATTTAATAAGTACAGAAAGTATGATTCTTGTGACATTTACTTAGCTATTTGGACAATTGGAACTTGAAAAAAAAACTGCTTTCACTGTGAAGCCTTCTGAATTTTGAATGTGTTTCTCTTGTAGAAATCGCAACGGTCATGTGCCGCAACGTTCCTGTGGAGGCTACTGTTGCTAACCTGGAAAAATTTTTCACCAAAAAAGGCATAGAGTTCACAGAAATCCGCAAACGGGACAATAAAATGTAAGTTTTTCTCTCCCTTCCCTCTTCTTTAACACTCGTGAATTGTTTTCTTATTTGAATTCTTTCTGAATTTGTATGAGTACATTATCTTTTAGTTTATAATGCATTCACTGACTATTTCTCCCACAAGTTGGAAATTTATTCTAGAAGTGGATCACTCAAATATGTTAGCAAGTTGATTAAAAAAAAAAAAATGACTTGTCATATCTACCCCCCCCCCCCATTTTAACTATCATACTTCAATTGCTGAACATGTACTAGAGTACTATCAAATCTACACCCTTGATTACTTTAGCTTTAATGTGCCCTATAAGACAATGCCATCGTTAGCAAAACTCACAGGTCGGTGTATAATTTTATCTATAAATGAAAAAAATTGGAGTTTCGATGATATAAACTTGCTTTTCATATTAATGGGGATAAGTGTTTGGCATACAACTGATCTTTTTGAATCTGGGTTGCTCAGTTGCCATGAAAAGAATAAGGAAGATTTTCCAAACCTGTTGATGTTCAGTTAAAGTCTGCAAACTTTCACCACTACCGATCTATCCCGTTAAAGCACTAGTTGATTATTTTACTACCTACCTGACATTGTAATACCTTGCAATTTGTCTAAATATTCTTTCTATTGACCCTTTTTCAGGTTTGCCCATGTTGACTTGAAAAACCCCGATGATTTAGACAAGGTTCTGGGAATGAATGGAGTAGAATTTAAAGGATCTGAACTCTCATTTGAGAAAGCCATACCTCTTGGAACACCGAAACCTGTCAGAACAGGTTTGTTTTTATTCATTTTATATATTCATTCGTGTTAATATATATTCATGTTTAATACATATTCATGTCTTATATTTATATTCACTGGCCCTAGCAGACCTAATCTATTTTCTTTTCTTTTAGGAAATGCTGAGGACAATGTCACAATGTTTGTAAAGAACATTCCAAATGCAGCTACAGAAGATGAAATCAGACAAAAGCTCACAGAACTGTTTTCTGGAGTAGAGGCTGTCAGAATTCCCATGAAAGGAGACATTCATAAGGGGTAAGGCTATTGTTCTTGTGTCATATTGTCCTGTTCCTGTAAGAACGATGCCTATTTTTGAAGCTGGATGAAATCACTTGGGTCTAACTTTCGAGTTACTTTGAATTGTAAGCATCTAGCCTCTTGGCCGTGATAGTTAGAACCAGGAGATTGGAATTTCAGTTATTGCAGTGATCATTATCACTTGGCCAACAGTGGATCTAAAATGTGTATTTTGAACCTGCCCATAGTGTGACTAGTTATCATTGTATTTGTCACTGGTACCTGTTGAATGATAGCATTTATACGTGGATAAATTACTGCTACTTCACTCTGATCTAACCCACTTCCTTTTGTCTTCAATACTATTCCCTGCATTCAACAGTAGCATCAAGCGAGGGAAACAACTGCTTGCTTAGGCACTAATTTGCAAATCCCGTTTCATACGAAAATCTTTGCATCATTAGTTTGGCCCAACAGATATGAGGCTTGCCTCAGTTGTTGTTTGAATCTCTGGGATTTCTGATTTGCATGTTGGTGGGTTTTTTTTTTTTGTTTTCTCTCTATCATGTCAAAGCAGTTTCACTGGCTTATATAGATGTCTGGATGTAAACAAATGTTATTATCAAAGCTGTTTATTCAGTGGCATTGTACCTTTAGGGAAGTATAGCACATCACTCAAATTTTATCCGTACCAGATAACAAGGGGTATGCTTTGATGGGTATGATCATTGAAAGCATATGCTTATCAGCTTACAAGTTGATGCTCTTTGAGAATCTTGACCTACTTTTCCAATTAAGCTATCTAGTTGCAATCTAATGTGCTCTTATTTCTTTGTAGATTTGCTTATGTTCAGTTCAGTGATGCTGCAACTGTTAAAGAAACTATTGAGAATCACCAGGGAGTTGACTATGATGGCCGTCCCCTCTACCTTGACTACAGCGGTGGTGGTGGTGGCCCCCAAAAGAGAGGAGGTAGAAATAGTTTTGGTGGTGGAAGAAGTAGTTTTGGAGGTGGTAGAGGTAGTTTTGGTGGAGGTAAGTCACTTTCGAATTACCTCTCTTTACTTGATGTTATTTGCCATTTTAACCTATTATTTGAATGGTTCCCAAGATTCATAGTTATGAAGTGTTGTTGTTTTGTTTGTGTGTTTTTTTTTTTTTTTTTTCCCCCCCAGCTCTTACTCAGTTTTATCTCTTTTTTTGTCAGATATCATGACATACCTTCTTGCATCTGTGGTTCAAGTTTGCATCTTAAATCTAGATACATAAGGCTTTTGATTGCAGGCTTTACCCCCCCCCCTCTCAAAAAATTGTGATAGCACTCTTTTAAATGTTGTGAAAGTGGTTTACAAGACTACTAAGCAAATTGAGTACTTTTTGACTTGGCTGCTGAATTTTGCAATTTCCTACCTGATATGATTGAGCAAGTTTTTGTACTCATCTCTACCTTTATTCTATGAAAATTGTTTGTTTTAAAGGATTTAAAATAGTTACTGACATTATTTAATTCAATGAAATATGAAGACCAGTTTAACTAAGAAGCATTGGGCACTTTTCAGAACTTGGAATGTTTGAACCAATGTGAAATTTGAATGCCACTTTTGATAAGCTGATAAGAAAGGGCTGTCTTTACAATGCAGGTCTATTCAGTTGTTAGCTCAATCCATTATCCTTAGTTAAATGCTGTATCAACTTTGGATATAATTTAGGTTATGTACTATGAGTCCCAAACTAATATACCGGAGTAATTTCAAATATACTGGAATTTTTTTTTTTTTTTTTTTTTTTTTTTGTGATAGTATTTGTTTTTAATCAAATCATCAATTTGAATGTTTTTCTTTCCAATGTTTTCTAGATGCGGGTGAAAAGGGAAATGTCTTGTTTGTAAGGAATCTATCCTATGATTCAACAGAAATCAGTCTTAAAGATGTTTTCTCAGATGCAACAGAAGTTAGATTGCCAAGACAACCAGACACTGGAAGGCCCAAGGGGTGAGTTTTCTTTTGATCTGTGTTGCTTTCGTTCTTAGTTTTCCTTCATATTGTTAGTTCTTTGGTCTTCCAAAATTTTCTATCATCCATCTCGGCCCACCTAGATAGGAACAGACTGAAACAAGCTTGATACAAGATATCTTGACATGCCCATCGAGGCGTGCCAATGATTCTAAGTGAGCACTCTCAAGTAAACACTTGCTCAAAATAAGTATCAATTGTTGGTTCCCTGCCTCTGACATAAGTAGTTAAAAAAAAAAAAAATTTTACTTCCAGAGGGTATCTTATGGCTGCACATAACCATTGCTTGGAGAGGTAGTCAGGTTTGCTGTCTGGTATCAAAAGGAATTGAGACAGGATATGTCTTTTTCATACTGCAGATTGGTTTTAATATTGCCAATATTCTTGTGGAGAGAGGTATTGATCATGACTGGAATATGAATGGGCCACTTGAGTCACTTCTTGTTTTGTTTCAGTAGGTGTGATGACATGAGGTTAGGTGGGGGTGCAGCTGACTCTTTTCATTACCAACCTTAACTGGAACCTGTCAGTATTACTAACAACCAATGACTTCAACTCTTTCTAAATTCTTTTCTTTTTCTTCAGATTTGCCTTTGTAGAATTTGATTCTATCAACAAAGCCGAGGAAGCTTTTAATAACTTTAATCAGACAGAAGTTGATGGACGACTGGTTTACATTTCTTATTCCAACTCCGGTGGTGGTAAAAGTCGTGATGGAGGACGAGGTGGTGGCAAATTCGGTAAGTCAACTTTTCCGTCAGGTATTGAAATTGGACTGCAGTTTTTCATTAAACTGAAAAAAAAAAAAAAAAATGGTCTGGGACTGTCATAGGCTACCTTTTTGATTGAGTGGGCCATTGGACATACTTAATCTTCGGTTGGCCGCTTATCCACTACTAAAATTACAGGAAAGTTAACTTGATCCCTAACTTAGCTGTGAAGTTGGAATTTATGAAAAAATTAGATATCAAATAAATTCCCTGGTAGGTCATAGTCCATGGAGTGTTGTCATGTCTCATTGTTGCCCACATGTTTAGGCTGTAGTTTTATTATGGGCTGACTGTATAAGACCATCTGATTGGTATGCAAGTTAACCTTTGTCAGTTACATAAATTCATGTGGCTGCTGCAGAAGGTGTCTTCATCAGATAACTCTTTTGGTTCCTCAGCATTACCCTTATCAATGGATACTCGACAGTATTTCATAGTACCAATCAGACTTGATTGGTTTTCCTGTCATATTATGGGAGTATCTTCCATCTTGAAGTCTTTTGGATTATCCCCCTTTTCCTTTTTCATGGTGATCTGATTTTTTTTTCTTAAAAAATTCGAAACCCTACAGGAATCTAGTTCTCCAAGTCCTTAATTTGACATGTGGACCCTTCTCCCTCCCCCCATTAAACACTGTCATAATATTAATCTTATTTAAATTGGTGCATTGAGAATGCATTTCTGAATAAGATACTTCCAATTCAGTGCAATACAATTATATTTTACTAAAATCATTCATGGAATTGGACTGACAGTCTTTGCTTTGAATAAAAGTGCACACTATCTTTTGTTCCAGGCTAAGCTGAGCTTGAACCTTTATAATAAAATAACTTTTCAAAAATGTTTCCTTTCCAACATTACAAATACCAACTTTTTTTTACAGGCCGTGGTGGAGGCTTTGGACGTGGAGGTGGTGGCAGAGGCCGCGGGGGAGGTTTTGGACGTGGAGGAGGAGGCCGCGGTGGCAACAGAGGACGTGGCGGTTTTTCAATTGGAGGTAAGTAATCTTTGCTCCTCTCCCTTTTCCTAAGAATATAGAATTAGAATATAAAAAGTGGGTCTTATAGTTGTCGTTGCTACAAATTTCAAAGTCTTATCCAGCTCCCTATTTCTGATCATGCATACACGCAAATTCTGTACAGCTGTGGATGTGCTGTGTGCATTGTCAAATGGTGAGACAGCATTGAACCAGAGGATGGGTGACCTCTTGGAACACTGATTATTGTATGTTGACACGCACCTTCTGCTCTTGTGAGGAGATAATTAAATAACTGTCTGCCTTGAAGCAGTACCTCCCCCTGATGGATGGAAACCTTGCTTGTATTTACTAAGATATATTATTGCTACATTCTCTCAGGATAGCAGCACAATCAAAACGATTTACTATATTATGTAGCTATAACACTCCCCAGGTCCTAACTGGGAGTAATCCACAACTGCCAATAACAAATCGAGAATTTAGGAAATAGAAGTATGAGTTGCAGCCATCAGCCCCTCTCAATTCTCTGGTTAACTCTCCACCCCCATACTTTCTTTTTTCCTTTTTTTTTTTTTTTTTTTTTCCCCTTCTCTTCTGTTCATTAATTATTTCTTTTTGAACTTGCAGGTGGTTCCTCAGGAAAGAGAAAGACCTTCGATTCTGACAGTGATTGAAATTGTTCAAAGCCGTAACACAAGACAGACCTCCCTAATGCAAGTTTCATCAACTTGGCACCAATCTTTATATTCTCGTTTATTTTGGCACTTATTTTTTTATGTCCTAATTTGTAAATATTACATCACTTTTTTATTTTTTTTAATCTTTTTTTTTTTAAATCTAGATTTTTAGTCATCATGAATCGAGTTATAATGCATTTAAAATATTTTTCATTTGCTGTCCTGTTGTCAGTTATAATTTGGTTTACCAGATTTACAAACTATAACAGGATGCTTTTTTGAAGAAAAGGCTCATTTTGAAATAAGTTGGTTGTCAAGGCTTTTTTTTTTTTTTTTCTCAAACTATTGCTGGGTCTGCTGTTTGTACATAATCTGTGGATGACTGAGTACATTTTAAAGTTTGTAAAAGTAAATGGATCTTCACTGCTATTGCAAAAAATAAAGATATATCTTCTCAATATTTTTGTGTTTGTCTTTGAAATTGATATGTGACTATAGACTGTTGGACATGATGGTGCATCTTACTAATGAGATGTCGATCATTAGGCAACAGGTTCAGAAACTTGCATCTCTTGCAAATATCGCTACCTAGGATAGAAATATTTTGGTTGCTAGAATAGAGAAGGGCTCTAACTTATCAGTGAATCAGAAAGCTTAGGCCCTCATTTAAAAGACAAAAGTCAACCTGGTAGTGCTGGTAGAACTTTCCAGCCTATCCAAATGAATCCCAAAAGAGTGGGTTTTGATGATCCTCTGGAAACGTACCGCCACGGACGAGTAAAAATGAGTGTAGACAGGAATTTGAACTAGTTGCCCGATAGATGACGAAGCAAATGATGGCGTTAAAGAGACTGAAAAAGGAACTAAAACAGTAATAATCAACCACCTGATCTGGGAAATTTCAACTGACAATACAGCCAACATGGTTAGCAATATGTTCACATTCTGAAACTCTTCTGAAAAAGGAAGGTCGCTGAATGAATAGATGTACCTACACTAAAAATCATTGCTATGAGGAAATCTTGGTACAATCAAGACTTGAATCAGTGATGCAAATTACTGTACACTTGTTGATATTGGTGCAGAGACACCCTCCCCCTCTCATCAAAAGAGGGTATTTGGGGCTACCATGTAGAAACCATCACTTGTAGATGAAGTCACTAGCAAACATCTGAGTTATGGTTGGTTAACAGAATAGATTTTTGAGTTGGAAAAATATCAACTAATCATAGCTATTTTATTTTTATCTTTTTTTCCAAACAACACATTGAAAATTTCTAATAGGAATATATTAAGACATTGCAAGCAAATGGTGTATGTGTGTATAGTATGACATTGGAGCATTGTGCCTTAGATAAAATGTTATTGGAGCATTATCTCATAGCATGTATGATTTTTCACAGAAGTCGAGCCCGCCCCTCCCTGAGATACTAACTATATACATAATAGTCAGAATTGAATAGCTGAAATCTGGGTACATGAGAGATTCCCTTGGAGCATTAGTTCCTGATGCAGCAATGAGGCTGGGTGACAACTGGAGAATATCTGTGGCGATGGATGTATAATAGGAAGTGTTCCCCCCCCCCTGCATTTGATGTAGTAGCTGCTGGTGCGATGACAGCAGCAGTATTGATTTAAACAGCATAGTACCAGTGTAGAACCCTGACTGGGGGGGGGAGAAAAAAGAACAAAATGGTTTCATTCACAGCCACTGATCATGATCTTGGTACAGTGAAGATGACTATAATGAGGAGGATCATAATCCTTTGAAAATCAGTTCTGCATGACCTTGACTCAAGATGTAGGTAAAACAGTAGATGAAATGTTGCCACCTAGGTGTTGTTGATGTATTCATCTTTATTTATTTTTTCATCTCCCCTCACCTCTTAAAACCGTTGAGTCCCTGGTCATTTAATGGAGAATGGAACTTTTTTTTTTTTTTTTTTTTTTTTTTGCATTATAGAGTATTTAATGTCTTAAGGAACAATGGATATAATTTTTGACGCACTGGCTACTTGCAGTAGAGGATGACATTTTTCTAAATTTAGACTTGAAATCTGAAGACATGATGGACAGCGTTTGTAAAGGGCTATGCTATTTTAATGTCATGCTGTTTGGATTAATTAATGCACCGTATTTTTCAAGAGTTAGAATCCGTGATAGAAGGATGAATAAATATGCATCAGCTTGAATGACATTTTTCAACAGAAGACCATTCACGACAATGGCGAATGTGCTCTTGAATAGTCTTGAGCTAAAAATGAGTGAATTTATATAAGAGTTGCATTACTTGGGACCTACCATCAATAGCGATGGCACCAAGCTAGATAAAATAAGCTATCAATTCACTTGCAACTCCCAAATCTTCAGTAATGGGTCCCTTATGAATAAATACATAACATTGGATGACATTCTTTACTTGTTTCATAATTGTTGGTTCACCCAGATATGTATCTTTATGTAAGGAAGTAACATTACAATGTTATGGGAATATACAAAACCCAAAAATCAGTTTTTTGTTTTTTTTCTCTTCCCTGCACAGTTGTTTTTTAGGTTATAGTGAACCATGTCAAACAATGAATCCTCTCAAGTCACTTCTAAAATGCAAGTAAGCAACCTACCCCCCAACCAATTGCAGAAGATATTTCAGGTTTCAACCCTTGTTTGTTATCAGGAAATCAACATAGTTATTTATAGATTTATACTGAGGATAGCCAAAATGTTTTGCCGTGCCTAACAAGAAAGCAAAAATGGTTGCACACTTGTCAATGGACTTTTTTTTTTTTTTTTTTTTTTTTCCTTCCATATTTTGTGTCTCTTATAGTTTCTGATAATGGTTCTAAAAATTCAAACTGATTGGAATCATGAAAGAAACTCTGGATTATTATGCATATTACCGATTCATCTTACCTCCTACAGAGTGGAGATGGTCCATCAAACAATGCACAATATTTTAGCTAAAAGGGTTTCCATGAGATATTCATAGAAACGAAACTCTAGTGGTGAAAAAATCCAATGACGCAACCAAGTTAACTCCATATAAAATAGTTCCCAATGGGGATGTAGTGTTACCTGTTGATATTTTGAAACCTAGACAAATGTATTATGGGGAGGAACATCATCACAATAGCTTTCCAAGGACAACATAATGGCTTTCATTAAAATGAAAACATTTCCTAGGCTAGAAAAAAAGTAATAAGACTAGAGGTCAACTTTTGCCTAGGAGAAACGGTATATCATAAAAAAATTGAAAACAGGATAAACGCTTGAATCACTACTATAAAAAGTAGTGGAAAGACAGCTGATCACCCCTGTTAGGTCCTAGGATGCAGGTTGCCAATCTCAGCAGTAAATTGATGAATGGGATATTTCAGATCGTCATCAACTGATGCAAATCACTACCTAGGCTTCCACTGCTGGCGATAGTGAATCTGATGGTATGGAAATGATCCACTGCAAGATTCATCCAATCGGTGCAGGAAAGTGAAGAGAAAATGCTGATAAAGAATGCACTGTACCATGCAAAAAGGATTCCCAGTTCAGTATAAAACTCATAATTGAATGAATAGCATTGACACCACTGATACTGACTCCTCAACATGATCACTCATTAGCTATGGATGGAAAAAAATTTGGAGAATGACACCGAGAAATAATTAGTTCTGGTATTCATTATTTATGAACTGTGATAACAAAAAATTGAATTTCAATGGGCTGTACAGAGAAGTAGGGGTATTTACTAGCCTCATAGTAACACTTGGAATTGACTCTGCAATTAAAATGAATAAAAAATATGAGAAACTAAGGAATCTTGAAGTACACGAGTACATGGCCTGTATCACCTGTTAGTTTCACTGCATCTATTAAGTATCCTAAATAGTCGAGAGAATTGGGTTATTCTGAGTTCGAAACATTGGTTTAAGTGTGTGCGGTAACATGTTGGCACAAAAAAGTCTGAGGGTTAAGTTGATTTTCCGAAAAGTAGGTCAGTGGGTAATAATTGTTGGAGAAGCTGAAGAAGAATCTCAATGAAAATAAATATGCACTAGTGTTGTCAAATGTTAAAGTCATGATTGACGGGCCCTAAGAGAGAAATTTTATTTGCACACAATTGTTGGAAGGAGCGGCAGCTTTTGCTCCCAGAACAGGGTATGTTATAGTCCATGCATCTTTCTTTAGGATCTTATTGGGGATTTTTCTCTACACAGACATTTTCAGAGACTTTGCCATGGACAAATTCGATGAAAAACAAAGAAGCAATTTCTTCACACCTTTCGAATTTCTTTTTCAGGAATGAACTGTAAATCTGTGCCAAGAGGGTGTGCGAGTGATTCATACCCTTTGTACACAGTATGTATACAGACTTTCTGAGTTTCTTTTTCTATCTCAAAAATGAACTTTCATATTTCTCTACGGAAAAGAAAGAAAACCTTTTTAGATACTGTTGGAACTGAAAAGATGTACTATTTTTGCAGTTGTGTTAAACTGTGTTCGTATTTACTGCATGTTTATTACAGTCTCTGAACTGTAAATTTAGTTGCCACAGTAATTTGCTGTATGGATATCAGATGCAACGAGGGTCTAATTCAGAAAGAATCACAAGTAATAGGAAAAGTTAGTATTTTGTTTTTTTATTTTTAAAATGGGGGACAGATGTTGGAAAATGCAAGAGTATGGATTCAGTGAAGTCAATGATGACAGGTTCTTCTGGAATGATGAATTTTGCAGTGCATGGAAACATTCAAGTGGTATGTCAACAGAACAATCTGTCATTTCAGACATATCAATGAAGATAGGTACTTCAGAGAATAAGCATTTTGGTGACCCACATATCCTTTTGGACGAAACAATACTCATAAAGTGGTGTTAGTTACCGAATACATTTGTTTATTTTCATGGCTTAACATATCACATGCCCAAGTTTATCAACATCCTAATTGAGGAGCCTTTTCTATAAGAAGCCGTTCACGGCTATGATCAACAGAGGACACGAACAGTAAGGGCAGCAGCAGTTACTCTCAGTGGGAGAGGTCTTCAATCTTTCACTTGCACCCCAGCAGACATTCCCATCCGCCATCAGTTTTCCTTACCTTATACCTTGCGTCTGCCATGTTGCATTTTCTGATGTCATGTATAAGCTGCGGAACCTAGATGTTGAGAAATAGCTAAACACTGAATTGTTACTACAGGATTGTTTTTTTTTTTTTGTCAGCTACTTTTTGCTTTTACTGTGGACATGTGAGTCCTACCTTATGCATTATTGCCCTCGGTAGCTCATTACATAACACCTTGGCCTAAAATCAGTTAAAATAAAATTGGGCAATACCCCCTCACTGAGTTAACTACTCAGTCTTACTATCTTGCCAAAATGTGAGTGAAGAAAGATAAAACAAAACAGGACAGAGCACTGCAGATCTTTATTGAAGCAGTTGTTAACCAACACACAGACCAGTCATCTAGCTATTTTAAGCACAAATCATTGAATATAATTTTTTTTTTCCTTTGAGAAAGGGGAAAAGGGGGGAAAAAAACCAAACAATTTAAATTTAAAAAATTAGGGAAAAAAAAAAAAAAAAAAAAAAAAAAAAAAAAACACAAACGAAAAAGAAAAAATTTTTTTATTTCTCTCAGGCTGGGACATTTGCCATAGTGGAGAAGCAAGCACACTACTCTTTCAATGCAGGCAGTTAATTCATTCCTCATTTAAGACGCCATAACATGATTTAGTAGCATATTCACCAACAAATCTTCCAACTTGAAAGATTTACTATGATCATCAATAAAGCTAAAGCCATCCCAAGACAATCAATATCAGCCTGTATTGTCTGAATTATCATATCAGCAAATAAGTTCCCGAATTTGAGTAGGGAATAGATTGTGAAAGCTTAAAATCAAGAATTATATACAGCATAGAATGAAAAAATTGTCAGTTAGTGAAAGTAGTTTTCTTTTTGAGTAATAGCTAAAAGTTAGGCAGTTCGGGGATTTTCACGTGAAATATCAGTAGATTAGTCAAGGGAAATAGGTACTTTCAAAATATTCATGCTACAAAATAGTTTGAGAATCCAAATAGTTTCACAAAAACTAAATGGAGCTAACCGATTGTATAAAAAGTGGTTTGAATTTAGGAAATGATATTTGTAATTTTACCTTCACCAGTATCCGTATCACAAATGTCCCGAAGAGAGCTAATCGTCTACACCTGATATTAATCTTCCAGAATAAAAATAACCAATTTTATAAAACTGAATAAAGCAAAAAAATAAGTTTGAAAGTTGCAGTTCCTTATGTTTTTGCTAACAAGACAAATGAGATATTTGATAGGAGAGAATCTTGGCGAAAAAAAACCCCTATCCACTTGAACTTTCAGCTCAAGAGGGTAATTTCAAGGGACTATGCCTTCCCTTACCGAAATGTAAAAGGTATGTACAAAAAAAAAAAAAAAAAATGTGGATGTACACATTTGCTCTAGAATATAAAAATCCTCATGTCCGATGTCAGTCATGCATTATCTGTCAATGGACAGAATTATTATTCTAGTTGGGTTTAAAATCAAAATTATATCTATATGATAAACCCATGTCCAACATTATTAGGATGCAGACCCCACAGGATACATTAACATATTGATATACAATGCCTGCACTGTGAACCGGAACAAAAGCAAAACAGCACTTCAATGATTTTTCAAATTAAAAGAAAAAGCATACAAATTTAATTGTAAGTTACCAGCAAAATACAAGTTAGAAAATTCTACAAAGCCTAAAGAAATAGTCACTGAATTCAGACTTGTTTAACCAATTAGTCACTAATTTTTGAAATCTCAGACACCAGGAACTTGTTTAACCAAATTTTCTAGGTATACTTTGGAAACAGAACTGCCAACATTGAGTATATTACAAAAAACTATTTCCATTTTTTTTTTAGGTTGGTTAAAAATGTACATTAAATACAAAGGTCTCGAATGCATAATGAATTTTGATAGAAATTTCTCTGTAGAGATATTCACTAAGGACAATTTCAAGTTCAAATGCCACCACATTGCAAAACCAAGTAGAAAATATTTTTATAGTATTAATGATAAAATCATTGACCACTAAAACAAATTCCAATAAGCAGCAGGTAATGGCATCAAAATGCAAGGGGGGATTACAGTAGCTACTTGGAACAATTATTATTAAAAAGTGAACAAAGAATGAACAAAAACAAGGAAAATTCCTCCAATGCACCTATGGTTTTGGAACGTTCTAGTCTCTGTAAAATGAATTATCTATTACTATTCTAAAATCTTGTCAAATATAAGAATTATAGTTTGACAGGGTAATTGAAAATTGAAGCACTTTTGCAACAAGGTATCATTTTAGCTTTGTTCCTGATTCTTGTGATCAAGAATTTAAAAGGAAAGATCCAAATCCTACAGGGGATTGCTGCTGACTTGACAAGCGAAAATTATAGATGACCAATATTCAGTTTACTGAATGCAGAGTTATTACTGCAACAAGATACTGTGGCATAAACAAAGATGGAATGAGATTTTGGCTATAATGTCTAAGAGTTTTTGTACCAGAAAGAAATCACAGATCAGTCAATTACTCACATTGTTTTAACTAGAACTGGATTAGTAAAAGTACATAATTCTTTGAAATAGCATAATTACAATAATATAAAAATCGAAGAAAAAGAAAAAAAAAAAAAAATTAATCTCTAAAAATGCATTAGTTTAGTATTCAAGTAAATTTCACATGGAACTTATTACACACATCTCAATTAGGGCACATGGTAATTTTTACTTGAGGTTTTGAGAACAAAAGAGCCTAAATGTCATTTCCAGAAATAGAGAAAGATTCTTGGTTTAAAAAAAGAAAAAAAAAGAGAAAAAAAGAAGAAAAAAAAAAAAAAAGAAGGTTGGTCTCAAAAAGTGTTGGTCTGTACCAAAGGCACAATCTTTTTTCTTATAAAGAGGATTGCTGTGTTTTCAGTTTACTTTGATATTGGTTTCACAAGCCAAGAGTTTATATCATTCTCATTCTTTATACCAAATTTTGTACAGGTAATAGCCCGCTTTTTGTCATTGGGTTTAATGAGCCAGGCATTTAGCGACTTTGAAGAACTCCCCATATTGCTTGCCTTCGGGGAAAAACTCTCAGCTGGAACATTTTCTTTTTCTTCTTTACTCTTCTTCAGCCAAACAGACATTTCACACTTATTAAAGAATGGACTAAACAACATTGAAGTATTGTTGACATTGCATGGAGACTTAGCAGGAAATGGAGGAGGATCAGCTTTGTTTACAGCGTTGTTCTTTACTGGAGAGGATCCTGGGATCTTATACAGCCATTTCTCTTCAATGCAGCTCGGCTTGCTCAAACAGTCACTGTATTTCTCACAGACTTCATTTGCTTTGCACAAGGAACTAACAGGAGGCAAGGGGGGGCCACCATTTTCATCGGGATCAAGGCATGGTTCCCTTAAGATCTGAGATTTCAAATTTTTTGTCAGCTTCTCGATACAAGCAGAATCTCCAAGATTTTCAATATCACAATTCTTTGACATCACATCACTGGTACTGCAACAATTTGATTTGGTCATGGAACTGTTGGACTTTTTCTGAAAAACAAATGTAATTGATAATCATTATGATAGAGTAATATCATTCCATTGCTGATCAGCTGGGGAGCATCAACTGACTGGTCAACAATTACTACAAATTGATATCTTTAGTTCAAAGGCTACTCATAGTTAAACAAACAAACAAAAGTCTATGAGGTAGATAGTTTCTTTTATAAGTACTCAAAGGCTATTAAGGAAGGGTTGAGGATGGAGGACAAAATGGGATTTTAAAACTTATCTTCTACCAACAAAATACTGTAAAAAGGACAAAATATCATAACAATTGTATATAGGTTGAGTCGGACTAGAATTTTCCAATTGTTCATAGGACAGCATTTTGAAAGCTTGTGTTTTTATTCTTATTTAGAGAAACAAAAAAGAGAGAAAGAGAGAGAAAATGAGACATATACACGTACCTTTGCCAGCCAAATGCTGAGGTCCTGTGCAGCCAGCTTTTTAAAGTAAGAGAATGTGGGTAAATTGGCTGGTTTTTCCATGGCCATCACTTTGCGTTTAGGAGAAGAAAGCCATAGACTGTTGTCTATATCATGGCATCTCTTATCCCCAGCAGTCTTGTGAGGGGGGCCATATACTGCAGAAGGTGGGCTTGATGACACAATCTCAATAGAATCTGTATCTCCATCTGTTCGGAAGGGCGGAGAAAAAAAAAAGAGAATTTTTAAAAAATTAACAGAATTGAACTCTGCTTCTTGATAGGTAAGTATTGGACATTTATCTATTAAGACACTATTCACAGGTTTCTTTTTAACTAATGTAATAGATCTTTGTTGCATTATCAACATAATTACAAAAGAGAAACTCATAATTTAAAAGTATTTGTATATCTCTCTCTCTTTGTATTTGAGTTTTTATCTCATATAGTAGAAGAGAGGATTAGAATATATCAGAGTAAAACAATCTTTTTTTTATCTACTCCACCCTAACCCAAGAGGTGTCAGGTCGTTTGGTTGAACGCTGCATCCCTGATACAGTCAGCACTTTTGCCGTGCAGCCCATACATAGATAAAATTTTTGATGACAGGAGGTTTCACTGATTTGGCTTTTCGCTGACTGCTGTTTTCTCAAATGCTTTTTTTTTTTGCACCATTCGAGTTGAAAGACATAAACCAAGAAAAAAAAAAAAAAAAGAATTTTCTTAAAAATAACTTTGTTTTACATCTTAACATTGGGAGAAATTTGTTCTCCATTTCTTACAACTGAAATTTGGGCCTTTTGGTTTCTTAATAAGCCACGAAAAAAAAGCTCAATTTTTCAATTTTAATTACTTTAGGGTGTCTATATCTTGAATTATTTCCATTCAACTGCCAAAATTGATTTTATATCATATGTTTTATCATCCTGTTAATGTTCTTTCAATGTGGTTAGGATGTAAAATTAAATTATTTTCAAGAAAATTCAGTTTTTTTTCTTTGTTCATGTTTACAAACCTCTAATAGTGTAAAGAAAAAAAAAGGGAGGAAACGAGGGTCTTTTGAGTGGGGATATGTTGGAGTTGATATTCATTTGCTTTCCCGTAACAAGGGCAAATGCAGCACAAGGTCATGCAGCTGCCACATAAGCATGTGGGTTGGGGCAAAAATTACCCAGCCCCCAGTCTCTGCCACAAGGGCATCAAGGTGACACATACCTTACCCTCTAGTGCAAAGTGGGTGTGGGGGAGGTGCTGCCCTGGAGTTGGAATCTCCAGGGACCAGCCACATCTACTCCAATTTTGTGCTTTGTTCTCCCCAAAGACAAGACAGATCAGATCCCAGTTTCAGTAAAACCATTTTTTTATATGCTAATCGTTACACTTACCACTACTAAGTTCACCTCCATCAAGAATTTCAAATCCATCCTCTTCGTTGTCAGGGTTTTGCTTGATCTGATGTAACCAGTGCTGGATGCTGGTGTTCTTGGTCATTTGAGGCAGACACATTGTGTACTGTTGGGGCACAGTTGTCAGAGGGGCAGCAGGCAAAGAACTCTTAGCCAACCAGCTACTGGTCTTGCTATCTTTGAATGGGGCAAACATACAATTGGCAACTGGACTTGGAGATGAGGGAGCAACAGGTGTAGTCACTGCAGGCTGTTTTGCCAACCATTCACTGGTACTTACACTAGTAAGGCGTGGGATGTTAACAAAAATCTGGGGAAAAAAAAAGAAAAAAAAAAAAAAAAAAAAAAAAAGAATGAGAGAACTGTAGTTACTTGAAGCACTTCAACAGGAGAGGCAGTACTCAATGGGGTAGACAGTTACATATCCGAAGTAGAAGTCTCTTCTCAAGTAAGTCAAGGTGAAAGCCAGGATCTCAAATATTGATTTTCAACAATTGGGGGGTAGATTTCAAGCAAGCAGTACATAATCTAGAGATAGACATTTTTTTCTAGAGAGCTCCAATCTGATGTAATAGAAGAGAAAAAATAGTATTTATAAATAATCCTTTACAAACTACAACGACCAATTAAAAAAAAGGAAATGAGCGAGTATAGATAGTAAATATAGTTAAATAATTAGTGTTTTTTTTAAATATTTCCAATCATCTAATGATTTAAACCTTGGATGTATTTCATGATTTGAGTCTTTCCATTATCATAAAAACCAGTAATAATAACCCAAGAATTTCTTTTAATAGTGAAAAACGTAGAAAATCACCCACAATAACTATTTTTCAATCTTATTTTGCAAGTTGGTCACATGACAAAACTATTCTTCCAAGTCAATTTATAGACTATATAATTATTCCATGTGAAAAAATTCAAGCATATATTCCAATTTCCATGAGATGAGATATTTTTTTATACAAAAGAAACTACCAAAATTGCTTCAGTGGAAGACTCCATTGTTCCAAAAGGTAGTAGGTATGATATATTTTGATACATTTATTACACAGGTAATAATATATTTACTCACCTTCTTTTCTGAATTTGGACCTTGTTGAATTTTTTCCACAGTTTTGTAAAGAACATGATGTTCAGCATCACCATAATCTTCAAATTGCTTTGGTAGACTGGCAGAACGATTGTCAGGCAAGGGAATTCCATTGGCAGTAATTCTACCAAAATTCATCAACACATCATTCAAACCAACAGGTGTAGCTTTGAAAGTCATATAAGGAAGTTCTTCAGGTACTAAATCACTTAAACTCAACCTGAAATTAAAGAAAAAAAAAATCATGGTTTAAGAGAAAATTTAAAAAGAAAAGAAAAGAGCTTGGGCTTCGCATCATTAAATATAGAGATTGGTCTCTTCCATGGGAGGATTAACAGGATCACCACAACATGATCCCAGCTGCTTGTTCAGATTATTAATCTCATTCTTTTTTGTTGTGCCTTTGGAATAACAACTCTATGACACTAATTGCATGAAAATAAACATAATACAATGGTACCTCTCTTAACAAGGACAATCTATTCTACAAAATGCCTCGTAAGATGAAAATTCTTCAAGTGAATAACTAAACCAATAGGATTTCTGTACTTTTAAATGAAAACCTTAACAAACTTGTAAATAATGTACTAATTACTTTCTAAATAATGTATACAAGTAAGCATGAAATAATGTAATAAGTAAAGTCATCGAAAGTCCGTCCATTTGTCTCTGTCTGAAAGTAAGTGCCTAGATACTAGTTGTAAATCTAGATAATTATAAGTGGAATCTAGATGATTCTGGATGATTTTATAAAAACATGTACCTTTTTTTTTTCTTCTCGCAAACTGGAAATATTTTGTGGTGAGATTTCTTTTTTGGCAGTTGCCACCCCTCTATATACATATATACTGACTCCAAAAAACCTACTTACCACTGAAATTGCAACACAGTGGTTGCAGCTCTATGCTCTACAGGGTGTTCACCGATGTAAAATATTCAAACTCTATTACCTCTTACACTTAATCACCCCCCCCCATTTAATAGACGTATTTACAAGAAATTTTAAATGATCCTATTTACTTTGAGAGAAGGAAATTTTCCAAGGGCAAATCTAAAGACTTTATTCAATATACCTAAATAGAATAATAAAATAAAGGTGCACTTAAAATCTAAGGCACACTCTTCGTGGAGAAAAAAAAAAAAAAAAATCTCTTCATCTTACACCCCAATGATTGGTTTGGGTGGGCCTTGGTATAAAGCAGTAAAAAAACGGGCACATGGAGGGAAATATGGAATTTTGGTTTGAAGACTGAAAAATTGAGTTGTATTGAAGCTTAACTGATTAATCCCTAAATATACGATACTATTAATTACTAATTTTACAAATAGATAATATTCAAAGTGGTATGATTTTAGCATTTGATGAAAATGTTCAAAACTTATCCCTTTGAACACCAAATTTGTTTTACTATAGAAAGGAGGAATCAATCAAAGCATATAATTTGGCTAGAGCATACACAAGAACATACAAGATGTGGTGCTTTTCAACATGATATATAATCAAATTACATATCTTTATAGCATAGGGGACACCAAATTTTTTTTCAGCTTTCAAGATTGGGCACGGAGCAAGGAAAAAAGAAAAGGGAAAAAAAAGAAAAGAAAAGAGAGAGGTTAAGAATCACTCGTATAGAGGTTACCATAGCTTGACTGACACCTAAACACCACCATTTGACACACTAATCTGCTGATGACCCCAGAATGAAATATACATGATTATAAATGATTAAATTATGATTTAAAAAAAAAAACAAAAACAACAAATCAAACAAAATATTAAAAAAACGATAGCCAGAAGCATACGTTTGATAACCTCCTCTATGTTTCTGGACACTTATTAACAGAGTCCCCACTTCAACAATGCTTTACATTGTGTGCTAGCCTATAAACCTCAATCAAACTAGCCAAAGCAGATTAGCTGAGAGTACAAACGCACCAGTATTTACAAGGTTTGTATGTTTTAGTAGTCTACAATCTTCGACCAAAAGCCTATTAAGGGAATTGCTACAAAATTAATGGAAATCAAGGGGTTTCAAGTTTTTTCCAAAATATTCCTTACCAAATGATAGGTATGTGTCATACCCTGGTGTGAGTTATATGTCAGGAAAAACAGTATTTATCAAACTACACAGGATTCAAATAAAGTTTCTAGAATAATATTAGACACTTACTTTGCAAATCTCCCATCAAGATTCTTTTCTTCATCTGGGGAGACAACAGCACGCTGTAGCTGACCGAGACTTCGGCTAAGGACAGCATGTTGCTTGTGCAAGGCTTCTTCCCTTTGACTCTGTATTTGGTCAACTTGGTTGAGCAATTGGACCTCTCGGTTACGAAGAGCTTCCAAGAGACGACTCATCTGTGAATGAATCTGTGATTTGAGCTATAAGATGAAAAAAAAAAAAAAAAAAGAACATACAGCCATTATAAAAATTTCAATAGTTAATTACAAAAATTTCAAAAACCAAATCTTATCTTCATATTTTATACATAGGTATACAAGCTGGGGAGCCCCCCACCCACCCATTTAGGCAAAACTATGTTAAATTTTAATCAAACCTTTTATATTCCCCCCCCCTCATAGTAAGAGTTTCCATATACCTATGAATATCCATCCTCAATTTGTAATTCATCAAACATCTGGCTGTCCATATGTTACAGAATAACTAAGGAATAACACGTTCCCAAGAATCTATTTGTGTGTACTAATGGGACTCCAGAGCATGTTTTTACAGACCTAGTTTGGAAATTCTTAAATTTTCCAAGGTTTTAGTAGGAGGCTCGGTATACAATGTAAGTATTATGCAGAAATGGATCCTTACTTTACATCCAGCTGTGTTTGTGCTTACCTAAAAATTTACGAAGAAGAATTTACATTACCGTTATGCATATTTGATATACACTATGGATTCCACAAAATTGGTAGTTTTCATGCAGAAAAGTGAGGTTGGGGCTATTAAGAGATTCACTTTAATATTGTGATAAGATCAGTAAGGTTAACTCAAGAACTAAAAGAAAAAAAAAAAAAAAAGGTTCCCTATCAATGCCTCTTTGAATAAGTAAGAACAGTTAAAAATGTTAAACTGAGAATTTGGCAAAACAAATTGTGATATCTAATAAGAAAAACTGTACATTATTATTATAAAAAAAAAAAAAAAAAAAGATATGTGTAGACAATATGAAACAGGATATTATTGTGGCTGGAAACTTGTTTACACTCGCAAACCTATGAAACAAAGATTTGGCCCTATTTTATAATATGTAATATCTTTTTCTTGGGCTATGAAAATTGAAACAAATTCTTCAATATTTAATACATTTGTTAGCTTTTTTATTAATATCAAAATCTTTTTTACAACTTTTGAACTATGTAAGAGTTTGAATCCAAAGCAAGAGGCTTATTCATTATTTTTGGATCAACACCATTTACTCATTTCTGGGGGTAATCATTCTGGACAAAAAGATGAAAGTAAAAATGTAGTTAAAATTTTTTAAATAATGATGAAATATGATTGAGTTTGGATAGTTGCAGGTCAATAGCTACATCATGAAATGCATATTAAAGTACAAACCCAACAGTGCTGGCTCCAATGTACACAGCAAGACAATCGTTTCAAATGCACTACAGAGAGAATCTGTCGGGAAATATTTTGTAAACAAGCTGAGTATCGCTTGGGATATGCAATTCATCACCTTAGTTAAACCATATTAAATTCCATGTTTTGCCAGAAGAATTTCACTTGAAGACATACAAACACCAGTTCAACTTTACATCTACTTAATTATAGATGGAACGTTTGCAGTATTTTTAACACAAACAACCCGGCTTATTTTGAGTCATCATTCAAAAACTGATATCATAATGACTAAGCAGTTAAAAAACAATGACTGTGAGAAGTTTCTCCTTGGGTTATCCTTCCATTATAGCCACTAGAGGATGAAATGAAATTAAAATAGTGTACATTTCAATTTCATATAACCATTTATTCATTAGCAGCATCAAGTGTCAAAAGCTGTAATTTTTTCCCTACTTGGCAAGGTATATCAAGTACGGAGGAAACAATTCATCATAATCTCTAATAATGTCATCATAATGGTC
Source organism: Thysanoteuthis rhombus (assembly GCA_963457665.1). Taxonomy (NCBI): domain Eukaryota; kingdom Metazoa; phylum Mollusca; class Cephalopoda; order Oegopsida; family Thysanoteuthidae; genus Thysanoteuthis; species Thysanoteuthis major. Next base: position 23,438,246 of record OY735202.1, read on the forward strand.
ATTGTTAGCAAAATCAGCCAGTCCCAAACATTTCATTCAAAATGAAATTGAAAATTTTTGATAATAGATTTCAATTTTTTCTACTATGTAAGGTTTGTTTATAAAAATGAATATAATTTCATAACAAGGAATGTAAATTTATAACAAGGAATGTAAATTGTTCCAATTTTTATATCCTGTGCTGAATGTTATCAAAAAGATCCTGTCCAAAAGTGATCACAATGAGAGGCTTCTTTTGTATATCTACTTTTCCTATAATTCAAGTTCACAAACATGAGTTGGAGTTTGAGAAGGGATGGATCCAGGGTACGAGGAGAAAATATCTTGAAAATTTGTAATTTGTGAAAAGAATTCACAATCTATTTTACTCTTACTAATTGACTTCTCTCGAAAGGTTTCGAGCCATGAGCAATATAATTATTTTCTCAATTTTTAAAATTGAAGCTTTTTCAATGTGTATAACAATAGTGGAAATAATAGTTTTTTTCATTAAGTGTAACTTATTCAATTACTAGCTCTTATCAGCTTCAACATTGTGTTTTCTTTCTTTTGAATCTTCAGTCACTGAAATTTAAGGGAGTCATTAAAATGAGCTTATAGGCTTATTTCAGTATCCATATCTATAAAATGTACCAGTATCAAAGATAAATCTTATTTACTTTTCAAGAATTTCTTTGAAAAGAGTTGTTTAAAATACATAATTTACATTAGACTCACCTCTGAAGAATTTTGATAGAGACGTCGTTTAGCAGCCTCCAACATGACCAATTTTTCTTCAGCAGCCTCCAATAATTGACATTTCTTCATCTCGGAGGAATCCATTTGATTCAGAAGTCACTCACTTAGGATGGATTCAACACCAAAATGGAACCTTTAAAAAGAAATGATAACAAAATAAAATAGCTTCTAATCAATCATTAAACATGGTCAACTTTCATTAGATGTAAAGTTAACATAATAGTTTGCTAAAGATGATATAAGTATTAATCATGAGGGGAGGCACTAGTTATTTTTCAGTCTTTGAAAAAAAAAAATGTACATATAAAGTATAGTATAACCCATCCCACATTCATTTGTATCCTATTTTAAAGTTGCATAGCAAATGTTTTTCAGTTGATTTCAAGAGGATGCCCCAGGCCTTCATAACTTCAGCTACTCCCTTGCCAGGCCTCATTAAATAGAAGAGTAACAAAATCATACAAACTGGGACCAGAGATACTGTAATGAGAAAGATTAATCTTGTTAAAAAGGATTTTCAAGAGAAAAAAAAGACCTTCAGAATTATTTCATGTACATAAGGTCTTGAAGTTCTGCCAAGCAATTTGTGTTCTTATTGTGTGTGAAGAATGAAATAAGTACTAAGAGATTAGTGGATTTTAGAGATCTTTGTGCTAGAAAGAAGTCAACACTGCCGTGCTGTGAATGAAAAGTGTCCACACAGCAATTAAAAACAACCATTTATGATTCCATACAATTAACATGGAGATTTTGAATTATTAATTGAATTAAAAAGTGAACTAGGTATTTCTTTTGTTTTTGTTAGATGAAGTAAATTTAACATGATAGTTCACTGAAGATAAAACCAATCATAAAAAGGAGGACACTTGTAGCCTTTTTTCAATCTTATCAATAGGACATTTTTCTTTAATAGTAATGACGGCCTTTACCAACAAATACTGCATACTATTGAGATAAAAAATCACTAATAAATCAAAAGGTAAAAAGTAGACATGAAAGTTTAAAATTCTTCAGTTCAATAAGATCATTTAAATTTGTATTAAAGAAACAAGGCTAGTTTTGTGTACTGCCTGGTGAGGATCGAGCTCTAGCTTAACAATACTTAGCTAGAATAACAAAATTTAAATATTGCTCTATGGCAGGCCCTAGAAAGTTCATCTATGTAGTATAATTCACCAAAAGTCCGTCTATGCAACAGCCTACCGCAAAAACCACACAACTCAATCCCAAGAAATGTTTCTGTGTTTACCAATGTGACTTCTAGGTATTTCTTCTTTTTTTTTTTAGCTAAAAATGACCTCCCACAATATGTTTTACGGCTCAGATTATAATGAAAATTCATCGTGAAATGGACACAATTTTGTGCCCATGTTGTGACATTGTATTATGATGTTGCCAGCGTTTTTGCGAGCATGGTTGGAATAAAATCATATGTAAATGAGAGAGAGAAATAGTTACACATTTGAAACATGTAAACCGGTAATTAGTTCAGTTGTATTAATGCAAGAATCTGCAGGGAAAAAAGATATGTACCAAAATAAAAGACATATGGACACGCATAGCAAGATGGATAGATAATAATACCGACTCAAAAGATATACGCTCAAATTATTCCAAGACGAGTGGTATTCAAAAGTTAAATAAACCACCATCTGGGAATATTGCGTGATAATGGTTGAATTCAAAGAGAATTTACCAGCTAAACTTTAGAAACAGTGAACAACTTGAACTACAAAAATTGACGAGTTAATTCGTGTATTATATAACAAAAGTTTATATATAAATTGGGTCAAAATTGTGGGGTAGCATCAAACACGATTGTAAAAAAAAGCTAGTATACATATACAACTGATTTCTAGATTTTAGCTAAAGAAAAAAAGAAAAAAAGTGAGGTCGCATTATATTTGAGATCGCCCTTCCATTCACTGTGTTTCAAAAGTCAAATTTATTTATCTTGGCATCAATAACCAAATGTTTATTTATTTGGGTTCACTTTTTTGGTCTTTCGAGCTATTAAGCTCTCAATATTGTAGGTCAAACGTTCTAAGAACAAAATAGTAACATTAAGGAATTTCGAAAATAGTAAACATTTAACAATGGAAGAGAGAAATTAACACGCACGTTTATTTAAAAAAAATCTTTTCTGACAGATACTGTGTAAGGTGATTGCAATGTCCTTGCCCCTCCCTCAGTTTTCTTTCCACTGGTCATCCTGGAATGCTGTGTGGCATCAACCTATCCATTTTTAATTTTTATAATCTTATAGAATTAACAATGTCATTTAATAGTGAAATAGAAAACTTTCGTTTTAACGTAGAAAATTAGGTGTTTTTCGTGCCTTGCCTCAACGAATTTACAGGCGATTCCGCTTTCCCGATTCCACGGTTGTGGTGTGGGGCACTCGGTCAGTTACATTAACCATTTTTATTTTACCACTTGTATTCATACAATCGAGAAGAAAAAAACACAAAACGAACATACCAGCTTCACCCCCCCCCCCAAATTTCTATGCTCCCAATCTGACTTACAGTAAAATAAAATAAATACCCCATGAGTTAAAATGGAGTATTTACTTTATTTTTAACAAGTTTGGCCGTCGAGTGACCTCACAACAACCACCAAATAATTCGGGAAGCTTAATCATCAAACGTGTCTCACATTCTACATTACAAATCAATTAGAACTTCTGACAGTATTTTTTCTTTCCTTCCAAGTCATGAAGTGGTTACAGGGAAACTAATTCAATTACACGGACATATTAATGGGGTTTAATAATGTAAGAATTCTCATTTTATGTAGATTATGTGAAAACTAACTAATTTCGGTAGTTATATGCGTGGATTAAAAAGAAAATTGGGTTCTCAATTCAGAGAAGTCCCGACCGCCATGCAATCTACCAACGATCAGGTTGACGAACATGAAGATTTTTTTCAGCAGTTGTAGAGATAGTGGATTAGCTTTTCGGTGACCACGAACATGAGTTTCTACACCTATAAGTAACACAATGATTATTCTTTTTAATGTTTTCCATAACTTTTTTTTTTTAGAAAGAAAAGTGTAAATAGCAAGACAACACGATGATACTGAATTGTCAATGTCAGCTGTACGCTGTTTAGTTGTCCTCGAAGATATAACCTTTTCCGGACTATTTTCCCCTCCCTCTGGTTCACTCAAAAAGCTCAATTTTGAGAATCGAAAAACAGAAAAAAAGACAAACTCAGTTATAAAGGAATTTCAAGGTGATCATTCAAAAATAAAGCTATGAAAATGAGAGATTTACGAAAGGAGAGAGAAAGAAAAAAAAACAAACAAAAAACAAACATAACAGAATAATCGACTGTTCTGGGTCTAAGTGACCAACTTATAGTTGTTCATTCATATTTTTTCAATTGAGAAGTATTTTTCTCATTTTAAATATGCAATAAATCATATAAATGTAGTCTTTTCAAGAATTTAATGACGGAAAAATCATGCAGAAAATAACACCGGGTATGATAAGATACTAGGGAGATCATCTCGTAGACTTCATTTACATTTTAAAAAATTGATTAATTGGATAACAACATTTTTTTTTAGAAAAGCCTTACTATACTGATGAAAAGGACTGATATAAGACTGAAAAATTCAATTTGCAGGATATTACCAAGAAGAGAATCAATTAGAAAAAGTATTACATATCATTACTGGGTGGTATATTTCTAGAAATACTATTATTGTCGTCCATGAATGGAGTGCTACACACACGCGCGACGTGGTCGAATATTTTCGTTTATCGTTAAAGAAAGAAAAAAGGATTTGAAAAAAAAAACCGAAGAGATTCGAGAGTTAACGTCTAGTATCTAATGGTTTGCACCGAAAAAAGCATTTGGACGAGAATTCTCAGCGGTATCTCCATTTCAGAAGATTCTGGCGAAAAAATAATCTATTTAGACTTCAATTTATGGAATGGAGGAGTCTCACACGACTAGGTCAAAAGGGACAGAATAAGACGTATTTTTAAACCTTACCGCTTCCAAAATCTACAAACAGAGTTTATGAACCGATTATCATAGCAAATATGAATTAAAAGGAACATTTAAGCAAACATACCTCAAAGTAAAGAACATCTACTGACCTTATTTTATTTGGAGGCTTTTTCGCCTACACAAGTACAATCCAGTAAGATTGACGTAAAAAGAACTCGATGGCACTCGGCAGTTTCCGTCAATCTCCGTACCATAACGAAATGAATGCCTCACTGTGTGTGTGTGTGTCTGTCTGTCTGTCTGTCTGTCGGTCTGTCTCTGTCTCTGTCTCTCTCTCTCAATTGGAAATTCTCCTTTCAATGGAAATAGGAGAATGAAGCTTATGGAAAAATTCGTTTTTCTTGAAAAACAGCAATTTCAGGTCCGCAATTTCATATAGTTATCCCGACATCAAAAGAATACCGCTGGTTATCATTTGCAATCGTCATTCTTGAAATGTGAAGTGTATCATAGTTATTAGTACCACTGAGAATATTCATTAGAGTTATGTGTAAATTGATATTATAATTATTTTCTATTTAAAAATACAAAAGCTAATTCTTACCGAGAAGATATACGAAGTTAAATAAAACGAGGAAAAAAAGAAAAAGAGAAAGAAAAATCTCGTAGGTTAAAAAGTATGCACATAGCACTTGAAATAGATATTCATTTCCGAATTGAAAATTCATTTGAAGTGTGTTCAAAAATTTCTACTTAGCGTCCTTCGTCCTTGGTACTTTGTAATATTAGAAAAAATAAGTTTTAAAAAAACAACAATACACATTTAGCAAAGAGAAATTATGACATAGCCTTTAGTCCATGTGATAAGAGGCAAAAATAAAAGATCGGATATCAAATTGTTAAGCAAATAAATCATGCATCAAAGAATGGGCCATTTTATATGGGATAAGGACATAAATATTAACAAGGCTTTCCCGGTCATATATCCGTGGAATTGGGGTTAATCCAGGGGATACTGTGTAAATCCTTTTCTTCAATTCTAATTTATATAAGGGTTTGAAATACTAGTACCGTAGTGTAAGTGGAATTTCAGGCCAAATAGTTTAAAATGTGGAAAATAATGGTATGAAAACTTGTATTTTGGGAGAGTTGTCATGTTCCAGTATAAATTGCTATAAAATCAAGAAACACCCGATCTGACCAAAATTGCGACCGCCATCTCAATTTCAAAATGACATGAAAAACAAAATTTGTCACTTGGTAGAAATTCCAACCAGAACAGTTCAAAATTTTTAAAAAAGGTTAAAGCTTGTATACTGATATATTTTTCAAGCTATTCCATATAAAATACATGATCTAATAAAAATGGCAACCGACATTTTGATTTCAAAAAGGCCATCATAAAAATCAAAATTTGCACTATATAGAATAATTGAATTTTCAGCCAGAATTGTACGAAATATGAGAAAGACTTGCATATTTGTAGATTTGTTGATGTTTTTCCATATAAAACAGGACATGTACGATCTGACTGATATTGAGGCTACCATCTCAATTTCAAAATGACCGCCCTGAAAAAAAAAAAAAAATTGCAACATATTACAGTGAGATTATTTGAAAATCAACCAGAGGAGTTCAAAATGGGGAGAAACTGTGAAACATTGCATACTAGTAGACCTTTCAAAGCCTTTCATATGAAAACAGAACACATGATCTGACAAAAATTGCAGCCACCGTCTTGATTCCAAAATGACCGCCATAAAAACACAATTTTCAAAATAGATTTATTGGAATTTTAACCAGAATTGCTTGAATATTAAAAAAAAACTTCAAAGCTTATATACTGGCCAATATTTTGATGTCCTACCACATAAAACAAGATATTCGTGATTTAAGCAAAATGATTGTAAAAATTCTGCAGAATAGAAAGTTGAAATTTCAACAAGAATTGTCCAAAATGTGAAAAAAGTGTGAAAACTCGAATACTGGTAGAAATATTCGTGCCATTTCACATAGTTTACAAGAGGCAGATGCAGTTCAACCACAATTGAGAACTTTTCATGGGCCATATTGTTAAGAAATAAACATCACAGAATAAACATTGAACATGAGAGCTAAAAATCAAAGAAAATCGTCGCTCTGGGATCCTCATACATATCATCGTCAATGTCAACATTGAAAATATCATTGTCGTCAGACAACGAATCTTCTGAAATGTTTTCACAATGCGAACATTGACAAACATCTGTACATACTAATCTATGCTGATTACACGAGCAGCTTTCATAGTATTTTTTTTTTTTACATGGACAGGAAATAAGGATTAATATCCCACCAGGAGCAGATTTACATGTCATCCAAAGAATGCCTAGCTGGCCATCATTGATTATCCATTCGCGTCCATTTGGAGCAGGAGCTTTCATGAAATTTTCAAGTGCTCGGAACCAAATTCCCGTTTGATAGTTGTCTCTAGAATTATGTTGTTAAGCGTTTCTGCGTGGTGGAAGCGTCACAGAGGAGAACTTCCCTCCTCTTTGGTAGTACAATCTGTATCTGACAATATCTACAGAAAATTGTGAATTAAATTGAAGTTTCTTCCCAAAAATTTTACAGGTAAACATTTCAAGAACTGAAAACAAATGGCCATTAACACAGAACATGTTTCCAAGATAGGTAAATGCTTTTACATGATCTGAACTTGGAGTCATGATAGAAAATGGTTTTATTTTTCCTCTGTCTGTCAATGAACTGATATTACCCTGAAAAAAAAAAACAAAAACAAAAAAAAACAACAAAAAACTATGGAAATCAAGGAACATTACCTCTGAACAATCAGATTTATTGTACTTTTCATTCATACGAGTTGCATCAGATGCTGATAATTCTCTTAGAATATCTTGTACGTCATTGATAGCAAAACTGCATCAATGGTCATGGAGTGGGCTGATACCGTGATGAAAATATTCATGTTCGGGGTGAACAAAACTACTTTCTAGAAGCTAGAACTTCTAAAATCTGCCACCATATAAACTGAATAAAGCTCAGGAAAATCAGTGATATTTTCTTCCTCGAATTTTAAGGGTTTTTTTCTTACGATGACAATTAGTATCCTCCCCTTTGTAAGGTTAGGATTCTTTCTCCAAAAATCCATAACAAACATGACCAACTTGTTTTGTTGTCATTGAAAAAAAGTAATAGATTCCATTATTTGATTTCTGTCGTCGGAATAATCTTGACCGGGTGAGTTTACCAGATGATCTGCATACTCGTTCAACATATTTAACGGAATTTTGAACCTATACATCAAGTGCTACATTGATACAGTTGGCCTTCATTGCGTGCAACGAGATGAAATTCACCAAATTGCCAACAAACTCTACATACGTAGACTTTGAGCTAACCCATACGTATGCATGCTAAACCATCTGCAATGAATATTTAGGATTTGTGGCTCCTATATTATCTGGGATGTTAGTTGGTTGAGTGTAGCTAGAAGATGGTTGTAGTTGCTGAGGACAAAGGAATCTGTCCCCACGTACTTTGAGTTTACTGCCACATGCTGTGACATCACGAGTGTGTTGAGAAAGGTGGTCCATAGTCGCCATGAAGAAGGGAGAATTTCTGCGCCAAGTATGAATATGGACGCAGAGATTAATATTGTTCATAACGGAAAGACAAATGCAAATGTTTAGTCAAACAAATATGATGTACATCTAATGATTTGACAAATGAGACATTTATAAACAATACATATAAAGCTGAAAGAAAATATTTTAATATTAGTAAGATCGATTGTGATATAAGGGTCTTGTTTAGAATAGAATACTACGTGGCATCTTTATAGATAAGGGGATATTAAGAAGAGCGTTAGTTATTGAGTTATTACTACACATTAGAATGTAATATAAGAGAGAATGATTAGTTAGGGAAACACGTGACTTTTGGGGTCTAACGTTGTTTAGTTTATCTATTGAATGGAGCCTGATTAGTGGAGCCTCTAATAATGAGTAGGATGTTTAACCAAGCTAGATTATAAAAAGTTGGTTGGTTCAGTTTTAGGCGCTAGAAGCTAAAAGGAGAAAAAATGACAATATATTACAGTCACGGTCAAGGAATGGAAACTATGCTGGCCCGGGAGGTTAGAGAGATGGAAAGGAAGAGAAAGAAAGCGGAAGTAACCCATTAGGAAAGACGAGGCAAGTGAACAAGGTTACCTGTACATTCAGGGCTTTTATAAACAGTAGACAAAGGAGTATTGCGTATGTGGCTAGATTCAAGGTCTCGTATCTAAAGCTTAAACTTATTCATTTTTGTATCTAATTTTAACTAAGGATAAAGGAGTCGCTACAAATGCATAGAACCTTCTTAAAACTTGTGCATCAAAGAGGATTCGACTGTTTTTCCCCGATGTATTGTCAGAGTTAATGGATATTTGAAGAACTCATTAGATCTAAAGATCTGCCTTAAGTAATTATTGTAAGCCTCAAAAAATGTATTTGCTTGTAATGTGATCATCTTATCCTTACACTAGTATTTTTTAGACTTGTATGGCAATCAAAACTTCAAGTTTCATCTTCTTCAGAGAGTCATAAAAAAAATTTGTCTCTCTTTTGTTGGACAGTCTCTTGGCAAAGCCTTCGTACCCTTTTCCTTTGTATTCAGTGGATCGTTGGATACATCCGTCGTTGTAACAATATCTGTGGATATCTATACCAAAGGGAAGTCACAGAAGGAATTTATTAAAGCTTTTAGCAATGTCTAAACTATTGAATTCATATTATTATCGTCTCTCTGAATCCAGTTAAGGTGTTAAATCTGGATGTTTATAGTTTTGCTGTCGGTAGTTCAAGTGCTTAGAAAAGCTGGTTCTCAGTACTGCTCTGTGTGGGGCATTGTTCCTAGTGTTTTACAACGCCCGATTTTGCGGAAAACCAGTTGCACGATCTGGCGTTTCCGTGTCCCTATTCACGGTCATTTCTACCACTTTGTCCGTTTCTGTTCAACAAAACGATCCATCACCTGGTGTCAGTGCAGCAAAGTTTCTTTTTATGCATTCTGAATAGATCACTGAAAACTTCTCAGGTAGGGAGAGTATATTTGCCGACATAACTGTCATGTAACGAGCATGATTAATATGATCACATACAAAGAAAAAAAAAATGAATGATGTTACGGATAGATTCTAAAAGCGATTCCCTATTTCTGCATTGAACAACATGAATAGTATTTAGTTGTTTGTCCACCATAACCGAAAATGATACCCAAGTTGCTGCAATAAATTCTCATTTTCTTTGTTTCTGAATTTTTGCTTAAATTAAGGAAACCGTTCAAATAGATTTGAAATTCTGGACTTTTTTCCACAGTTGACAAGAAATCTAGGTCCAGATTTTCAGCAAGTGATACTTATGTAGCGCCCCTATACTTTTAGTTGAGAATCAAATATGAAAGCCTTCTTTTCAGTTAGATATCTAAAACGTCACTTCCTACGACAACCCTCTATAAAAGCCCTGAACACACGTGTTCAAATTGCTTCTAGTCGGTTACTTTCTTATTCTCTTTCCTCCTCTCTGAGATCGATATCATTTCGCTGGCCTACTGGCTGATCCCAATTTGACTGTTTTTCCACCAAGATCAATCTGTATATTGACGTTGCCCATTTTAGTTCACCGATGTCGAAGCATCTCACATATGTTCAGCTGATTAACTGTGTCCTCATCACCAGTTCCAAATGCGCATACACCTCAAAGTTCCATGAATGAAATGGCAATATTTTATTACCCGATAATCACGATGATCTGTCTCCTAATTCTCCTTACTTCGGGAAGCGTACATGGATTAAAACTCATGTGTTTTCTGTCTTACATAAACTGTCCGTAGTGTGTTTTCCAGAGTCAGAGGATGCCCCCCCCCCAAGTTGCTCACACGTGATCCCAAATAAATCGCACGCAACTTGGCAGTTAGGCATACACATTGAACTCAGTCTCCACAACTATTTCTTGGTAAGCTCCAAGTCTTATGGATTCACAGCAGTTAAGGCACCTCCGCTCCAACACTGATGACTGCAACTATCATGGAACAAAGCTCCCACCTTTTACTTAGAAGCTATCTCCCATCTTCTCTCTTCTCTTAACACAACTGTATCCATGTTGTCATACATGTATTTCAATTCCAGCACCATATCGTCATTAGTGCTCATGTATTAAATTTACATTTCATTTGTTGACCTAACTACTTGTATATGTCCTTTTTACTTTGTTTCATCTCTGCATCTACATTCATACTTCGTACACTTCCTCTCCAAACATCTCCCCTCCTATTTCAACCTTCCCACTGACATCCATGTGGACCCATAAACTCAGCAGGAGCCTATTTTTCAATTTTCTATATACCAACCATTATTCCTGTACTTGATTTGTCACCACTGCAGCTATTTTTTGTCAACGGTTTGATTTCATTAGAGCTCAACAAAAAAAGCTTATAAAAACAAATGCCCATTATATTGTTTTCCAAAGAGTGCTTGTTGAATGGATCCCTCTGCTGCAACCTTGCTTTGAAGTAGCGTATGACCAAATCCAGCATTTACTCACTTTTTCATGTAAGTCATTGACTCTTCAAGCGATCCTGGTTGAAATTTCAATTAATTTATATTGCAAATTATATCTTTTTTTCATGGCGGCCATTTTGTTATCATTGGTGTGCTTTTTTTTTTTTTCATGTGGAAGTACATAAAAAATCTACCAGTATGCAAATTTTCACCTTTTCTTTCACATTAACAAGTATGGCAAATTTTGTTTTTTCATGATGGCCTTTTTAAAATTATGGCCAGATCTTGCATATCTATTTTTTTTTATATTAAAGAGTATTGGAAAATCAACTACCATGTGAGTTTTCACACTTTTTCCATGATTCTGGATGAATTTTAAGTAATCTATGATACAATGTTTTTTCTTATTGCTGGCCATTTTGAAAATATGATGGTCCCAGTTTTGGTCAGATTGTGTGTGTTTTGTTTTTATATATTTAGAACCAGTATGTAAGGTTTCACAGTTTTTCTCATGTTTTGAACAATTTGGCTTGAAATCTAAGCTTCTGTATAAGTATGCCAAACCTTTGTATAAATTGAGGAAAAAGATTTACTCATCATCCACAGATATGTAAAAGTTAACAATCATATTCTAATCCTATGTAAAATCATCTATCTTTTGATATATAAATATGACATTTGAATAAAAAATAAATTTGTGAAAGAAACAGGTTGCATAAGAGATAAATTAGAATGACACTGAAATGTTATGACTATCATGTTACAATGTAATGAGTGTGAAATTCTTATTCGTGATTTTCTATTTTCATTTAATCATCAAATGTCTGTAGCATGTATTGAAGGTTTTTTTTAAATTTATTTATATAACTTCGGATCAGGAAGAAAAAAAAATCTGGGGAGAAGATCTATAACATAAAAACATGAACTTAAACTTCAAAACTAAAAACATTGTTTTATTCCCCTAAGAACTGTGCAAAGATGATGTTGGTTAAAAATTCATAATTATTCCGTTGGCTTTTTCTCCCCTTAAAACAAAAAAAACTATGCTGAGTTAATACATATCTGGAAACAAAACCAAAACAGAAGGAACTAGGACATAAGGCATCAGTTAAAATGCAAATTACAATCATTATCAGTCAAAAGGTATCAGCCAAGGATGTCAACTTTACAGTGCAATGTTTTAACTGAATTTGTACTAATTAGTTTGATTAGGAATTTTTATTGTAAATTTGAATGAATAAATTTTTATAGTGATTTTATTTTGTTTTGTACCATTTGTCACAAAATGAAGAATAGAATGAATACTCTTAAGTGAGGTTGTGGAATAACCAGGTGATTTGGAAAATCTCTCACAATGTAATATGCAGGGGCGGGGTCGGAAAATCTGTCACAATTTAATAAGCTAGGGGGAGGGGTTGGAATAATTTGGCAAGGTAGAAAACTAAACCACCAACACAATTCAGTGTGATTTGAGCATAACAAAGTTTGTTAGAGAAAATTTATAGTAGGTGCGGAATAGGCACATGGGAAGTAAAAACATACAGCATTGATAGGAAAATTCTTTTGTCCCCGAAGAAAAATTAATTCAACCTAGTTTTTCCCCTCGGACTCTCAAAAATTGATGGCAGAGGTGGGGGTCCTAACTAGAGTGGGTGGTGTGAATTTTTTTCTAGAATCAGTAAGTGGAGGGGAACAGCTATTAAGCATCTGAGAATAATGATTTAATTTTTATCTATTCATTTAAATGAATAAAGGCTTTATTGTGATTCTATTTTCTTATGATTGTAGCATATGCTGTACCTTTTCAATTCGTCAGTAATTTGTTTGTTAAAGTGATCTATGATTTCTGGTGACCTTTTTTCTCTTTTGATTTTTTTCTTCTTTTTCCTCAGCTGTTTTGATATGCATTTACTCGACCTATTTGACTGAATAGCAATATTTGAAATCCTCTTACATTCTACTCCTGTAATGGTAGCTCAGTTGAATGTCGTCAGCCAACACAGGTCTAGGTCAGGTCATTAGATCATGGTTGTGGTAGTGTCTCTTAATATTATGTGTCAGTTTGGAATAGCATGACTGTGTGACAGATATCTACACAAGAAAGTGACAATGGTATTCATTACAATAAAATGAGATTTTTTCACTTCTAAAGGTTCTGAATTATTGTCGGCTTATTTCAAGCATCTGAGAATCAGGGGAGGATTTTTTCATATATTTCCCCTGAGCTTTTGGTTTATAAAGTGTACACTGAGTTTATAAACGGTACACTGAGTTCACTCTTCAGGCTTGTTGCCTTTAGCTTAGTGGGTTGTGACTGCCAAGCTGTAGTCTTTGAAAAAGAATTTAATTTTCATTTTTAGAGTAGCCATTCAGTAGATTGACTGCCTTACAGGTCTGGAGGACTTCATCTGATCTGCTATTTAACCCATAGCTGGGGACCGGGTAGTGGATTTATGCCTTTTCCAAGGGATTGATGCAATGTGATAACAAGCTACCTCAGCTGGAATTTGAATTCAGTTTGCCAATTTCATTTTCTGTGAACCCTCTTTGTAGCCCTGAGCTGAGTGAATTTCCATCCTCCTTTTTCTGTGATTTCATGTGTTATTTTTAATTCATTCATTCCATCTAATGAGTCTTTTGTTCTATTGGGGTATTTGAAAAAATGTGACAGCATTCATGGATTCATTTTCTCAGATAAAATATATAGTCTAGGATTTAAAGATAAAAGATACAATGTTGGATTCAGTTGCTATTCATAGATCCATTAAAATCAATTATTTATGGTGCAAACTTCAGCATTAATTGAAATATATGAGTCAAGTTCTATTCACTAATTTATTACAAACATTCACAGAGTAATTAATTCCAGGTCCTACCAATAAAATTCTCTGATAAATACTTTTTTTTGGTGGTTTTTCACATCTAGAATTACAGTTCCCAAATAAATATTTTGAGAGTTGGAGAAAAATTCTTTCATTTTATTTTGTAACCATCAAGGATTTTAAGCTCTGATCCTAGTCCTGACTCCTAATTACTAAAAGTGAAAAGGGGGTGAAGTAATCATTTATCCTCATTCTCTCACTACTGAAATGGTGACAGGCAGGAAACAGGTGTTTTCCGCAAAGAAGTGTAGTGTAGATTTGGTTCACTATCCCTGATTTTTCGCAAAGACTACAGTTATAGTTTTCAATTCTTCCTCATCCCATGGCCTATTCTTAAAGAAATCTTTACTGAGAAATTTTGGAGATATTGTGTAGAATAAAAAACAGTACAGGCTGGTAACTTTTAGAAGTTCTTTGATCCTCCCTAAAATTTAATCACATCTTTTGCCCATGACTTACCCTCCCTTTAATACATCATAGAAATCCTCTAAGAGAACCTTTGGAGATATAGTTTGGACAAAAAGATAAACATAAGTCAATAAATATAGGGAAAGTACAGGCATAGTGAATCTGAAGAAATTAATTGTTGGTAGAAGCTAATTTTATTAATATATTTGGGTAAAAAAAAGATCAACTCTATTGGCGGTAAAAAAAGGTTTTATGAGGATAAGAAAGTAATATATCTCCAAGTTAGCAGCTAGCTGGCACTTGAGTTTTTTTTTTTAATTCATGATCTACTGTGTTCAATCCCTTGTACACAGTGAATCATCACCCAACAACAGTGAATCAACATAAGATTGAATGATTCAAAGAAGTCACCAGAGATAAACCAACTACCCAGTTATAATTGATAATAATGTATTGCTGAGTTGTGGACTATGTTACAAAAAATGATCACAAAAATCTCTCAAACATTAATTGGCAAAAGTGAGGCACACTAAAGGAAATATTCAACACAAAATCACCTTCACACAGTGTCAAAAGCAAGTTATGAAGAGGAAAAAAAAGAATACAAAAGTAAAGTTAAAATGCTTTTTCAGTATCTTAGAAAACTACATTTAATGAATTGAAGTTGCTCAATCCCACAAGTGATCCACTGTGTCCCTTATTCACCTTGCTTAACCTATACCATTGAGAAAGATAAGCTTACATCTCTGTAAAGAGCAAGCACTGTGATGGCAATTTGGACAAGAAGCAATTCATATACAAGCTTAATTTCATTTCAAATTGCCCAAGAAAATTCTTAGAAAATAGAACATTCTGAATACTTGTGGGTCTATAATAGAAGTGAGAGTAGCTCTGAATATTATTTTTGGCATGAAATTAGGTTCCTTAGATTAGACACTGAATAGCAATGATCAAGCAGGCAATTTTTTCACAGAATAAGGTGCAGGATGTATTGACATGAGAAAAGGAAATTGTAGCTTTCCTGATGTATTCACATTTGTAAAAAAAATCATA
The DNA here is from genome assembly GCA_963457665.1 of Thysanoteuthis rhombus. Lineage (NCBI taxonomy): Eukaryota > Metazoa > Mollusca > Cephalopoda > Oegopsida > Thysanoteuthidae > Thysanoteuthis > Thysanoteuthis major. The sequence continues at coordinate 23,453,836 of OY735202.1, forward strand.
ATGATTTACTGTGTCCTGGGATCCACTGTGCGCTGGTTTTCCCATTACCTTCATTGGTAGAGATAATGAAGTTAAGCTTTTCTTTACAGACAGGGAGAAATGAGTGATTTCTGAAGTCTGAAGTATCCATGACAAAAATCTGTACAGGCACAAAAATGTACCAAAACAATCAATTTGCATTCCTCTAACTTTCTTATGATATTGATGAAATAAATCATATTGCATTTTGGACACGTTTTTTGTTTTATTTTTGATGCAAGACTTTTCAAATCCAAAGGAGGTAAGTCTATTCTTTTTTTTAAAATTTTGATGATCTACCTTTGTTTTACAAATTCAAAATTTTATAGATCCCAAATGTTGAATAATATTTCATTTTTCATTTATGGAAAAAAATGTGTGATCAGAATATGAGTCTAGATAGAAAAATTTAAGGGAGGTAATTCAGGATTTTGAATGTGAGATTTGTTTTGGTCATTAAAAATGACGATGACTTTCTTTTAGGAAACTTTGGAAAAAAACGCGAAGAACCAGAAAGATAAATGAATCGATTCTACAATGCATTTATTAAAAACTGTCAACATAGGTTTCATCAATTTTTAAGATTATTTAGTTAGCTCACTGATTGTGTATCACACACACCAATGGAGCTAGAGGGCTGAAAATTTCAACATTTACCCCTTATTTTATTTTAAAAAACTGATTTTTTTCAATATCTCTCCTCCAGTAGAATTTTAGAGGAGGTTTAATTTACAATGTAAGTTTATGCTAAATTGGTCCCTTAGATTATGTCTGGCAGCATTCATGTTTGTTTTCTGAAAATTCATATGTTTTTAGTGATTGCTACCCAACAAAGGTGAGAGAAGTAACTTATTTATTGATCACCACTTTTTCCAATTTTTCAATTTAACACCACCGACATGACATGCTGCCAAAAGACATTGGTCATGTAACGGTTTCTACTGAAAGGCTTACCAGACCTGTTTACTTAAAACATTGCTTTTTTTTTCTGACCATGTTTGAAAATGTTGGAATTCATGAAGCAGCACCCATTGAGGAACAATAGTGGACAAAAAATATTTTTTTCTCAAAAATGCACAACAAAGCTACATTTGTGGAATACCACCCAGGGGGAAAGGAATTATTATGGCTTGCGACACTACAACACAAAGCACATGCCAGAGCTACCTCTTTTGGTATGTTCATACCAAACAGGTACTTTTGATACATTTGGTACTACGCTCAGAAAACCTGGTCTGTTTTACCAATTTCCTTTCAAACTTATATTTATACGTATAAATACAAGTGTCACCAAATTGGTTTGTATGTGTGTTGTCTTTTCAGATCAAAGAGTAATGGTGGAAACATAAGTTTTACTCTCTTCCTCTTTATAAAGCAAATTAAAGAGAGGAAGAGAGTAAAACTTACAAGACTGACAACTGATGTTTTGTGTTTTTGTGTGTGCACATCAACTAGCAGGGTTCTCTAAAGTACAGGTACCAACTCATTATGATTTTTAAAAGCTACAAACATGAAAGAGGAGAGGATAAGGATGAAAAACACATCAACTTTCCAACATTCCCCATTCAATAACCCATTGTTTGCCCTCTTATCTTTCACCTTAGACTTAACTCTCCTATTTCCGACTGTCTCTAGTAAAGTGTTTGGCAGACACTCTCAATAGCAAAAAAGAATTAACAAATAGAATAATAATGGAAAGCACAAATCAATTTCTTATGACGACCCAAATTCACTGATTTTCTCTGTTTCAATTTTATCAAAGTTTTTTTCTGGTTTGAATTTATATTAAAAGAAATACAATCCTCATTTTGTTTGTAACAAATATATTCATACAAAAATATATACTTCTATAATTTATCCGTACCTAAATAATCCCATCATTTTTTGTTGAGTTCTATGCTAGTTTTATAATAAGAGTTGAGTGAAATATTAAAATATGTACTATATTGCATTTCACTTTCTATGTGTAAAAGAACTATATGCAAACAGTGACTATAATAAGTTGGACTAGTCCGAAAAACTTTTAAACAAGATGTAAGAAAAACTTCATCCAAATAAGAATGAAAATTAAGCATTTTAATCGCTCCGGCTAACTCAGAGTTTCTCAACCTGAGGGGATGTTGTGTAGTGCCCCCCTATACTTTTGGTTAGGAATTAAGAACGAAACTCTTCTTTTAGCCAGATATCCAAAACTCTCTCAAAAAATATCCATTCTCTCTCTTTCTTTCTCCATGGTCTAATGCTCATTGGCGTCAGTATTCCTAGCTGGCCATGCCTCTGGCCCTGGCCTTTGCGGCCAGCCACTCTCTTTCTTTCTCCCAAAGATTGTTGTTTCGCCGACCCACTGGCCGATCCGATCTTAACCACCATCCTCACTTCGGGAAACACGCATGGATAAAACTCCATGTTCTATGTCTTTCATAGTCTGTTTGTCGAGAGTCCAACAGCGTCTGAGAATAGCCCCCAAGTTAACTCACTTATTTGGCAGTAAGGCTTGCACACTGAACCCGGCTTCCATGTATCTGGGAGCTATCCAACAATACGGAATTCACGCATTCAGACAACTTTGACACCAGCACTATCAAGACAAGAAAGCTTCCACCTTTTGTCATCTCTTCTTCTATCTCTTCACCCAACATTACTTCTCATGATCGATCATATTAATGTTATCTTTACATGTACCTCATCTTTATTCTTGTATTAAACGTACGTCTTTTCCCTGGCTAAAAATATGTTTATATCTTCATTCCATTTTATTTCATCAATGCGCGTCCAACTTCATACTTGGTGCGCATTCCATTCTCTTCGTACAGCATCCTTCCTACCTCAGTTACAGGGCCGCACACGCACTACACAGTCAAACCACGATGAGGACCAAATCTCCCCATCTCTCAAACAACAATCCATCGCTGTTCGGATTCAGCAAAAGAGACTACGCTCCACACGAAAATTGTATTGTTTCACGGAGTCATTGAAGTGACCTTAGAGGGGATTGAGATTTTTCATTGATATACTGAAGATAAGATTTTCCTTAAAAAAATCTTCATACTAAATGTTGATGTTTTTCTTCATAATGATAAGCTACCACCTGTCTCTAAAAATCTGTTTTGAGTACTTATCATATTCAAACTATAAGGGGATACTAACATGTAGCTAGGTATTATAGGGAGGTATTGGGCAGAAAAGGGTTGAGAAAGATTGATCTAACTGTTTAAATAATGAAAACACTTTTTTGATGGAAATGTTCCGCTTTTCTAAATGTTTTTTTCCTGTGGTGAGCATGTTGTCATGAAACATTTAAAATTTTTCTCATGGGTTGAATTGTTCCAGAAAGTAGTCTGCCAAGTAGCTGAAATGATTTCCCTGTCACCCAAAATGTAAAATGTCTGATTCTACTGGAGGATCCCTCCCCATCCATAAGGGAGGATATGCAGGGCATCCCCTGTCTCCTGCAGTGTCCCAAAGAACAAGGCCAAGGGGACTGTATAAAAAGCAATGTGCTGCCTTCTGCCTAAGTGGAAAGGCAAATAATAGATACATTAAAAAAAAATTTACATGCTCCAATTCAATGTAAATTTGGATATTATGCAATTGTTCAGAAAGTTGATTAATTTTGTATTTTCTCTTCTTTTTGCTAGTACTTTTCTTTTTATTTTGATTAAAATTATTATTTCATCGAGTAATCCTCTTTCTATTTCATTTGATTTTCTGTTTACTTATCTATTATTTTATTTCATTTTCTCTTTAGAAGTTTTTGTAGGTGAAGATAGTCAGCATTGTTATCTCAAAATCAAAATTTTAACGAATTGCTAGAAATAAACGGTAAATGATGATTGCTATATGCAGTGGTGGGCTTATGATTGGTAACAGCTGAAGTGGTAATTCATGGTGTCAGCCCCTCCTTGCTCTCTTTTCGGGATATCTAGAATTTTATCGATCTTTTTGCGCTAATTATACTTTTCATTATTCATCATAATTCTCCCCAACTATTGGATGTGATCACATAAGCCTACATTTACTAACAATTCTATTCATCTTTAGTTTTCAATTATTCAGTTCTGACCTAGTGAAATAATATGAAGAAAATAAGTATGGACATATAGTAGTTCAAGTTATCATGAGTAAATTAGAATAAATGAAATTTTAATCTTCACCCTGTATCATCAACAGCAAATGAAAATAGTAAGAATGCTCACAGTTCAGAGGCTGGAAATGACACAGCCCATCAGAACCCTAAACACATTCACATGGCCTTAGCACCATATTTGAATTTCTTCCTCTTCCTATTTCGATACAACACAGGATAAGTAGATACACCTATTTCTATGCATACACTTTGATCCACAGATATAAAACTTGAACATTTCATTTCTACGCATCAACTCATTATACCTTGTATTCAGAGACCTCCACAAAAACACTAATATATTTTGATATGCATACTACATTAGAATAAAACACTTCATTTTACACATTCTTTGCATCACACACAAAGACATTGATAGAACATCTCACTTATGAAGATTATGTTACACATATATTTTCCTTTGGTTGAATGAAATAAACATAATTTATTTTCCTAAGGACTGTGTTATTTTATCATTATGCTCTCTCGCACATATGACCCATACCATTGAGTCAGCTTTTAGTAATTTCAATTCTAAACCCAATCTTATGTTTTGGAGCATTTTCATACCTCCACAGGCACCATGAAAATGTTTTTATTTAGTATCTTCAAAAAATTTAAAAAAAAACAATACAATAAATCCAGAAAGAGCATACCACTACCAATGTCATTGTTAGTGGAAGTAATTGTGCATGAATCCTTCTCACTTCTTCCACAGGCCCTGTCACAAAATTTCATTGAAATTTATTGAGAGCTTTATAGTGATATAGTGTGGACGGACATGAAATTTTGGCGATATGTGGTGTGGACATATTCTGCCGATATGCGTTGCATCCAGTAACAAATGTGTTTAGGAGTCAAAGAAAGATGAAAGATAGTTTTTGAAGACGAAAATAGTAACTTTTTATTTTCCTATCAAAGGTCATAGGTTGTAAAACAAGGCAAACATTGTGTGAATGACTAATTCGCAAAGCTACTCTAATTATCCTGAAGCATGTGAAAGGTTGATAGGAATAATTCTATAAACTTATTAACTGTAATTAAATTAGTTGTACATAGTCACACGATACGCACAATGTTTTTTCTTTTCCAGTTGCACATAGTTAGAATCTAAACAGAATGAAATTAAAGGTACTTCTTGCATGTAAGGAGATAAGAAAGACCTTCAGCCAGCAGTGGACTTGTAACGGCTGATGGGAAAAAATAGATTTCATACCATTTTGTTTATTTAAATGTCTTAGAAATACACACAATATACGTTTACTGTGGTGAAATTAATGTAAAATTTCGCTGATTCGGGACGGACGTTTTTCATGCGTCAGTGTTCGTACATCTCATAATTAAATAATTTAAGAAATATATTGATTATGATCTTACAATTCATATTGTTGGTTCAAACATTGTCCAGGATTCATTTTACAGAGAATTGAACCCGAAATCTCTTTTGACACCGGATTACAAAGCATAAATGGTGATGCATGAATATTTTGAGGGAATCTATGTGAAAGAAATTAACCTAATACAGTGATAAGTCCGCTGTCGTATTCTACCTGGCTGTAAAGAATTGAAAAAAAAATAATAATAATAATCAAGTGAATATGCAGGTAAAAAAAAAAAGATTGTGTTATAATATTTGATTATATATCTTTTCAAATTTAGGACCCCATCTTAACATAATGTACGCTAAACAGAAAGTAGTCTCTAATTACCTTATACAACTAACTTGGTCAGATCTTGCTGTTATGAATGACCCGTAAAAGTAACTGTTTTAGCCTAAAAACATTTCCACAAAGTTATAAGAATGTATAATTAGTGCATTCTAATGCCAGATTCGTCTCTCATCACTTTGGAACCATATGTAATATTTGCAACAGTTGTAATCAGATCTTTGATTGCAGTCGACAACAAACCAGATCAACCATTATGGCTGCGTGTTAATGTTTTATCGTCTGCTTTCCGGTAGTAAAACGCATGAAAATCAGTAGAAATCGCAAGAAGTTATCATTTTTTAAAATCAAGTATAAACTAGACGGCTTATACTGACAAACTGGGTGAAATAACAAAAAGAAAACGATGAAAGAAGGAAATTAGTAAGATTCTCCTCGAACTAGTTCAGTATGGACTGAATACGAACTAGATCTGGAAGTTCGTCATGACGCCAGACTTGACCAAACCGAAGCCTTGACATCAAATAGCCACCCAATTGACATTACTACAAATCTGGTCACGGAGAATCATTTTATTACAGTGACAGAACTATTAGAGAAGATATGTAACATATGTTCAAGACCAGCATGAAAAATGTTGTATAAAGTCACGTCAAGTATCAAGATTAACACGAAGAAGAGGTGTTTGTCGTTTTGCTAATAATAAATTAATTTTTAATAATAAATAAGTATCATTTAGATGTGTTTTTCTTCCTTACATCATTTTACTGCGATATTTCATCAAGAAACGAAACCACTTCTGCTTGCGAGGCATTAAGCATAATTTGTATCCACACCAATTGTTGCGTTAATTAAAAGTTTTATAATCAATGTTATTGTATATTTGGTGAAATAAAAAATTTTCTCTAAGACGAACCTTGTGTATAAATAAGAAACAATTAAATTGGGGATTTGATGTTTTCTAGTCTTTACTATTTTACATTATCATAGTCGTACATTATTTTTTTTTTTTCGATCTCATTTTGAAAATGCATTTTATTTATAATCGTTGACTTCTGCGATCTCGTAAATTCAACGTCCAAGATTAACACAGTTGTTTGAGGGCACACTGTCTATTTTACTTCAAGATACTGTTAGGAAGTATAGTTCTTGTTTTCCTTCCCATTATTAATTCTGTTTTTGAAGTCGTCTGGTTATTTTCATTTTGCAGGACAGTTTTGATTAGAAAAATCACATTTTTCACAATGTCCCTAATTTCTTGTGATATTCGTGGCCACCCCACTAAAGAAGTAGACCGCTCCTTATACATGTTTAGATCCACATGGCCGCTGTGTATTGAGTGGGGGATTTCCGCTATTAATTTTTTTGGATCACGATTCTATCCTGATAGAATGATAATTATTTGTGTCGATAACACATTCCGATCAGAAAAATAGGGTTAAGTTCCCCCTTGATACTTTGTTCTTTTGTTGGCCATCCATTTAGCGTAGGATAAATGACTTTGTAGAATAGAATGGGCAAGTGTGGCTTCTTGAATTTCCTGGAGTTTTCTGTTAAATATTGGCATAGTTTCTACAATACAATTTATGTATAACCCCACATATTCCACCGTATGTCTGTGCTCCCCACTTATGGAACTACGTGAGAGGGTATCAGAAACCACGAGTAGTTTCCCAAGAACATATTCGACGACCACGTTGAATCGTCGAAGCCTTTGACATCTCAGTGATCTTTTATGTAACGCCTGTATATATATTAAGAGGACTTAAGGCATGTGATCAGTAAATGATCAAAAAGATTCAAGTCCTAGGCTATAACAGTTGAATTTCTCACTGCAGCTATCTGAGCATATTTTTTTTCTGTTGTGACAAAGTATGCGAGGCAAAAGCTATGGGTTTTCATCCTTCGTTTCTTGAAATAATGCTGCACCCGACCCGTAATTGCTTGCTTCGGCACTGTCAACAATGGGCTTTGACAGGTCATAAACTGACGAAGTAGGTACCAGTAACGGGACCCCCGTGCTGATTTCTGCCCCCTTCGCCGGTGCGACGCTGATCAGGCCGTAGTTGACTGGTCACTGTATCTCAGCTTCAAGTCACCCCTACCTCACCCACGCTGAGTCCAGATCCGAGGGCCTGCAGCTTTAAACTAAAAGACTCTGCAGTGCTGGAACAAAGACCTCCAGAGGGGTCACAAGTTAAAATGGAACAATCGACTCTGGGTGTAGATATGCAATAAGATCTATATCAGTATTATCACAGGATGACTGGTCAAAATATATGCTGATGCGGGTGAGGACACTATGAAATGACTATCGATCTGTCTTTCAGATTATCTCTTGGTGTGTCTGTTGATGTAGCTTCAACGAAATTCTCGTGTCGCAATTTTAAGTCGTTCGGGGAACCTACTTGATGTCTCTTGGTATATCTATTGAAATTGCTTCACCAAAGATATAATCTTCTGGGTGACAAGGAACGTGGATTTCTATGCAGTGTCCCGGCAGCTTTTCTGCACACTACTCTCTGTCTACTCAAAAATAGGTGGTTTATATAATAGCTCCTCCCCCTTGTGGTTGGGGCAGATGGCTGAAGCGTTTATGATTGATTTCTTCCCTTCTCAGCAGGCAAATATTGAAATCATGCTAGCCTAAGCAATTTTCACTCTGATCTCTCAAAATTTGGGAATCCATAATTTTCCTTTTGGAAATATGCGTAGGTGAGGCAGCCCGGAAACTAGAGATATTTTCATAACAAAGGCGATTAACAATCAAACATCTGTAATTTGTCCAGGCTTTGTTCACCCAACACTTTAGTGCAAAAGTATTTTTCCAACTCAGGGTTCAATATTATCTACTATACAGTTTTATATTTTTATCTGTTCCTTATCCATCTGGTTTCTCTCGGAAACCAGTTTTGGTAAGCGTTCTTTTTTTTTTTTTTTTTTTTGTAAGTATACTCAACCTCGCAAGCTTATCTTATTTCCATTTTCAGATTTTTCCAATTAACCCTTCATTTTCATTGTGTCATTTTTCTAATTAACCTTTCAATTTCACCGTGTCACATGCCTCTGAGAGTAATTCTTTTACTTATTGAAAAGCATTTATTTGGGGTTGATCCAACATCTACACTATGAATTTTTAAGCAGATCTGACATAGGTTGAATGGTATTTGGCAAATCTGGTAAAATTCTTCCAAGATACATTATTTTACCGATACCACGCCTCATGTGGTATAGATGTAGGAGCAGGTAATTCCTGTGCAGGCCTTACACAATCTCGACTGTGTTGCGTCTCTTCGATTGATATAATATACACTTTGAATTTTCAGGAATTCCTATTTTTCGCGATTGAGTTTTATTGCTGCTTGCTTGATAGTTTTCAAAAATTCTTCCAATATCTCATGATGTTCTGATGTAGATTTACTGTACACCAAAACATCGTCAATAATGACTTCGTCCAAATTTTCTAGTAATTCCGTCAAGCAACGCTTGAATATTTCGAGCTGATGTGATTCCAAAAGGTAATCGTTTAAAACAACAACGTCCAAATGTAGTAATGAAAATTGTTAGTAAACGACTGCTTTTCTCTAACAGAATTTGGTGAAAACCACTTTGGGCTTCTAATTTAGAAAATACACTAGCTCCTTGAAGTTTTGGTGTTATATCACTCAAGTTTGATAATATAAAATACCCCCTCTTAACTTCTTGGTTCAATTTTCTAATATCAACACACAAACATACATCTCCATTTTTCTTTTAGATTGGAATGATTGGTGCACGCCAGTCTGTTGGTTAAGTATCTTATCATTCAATAATTTCATTATACTCCAGTCGTTGTAATTCCGATTTTACTTCAGTCAAAATAGGGAATGGAATTCATTTAGCTCTATTGATGCAATTCATGGTTTCATATTTTCTTTCAAGTAATTTTTTACTGGTTTTCCTTTCATACACCCAGTTTCAGGAGAGGTTAATTTTCAAAAAACTTCATATGCTCTACAACATTCATGTTTAGCCTCGTATCAATTTTGAATGCTACTAGCGTATTACCGATTTGTAGCTTTTTGTACCAAGGACCCGTCTTTTTTTTTCGTTCGCCCTTGTTTCACCGAACCCCAAAATATTCAGTTTTCTTGCTGTATTTTATAAACATTTTTAATTTTCGTCCTGCAGCATTCAGAAGAATGATTTATTTCCCCACATTTTTAGCATATTTTCCCTTTTGCTAGACAATGACTTTTATCATGATACCTATTACATCTCCTGCACCTTGGAAAACTTTGAAGTCTGTAATCAACTCTTTTCATTTTAGGTGATTTTTGGTACAATTTTCTGCTTGATTTTATTTCTTGAAGTGCCGTTTTTGTATTACTTCCATTCTTGACTTTACTTGGTCATGACTTCTGGTCATTTCAAATGTCTTTTCCAATTTTAAATCTGAAATAAGCTGAAGTTTATTAAACATTTCTTAGTTCCGGAGTCCTATCACCAACCTATCACGAATTTGGTCATTTTTATCGTTAAATTCACAATTTTCAGCAAGTTCATGGAGTGAGCTTATACACATTTCGATAGATTCATTCAAGTGTTGAATTCCCATATGAAATCTGGATCTTTCGTTGATCATATTTTTTGCAGGGGTTGAACTGAGTGTCAAACTTTGCCAAAATTGTTTCAAAATCACTTTCATCTCCCCTTTTTAAAGAGAAAGTGTTATAAATACTATCAGAGTCAATTCCTATACAATACAGCTGAGTATTTATTTGTACATCACTGGCTTCTTCACATAGTTTAGACGCAACACGAAATCTTTCAAACGTTTGACGTCAATTTTTCCCTATTAACCACGTTGGTAAAGTCAAAAGATTTCTCTTTTTTCATGAAGAAAGGATTTTTTTTTCAAATGAAATGTTTCCCGTGTATTGCTCCTATTAAGTCTCGCACAGATTCAAGATCTCAATCTAACACCATGTTTCATTTCTTGACGCAATATTGCAATAAAATAATGTAAGGAAAAAAAGCCTGTCTTAACAATATATTTCATTTTCAAAAACTGTCCGTTAGCAACAACTAATCCATAAAGCATGTACCAGCAGGTGTAACTGCCTGATGGAACAGTACTAACCTTTATAACTAACCTTTGTATTTTCATGTATACTGTATTTATAATATTTTTTAAATCAAAAACAAACCCAAATATTTTGAAACTATTTCTACCTAAAATATTTAGAATCTTTTTTTTTGAAAACATGTATTTTCGTCTATACAGTATTTGTGCTATATTTCGATTAAAAAATAATTTTAAAACAATCAACAATTCACCAAATTAGTGAATCTTTTACAATACGTATTTATAAAGTATTTTGAAACTATTTCTTCCAAAATTTTTAGAATCTATTTTTTGGAAAACCTTTTATGAAATTATTGCAGGCTGGTATATGGAATTTCTTCCACATTTTTTGTAATGTAATAATGTAACAAAAACAAATAGCCTTTCGTTAACTCTCTGATATTAATGGAGCTTTTTTTCTGTCTGAAGAGTAACAAAATTATCAAAACTGTTAAGATGTTTTTGATTGATAAAATCATGTTCAAGTTATGCTATCTTTCTATGTAAGGATTTACAGGTCTCATCAATTGAAAATCTCATAAAAAAAGTTCAAAGAAAGGCAACTGAGATAGTACCAGGATTAAGAGTATCTAATTGAGTTTGTTTATTTGGATCCTCACGACTACAAATATGACATGAAGTTGGATTGAAGTGGGGTCCCACATGTTCGAAATTGTCCAGGCGCAGGGTGCAATGAGCCTGATTTCTTGTGCATGATTTTGCAAGGACGTGAGGACAAGCTGGACTACGTTCACAGGATGAATCCTGTTGTGCAAGAGTCCCTAAGTCTTGACGCGTGATTTCATGGAGTCATTAGGACTGGCTTGACTCCAAGTTGATACTGAGGAATGTGCACAAAACAAGGTGTGTTCGCTTGACAAGTTTTTCGTAACACGATGGTTTGTTCACACTTTGTGTTTTCAGAAAATACTTGTCAATTATAATCAACTGTTGGATATGTGGGAGATGTGTCTTTGTGAAAAAAATTAACTGGGGATGTCAGAGCAAGAATTATGCAGTGCAATTTTCAAATGCAGGAAAATTACTTCTTGTTTACAATGTCAGTGTATTCATCTTATATAAGTAAAAAGAGATTGTTTTCTTTTTTTTTTTTTCAAAACTTGGTTTGCCATGATTGTCAACAATTCATTTTGATAATCTGGATGAGTGTCTAAATCATACTGTGCATGTGATTTCATTAACTGGGTAAAGTTGCCATCTTTCAGAGATGTATCTCCTTGAAACGCCAACCCTTGTCTACCAAGAAACTGTACACATTCCATAACTTCAATGAAGTATTTCCTTTCCTCTTGTTTTTCTTTCTGCCTTAATATTCCTCATTCCAACTGGATCACCAGATTTCAATATAATGCCAGAATGGAAGCAACTAACTTGAATGTTGAAACGGAATATTTTGTAGAAAAAACTATTTTTGATCATACAAGTAATTTATGTACAATGGCTCGATAACCTGACTTTTCAGACGTTTGAAGGGATGTAGAGTAATGCTTTGTTCAGGTTGTTTTTAAGACTGAAGTTGCAAAATTAAAATAGTACTCATAGGTAGAAGAGCCCTCTATGCACAGAAAGCAAAACAGACCAAATTATTCAACAATGCAACATGTTGATAGTTGTAATAGTGTTTCTACTTGCCATCATGATAAAAGAATTTACTTTGAAGCTATGGATACAATGGTTTGTTTGATTAAGATATGATTTGACCAATCAAGTTTCAAATCTTTTGCAATGTTGGGAAATCTTCTTCAAAATGCCATTCATAGCAAGCAATACAGTGATGAGCTGAATCACCTACAAGAGATTGTCAGAAGTGATACCAATATAAGTGTCTTGGAAACCAAATTTGAAATCTTGAAAACAATATTTTGAGGCATCAAGTTTGATTCAATGATAACTACAAGCAGTTGAAAGAGCCATGAAAAAAAAAGAAAAGTTATTCATCCCAAACACCATTCTGATTTGTAAACTACTATTTGACAATCCTACCATGACTGTATCATGAAAGCGATCATTTTCACTGGCACGTGGAAGACAGGGTTACAATTGAGTATGTCACAGCTGAGGTTCAATTCTCTGTTTTTATAATTGAGCAGCCAAAAGGAATTAATGGACAATCTTGACCTTTTAGAAGTTGGAAATGATTTTGTTGCACTTCATGAGGACAAGTTCTCCATCTTTGGTAAATTTAATAAATCATACTTTCAAATCTGATGACCAAAGTTATTTATGTTGAAAAAATTGCAGTCAGAAAATTGAAAGGTATGTTGCAATTCATCATGTTCGAAATATCCCTGATTTAGGATATTAATGAATGTCAAAACATAACTAAATAATGTTCCTTGAATGCTTTTTCTGGCAATCCAGAGGAGTCAGTTTTTCCGGCAATCTAGAGGAGTCAGTCTTGTATTAGTCAACAGTATAGAGATGGACAGTCTTTGAAATACTTGTCATGTTCCATGAAATTAACATTATGGTAAAAAAGAGTTTTTGATGGCAATTTTCAGTCTATGAAATTCAAAATTACCCTGGGGAGTATGCCCTGGGGATCAGGCTAGCATCCAGGTCTTATAAAAACTCACAATTGCTGCAAAGAATGATTAGATTCCATTGGTCATTTGAGAAATGGTGACAAAATCATTGTCCCATGTGAGAGGCAACTTCGCTATGTAAGTGACTTCTTCCTACATGATGTAAGTGAGAGGATTCCGCTTTCCATTCAACCAGTATTTTGTGATATTTGCAAACTGTCAACCAAAGCTGTCAACATAGCTTTCTTCAGTTTTTAAGTGGTTCTGAATAGCTAGCTATGTATGTTTGAATCATGCAGATAGACTGTACCATTGCAGCTAGAAGGCTGAAAATGTAAATGTTTACTCCTTATGTTCAGAAAATTTTTTTTTCTTTCAAATAGGTTTTTCAAAAGGGGGGTGTCAATTTGAAGTGTAAGTTTACAGTAAATTGGTCCTTTAGTTTGTATCCAGCACCTTGTTGAAATTTGAAAATTTTTAATAATCACTGAATTCAGACTTTTAATGATCACTGCCCAACAAAAGGTGAGTAAAGTATCTAATTAGTTGATCACATTTTTTTCCAATTTTTCAATTAATCACCCCCAACATGGCACGCAGCTAAAATACTCTGGTCATGTGACAGTTTCTATTGCATAATCAACCAGACCTGTACTTTTCTAAAATCAATTCTCAAAATGAAAAAATGTGGTGATTTAAGACAAAGTGTTTTTAATTTAAGAAGTTGAAGCATTTTTTTAATGTCTCAATTGTAAGTGTGAAGTTATGACCAAAAACTTGTGGTGAACACAAAGAGATACATACTTTGATACAAATGGAAATGTTGTTAGGCTCGAAAGAACCCATCACTGTCCATTTTCAGAGATTTTCTCATTTTTAATCTCTCAACAACTTTACATTATTCTTTGTCAAATGCTATTGAAAATTGTGTAAACAACATTGCAGGTTTGAATAGGTTCTTTTTCTGATTGGATTATTTTTATCAATTCACAGAAAATCAGTTTTTAGAAACCATTAACTGAACTGTTATAAGAAATTATGTTAAAAAACAATTTACTGGTTTTAACAATGTTAGTGCAGACCGTTCAGCAAATACTTCATCTGAACATGTTTTTAATTACATTGCAACTTGGAAGTAAGAAAATAAATTAACTGCATAAACCTACAATGGTGCTGCTACAATGGCCGGGCAATTAAATGGGCTACAATCAAAGGTAATTGAGAAATATAAATCTGTGATCTTTATACATTGTTGTGCTTATGTTCTAAATTTATTTCTTTCATAAGCATGTTTTACTATAAAAGAAGAACTTAAATTCATGGAGCTTCTAAATTTTAGCCAAGCTAAATAATATTGCAAAAAAAATTCCAGGGGATGTTTCAAATTCCTTAAAAGTCGACATTTATGGTAGATATTTTAACATGATTTGTCTTCAGAATGAACTAAATATTGTATATTCGATGGAAGATTTTGTAAAGCAAAGTGTACGTAATTTAATGTATTACATTTACACTAACAATCTTGTTGATACTATGTCAGAACTATTCGTGCTTTGCAATTTGGTTCTGAAAATTCCTTCTAGTACAAGAGGAACAATGATAGTTTGGTAAAGAGTTCGAAAGTGTCAGGAGACTAGAATACTGTCAGCTGTTCGTGGAAAAATAGGGAGAATGCAATATGAGCGAAGGGAGATAATAGAGGAGATTTAGAAGAGATTTAAGCCCCTTGAAGATTCCTCGATTAGGCTTTGACTATCCATGACAGCTTATGGCCAAATCACGTTGAATCAACCAGTTCTCATACAACTACCGAAGTTGAGCAACGTTGAGCCAAGTCGGTTGCTAGACAGGCAACTGCTTGGGAATACCAGGTGTTGCAAGCAAGAAAGATGAATTGAGTTTTTATCACTTGTTACCTTCAAGTCAATTTTGCATATCATCAGCCAAGACAAGAGAAACTTGTGATATTGGAAGCTCAGGCAGGCATGACTGATGCCGTAGCCAGCGTAAGGGAACTAATATATATATATATATATATGTAATCAATGAAAGGCAGTAGAGAAATGCTTTATGGAAGGGAAGGACAGTTTGAATCCCAGATGGATACTACTCTAAGATGGATTAATAATTCTTCCTGCTGTTAGGCTTAAAAACAACCATTTATTGCAAGGTTTTGACCATCGTTCCAATGACATCAGTGGCTGTGCAGAGATTTGCACAGCAACTTGTGGTTCATGAATGTTTCTCTCAGGTACAACCATAAAACAGTCACAACTGGCAGTATTTTTTGCTGTAGGAGTAACCAGAAATGAGGTAGAATTTACCACCTGCCTGCTTTAAGGGCTCCTCTGCTAATTTGTTTTCCTCTTATAGTAACCATCTCTTTGTTGGACTGCCTTACCGGACTAAAGGGCTCCAACTACTCTATTTGCCTATAGCAGGTTATCAAATTATAGTTGTTGAATAAATTTGATTAGATTCTTTGGAACCAATTTAATTTTTTTGATTAAAGAAATTAAAAAAAAGATTACACCAAATTAATGTTTCTATGAAGAGGATGCATTTTGACTGAATTTATCAGTTATGGGTACCTTGCCTCCTCACAAAGGCAAAATGTGATACATGGTCCTTTATAATTAAGGGCCCCACACTCTTGTATGATGTATGTGTCCAAAATATTTCCCAGTTTCACAGCTTTTGCTATAGGCATCTGGGTGTACCCCTAACTTTACCCCAATTGCACGACAAGGTGGTGCTGACTAGGAGACTGGTACTGAGAAAGTATCAGATAAAAAATACATGAATTGTGATTTTGACAAAATCTGATGCAGAAACTGTAGTTATACATATTCAACTTACTATATGACATTAGCTTTCTTTTAAATTTTCAATTTATTCATCATATCAGTTTTCATACAATAATCCCTCTCTCTTACAGATGCCGTCCTCAAAGGAAATTAGACTATTTTTTTTGTATCAGTTCAAACTTGGTAAAAATGTAGTTCAATCTCTGAAGAACATCAATTTCACATTTGGAGTTAGAACATCTTCCAAAAGAACAGTGTGATGTTGATCCCACAAATTTTGATCCAGAGATATGAGCCTGGATAATGACCCTCGAGGATGCATTCAATCAGTTATCAATGATGAGAATCTATCAGATGTTGTGGAAACTGACACAAGGAGAACTGCTTGAATTCTTGCTCAAAATTTACAAATATCCAAAAACAGCAGTAGGGTGTCACCAAATATATTTTTTCCTTTCATAATCAGCCATTTTATATGAGACAACCTACCACTTACTATCATTGGTTTCAGGCCATGGGCAGCCTTAGTAATCCGTGGCTATAGAACTCATCAGTTTTTTTCACCTGTCCTCTAACCCTAGTGCAGGGTCATTGGTGCACCACAGATGATTTCATCACGTGTGTGTCAAAGGCGAGATAGTCTGATGGAGCCCATCCTTTCTTAGGCTGAATCAGAGTTGTCTGTTTTACCAATAGCTGGGGGGTGGGGGAGAAGAGATAGTTTCATGCCTATCCCAAAGGCACTAGTGCTAAGTTGTTGTTTGAACTCAGCTCGTTGATTCCATTCTCCAACCACTCCAGACCTATGCACTTTAGTTATGATTGCAAATTAGGTTCAGTTTTTGTAAAATATGGATAGTTTGATAACAACATTGGATCACCAAAATAGCATAATACATACATTACATGTTTTTATTCTTTCAAGAATCTAAAGGAAGTATTTTACCTGCAATCTTCAATGAAAATATATATCCATTCCTTGATGCTACAGACAACCTTCGTCGTTTTGGTTTGGATGAAGATTTACAGTTACCTGCAATTGTAGTGATTGGAGTTCAAAGTTCAATTCTTGAAGCTATCTCTGGTGTTCAGCTCCAACGTGGTACAGGTAAAGTATTTTCCTATTTCATTTTTAATTGATGTGATCTAATAATATTATAAGCAACAAGTTCTGTCACACTGTCTAACACCAGAAAAAGGACAACAACTTTACTTAACAATAGCTTGTGGTAATCTTTTAAATTACTGTATAAACATATTGGCATAAGACTGAATGAATATTTACCTTTCAATAAGACCCTTTTATATTTCATGGTTACTGCTAATAACATGTTAGATTTCTTCACAAAAGCAACGTCAGAAGTATTTATTAGGTCTTTTACAAATATTGGGCTTATTGAAACAACAGTTACTGGTACTGTTAAGTAATGGTGGTAGATTTGACAATAAGGATGGAATTCAAGAAAACTTTTTCTGTTGCAAAAGATTGCCTGAGACATGCAAATAAATAGATATATTTAATATTTTGTCATCATATCTAGAGACTAGATCTCTCTTTGAAGAAAACTGTATTGAGATCTGTGTCCCATCAATGGTTGGTTCCATAAAAAGTTCTGTTTCTCATGTGAAACAAGAAGATGTCAATATTGTCTTAACACGTTGCTTTCTTTGCACTTAATTTTGACCCTATGTAGATGTTACAAAAATGGTCAACTTTATTAAACAAAGACCAGTTCTCTCCAGAATGTTTAAAAATCTCTGTGAAAAGTTGCTAGAGTTAGAGATGTTAGCATTGAATTTAGAGGTACTAAATTTTTGTACTGAACTCTGGATGTAATTAACAATGGTAGCATTGCTACAGTAGCTGCGGAGAAATAGCTCAATCGGATAAAATAATCTAGTAGCTTTTCAACATCAATGAGTACCTACACCAAAACTCTTTGCTTATTCAAGTATTAGTGTTGAATGTCAGCATGTTTTTTTTTAATGTAATAAAAAGGTTAGACTTTAGAAGCATAAAAGAAATTAATTTATATCCATTATGTTTTTTGGTTTTCGTCATAGAAATGGGAACCAAGTGCCCTCTTCACTTACAAATGAAACGGAAAATTCAGCCCGAAAATTGCTAACTACCCTGACCTACAACGATAAAAATAGTCCGCAAGTTGTAAAAACTCTGAGAGATCCCTCTGAAGTTGAAAATCTGATCAGGCAAGGTAGGTTTTCCAGTGTTTTTAAAGGAATTCATTCTGGGTCATTGATGTACTGTGGCAGTCACTATTGGTAATGGCTATAGCCTAGGTTTAAGGTAATATTTAGATGTTGTTGTTATTCAGCAAACTTTTAGAATTACCTTCTTTGCTTTGGTTTTGATCCCTAAATTTCAGTCAGTGAGATCTCTGACCATCCTCAACTGCTGAGAGATAAAAAAATGTATTAGGAAAAGAAAAATGATCACAGTATAGAAGACAAATAAATGCTGTGTATCTGTCATCTAGAAAAAGTATTTGTGCTTGCATGCAAAATTTAAGGCGCATAAACAGACTACAAAAATTCAGGTCGCGTAGCAGTAAGTTTAGTCGGATGCATGATAAAATCTCAGGTGTATAATACTGAATGGCTCTTGGATGAGGCTGACATCTTCAAATGGCTGACACCACAGGGGATTCCCAAGAAGTGGTCTCTGAAGAAAGTTGGAAGCAGTTGTCCCTTTTTTAATGTGTTCTGACCCATGATAGTTTTTACATTTATATATATATATAAGAGAGAGGAGATGTCACAAAATAACAAAGAATTGTGTTACAATCACAGCATATCTCAAGAAATGCTATTTAAGGTTTATCATAGCCCCTCACATGCTTGAAGATGCTAAATTCTGATGCCTGGGCACTGGAAGATGCTAAATTTCACCTTCTTTGCTCATGGTGTCAAATTTGAGGTTTCTTTTTACCAGGCAATGCTGGGATCCCCTGCTAGTTATCATATATTTTAAAGATCTGTTTGAAACAAATGTTAGGTTGGATTTTAGTATGTTACAGTGACCAGACAGCTTTTATGGTTGTAATATAACACATTTTAGGGGTTAAATAGCAAAATTTAACATATTCATATGGTTGAATGTTGAAATTTAGCTTCCTTTTGTGGCCAAATGTTGAAATTTTGCATATTTTGGAACCTCGACAGCTTCTAGAAGCACCAATAATCTAGGGCTCTCTAATCTTTTATAAGCTGTTGAGATGGTTCAGCATGAAGAACATTTGTGTAATCATCATGAGCCAAGTTTGCATTGCAGTGACCAGTGAAGGAATGCTTTTTATTGCTGCATTTTACGCGTGAAAGAAAATTGAACTCACCCTAATGAATGAGATAATTCCCAATATTTCCAAATGTATTGAAAAAAGTTTTTTGCCAATATTACAATTAGTTTCGTGGATGCTGGTTATTTCAACGCTTATCATAAATCACTTGACATGATATCTCGTAACATCTTGCAACCTATTAAAATCTACCTGAGGTATCATTGTTTTTTTGTGTCAAAAGTAATTTCAGACCAAAGAGACTGAATTGCCTCTCTTGCATTTCTTTGCCTAGCCTCATATTCTAATCACGCACAATTATCAAACTCAAATATTGGTTCTAAAGTATAATCTGCAGATATAATGAGCAATGGGATATTTTTTCTATTTCTCTGTCATTAACAATTTGTGTTTCAAGTTGAAGGTAACAATCTTGCTGATAAAAATATCTTCTACCAACCATTTGAAACAATGGACTCTTACACTTGAATGATTTCAGTAGTTTCTTTTCTAAAGAAAAAATCATCTCATGAAAATTCAAATATATCCAAGATTTTTTTATAGTATAGGTGAAATAAATTCTATTACATCTCAGACACTCTTTTTCTTTATATTTGATGCAAGACTTTTCAAATCAAAAAGAGGTAGGTCTGACCTTTATTATTTCAATTGTTCATTTTTGTTTTACAAATTCAAATTCTTATTGGTCACAAATGAAGAATTATAAAATTTCAATTTTAAGAAAAAAAATGTGTGATTAGAATATTAGGCTTGCTAAAGAAATCCAACAGGGATGATTTATTTTTTTTGATCCGAAATTTGTTTTGGATGCTAAAACCAATGATATCCCAAATCCGTGTGACAGTCTCAGAAAAAGGAATGTGATGAAATTTGTTATCCTATTCTGTTCATTAAATATCTTGCACCTCAAAAAAACATGATTAGGAATTGAGATTCTATCAGTGAATCCATTTTTTCTGTCATTATTAAGGATGCATATGTTCTAGACCTGACCCTAATTGATCACCCAGGTGCATGTGTGTCTGTCAGTTAACAGCCACAGGATTTACCTGAAAAGGTAGTTATAATTATTTCATTATTGTTTTCAAAACTGTAGAAATATAGTAGACACTTAGTGTTGACACTTATTGTTACCTTGGGGATCTTTTAACTCTCGAAAGCTGCACAATGATCGAGTAAAGCAGTGTTTCCTAAACCTTTTTTTGGACTATAACCCCATTTTAGAGCATAAATTTCTTCAGACTCCCTCCTGTAAGGTTGGTAAAAAAATGATACATTGAAAATTAAATCTCAAAAAAACATCTATAAAAAAATCAAAGCATTCATCCTATAACCAAAAATATGCATATAAAAGTACTTGATTAATGAATATAAAAATTATTAGACATTTTTGGATTCTTTGCTCCTTGCCCTCCTCAACAGCCCTTGTCTTTCAATGCCCCCATCATCCCCTTAACTACCAGCCTCCCCACTGATTCTTCCACTGCCTCCATGGGGTGGTATTGCACACTTTTGAAATCAGTATTGTAAAGTAATGTATACACTATACTATAAGTATTGTTTACGAGGTTATTTTGAGGAACAAGACTCTCTGCAACTCACCCAAGCTTTGTTGGATGGCTCCCAGTCATCATGTGTAATATTTGCATTGTTTTGTTTTGGTTTTATTTAAATATCCATCTTATACATCAAGATATATGGTATTTTTCAAATGCTAGCGTGAGGGTAAAAACTATAATTTGTTGCTTGTTGCATGAGATCATTCAATATCTCATGATGGTTACTTTTATGTATTCATTTTGCTGAAGTTTGGGGTGGAAGAGGGCATTGTCATGGCAGCCTTGATGTGTTTTCCTTTGACCAAAATCTCCCCACCCTACTAAACAAGTGCTGATGATAGTTGACAGCTTTTTTGTTACTTATACTTTACTAGTGTGGCGCCCCCCATACTTTTAGTTAAGAATTAAATATTAAACCCTATTTTTAGCTAGATACCAAAAAAATCACTATCTATGATGACCCCCTATAGAAACCCTGAACATTTGTGTTCAATTGCTTATTCATCCTCGTACTTCTAGCTGGTACTCTCTCTCTCTCTTCTCTTTCCTCTTCTCTGAGATCAGTATCATTTCGCTGCCCTCCTGGCCGATACAAACTTTACCATTTTTCCACCGTGACCAATCTCTGTACAAATGTTGCGCATTTCAGTTCATTGATGTCAAGGCATCTCACATATGTGCAGCTACTTGACTGTGTCCTCACCACTAACTCAAAGCACATATCCACCTCTATTTCTCATGAATGAAATAGCAATGTTTTTTACTACCCGATAGTCACAATGATTGTCTCATAATTCTCCTTACTTTGGAAAGCACACATGGATTAAACCCCATGTGTTTTCTATCCTATATAGTCTCCATAACCATTTCTTGGTACCCTCCAAGTTTTGAGGATTCAAAGCAGTTCAGGCACCTCCGCTCTGACTATGACGACTGCAACTATCATGGCACAAAGCTCCCACCTTTTGCTTAGAAGCTATCTCCCATCTTCTCAACATTCTCATACCTATGTTGTCTTGTATGTATTTCTGTTCCAGTCCTTTATTGTCATTAATTTTGATGCATTAAATGTACTTTTTAATTGTCCATCTAAATACTTGTATGTGTCCTTTTTACTTTATTTCATCTCTGTGTCCACATTCATACTTCACATGCATTCTCTCCAAACAACTCCCTTCCTCCTTTCAACGTTACCAGTGATGTCAACTCGTGGTGCTAACACCAAACCACATGGAGGCAAAATCCTTCGTCTCCTATAACATTTTCATGTCACCCATTCCTCAACAAGAACAATTATTCCTAGCATAACACCCATAATAAATGATAGAATTATTAATCTATACTAATATTTGAAACTTTTATTTGTTTGCTTATTCATACCTCTTCTCCGCAAAAACTACAAGGCCTATTAACCTAATATTCGGCATGTCGACTGAGGAGAGATAAACTTGAAAGCTAGGCTATGTGAGGTTGACCTTGGAAGTCATCAGAAGTCATTTCTAGCCAATTTTCAAATTTGTGTGCTATGATTTTGCACCAAGAATGCTGAAATTTAGCATATGGGTACATCTTCTCAAGACAAAGATTGTAATCCATATGATGTTGACTTCTGAAGTCATTCAAGGTCACCAGAATATGAACTTGCATAACTCTGATTTTACCTCCTAATCCTAACACCAATCCTAAATCCAAACCCTAACACTACCTCTCATCCTTAACTAACCCTAACACTATCTCCCAACCCCAACTAATTCTAACAATAACCCTAACTAAACAAATGGGCAGAACTTTTAAAAAGTGAAAAAAAACCTGATCAGAACTTTGTCATCAGAGTTCACAATCTTTCCGATAATTTTTTTCCTCATCAGTGTCTTCGATCTTCCCCTCACTAACTGGGTGAAATCCAAAAAATTCAAGTTTGTCAACAAGATAGAAATTTTTTAAATACAAATTCACTAGTACCTATGATGGAAGTAGCAGTTTATAGAACAGCGGTTAGTAGTGAAAAGATTTAACTTTTTCATAAAATTAACAACTCTTTTTTGGTGAAACCTGCTGAGATTCTACCATTTCATGATTAGTAGAGTACTCCGAAAAAAAGATTCAACCCTTGAAAATGTGTAGATAAGATACATCATGGAACTAAAGTATTACCTCCCTTTTATACAGAAAAAAATTTGATCTTTTTCCTTTCCAGAAAACAACAACAAAAAACTCAAGAACAAAATATTTCAAATGCTAATTATGATTTTAAAATAGGGTTGTTAATAATTTTGACAAATTTTTACCTTCATCATAACTTTCACTTGCTTTTCATCGCAACCTTTATTTGGACCGTAATTCTATGGCAATGATTAAACAGTGAAATTAGTGAGAATTTGAAATTTAAAATTGGGTGTCGAAGATTTAAAAAAAAAAAAAATATGTGGTCATTTTTTTTCCTTCTGATGCAATGTAGCGACATGTATTTAAAAACACAAATTCTTTTTTGCCAAAGTTCATTGCAAATGTTATTAGTATAATAGTAACAAAAGATAGTAATCCTTTTGATAAATCAAACTGGATTTTAAGATATTTGGTTACTGGATAAATCCAGTGAAAATAAGATATCCGGTTCCTTTTCACATGAACTCGGCCCCCAGGTATCTGACCGGATACAAATTCTGGTACACCATTACTCATCAACTCTTTTTCCCCTCTCTTTGAGGTATTATAAGAATTTGGTTAGAGAATTTGAACTTATTTTCATTGGCTATTTTTCATTTTACTTTTTTTTGCCATTTAATACTAGATTTGTAATGATTTTTTTCTGCTCCTTTGACAAGTCATTTACAATAGTAAGTGCCCTTGCGCTGACTAAGGCTACAGCTGTCACTGCCCAGGTTTCTCATATCACAAGTTACTCTTTGCCGTAGAGTTCTTCAAAGTTTTTGCGACATAGAGGCGACAAGTACCATAATTTGCATCGCTCACTTCATACGCATTCATTTACAATAGATCGATTGAAAGAGTACTGGCGTTAGATCCATGGGAGATAACTCAATGATAATTCGTACATTTAATTCCCTTGTGTTTTTTTCTTCTATTTGATATTTGATTCCAAATAGTTGTTTTTTTTTCTTCATCTGGACCTTTCATCAAATCATTTACACAGGTCAGTTGAAAAAAAAGAAAAAGAACTGACTCTTTTCAAAACCTATGATGTTGTTTATAAAATTTTTGACAGCATTTGGTGACTTGTTTCTGTGATGTCTTGATTGTTCAGTATCAAATGAGAAAGTCTATGTCCAACGACGGACAATAAAAAACTGATGGTGACGCAAGCCAACCTGTGTGTGTCTGTGGGTGCCTGTGGATCTGCTAAGGGGTGTGTGCAGGCCTAACCACAGGATGCTCAGGAGTATAAACCCCCTCCTTTAATTTTATGAAATCTCTAAAGCATATCATTTGATCTCCTGTTTTATTATACCTGGGGTTTTTGCTCCTGGTAATTTTGAATATAATAGTATTGTATTAGTAGCATATATCTGATAGAATAGTATCAGCTATTCCCCCCCCATCCACCCTCTTATAACTTTCTTTTTCATTTTTCCTCTCTCCCTTCCTACAGTGTCAGTCACACTTATAGTATCAGTAGTGGCCATCATGCCATTGGGTGTATAAAAAAGAACTCGGTCAATTTCCTTCAAAACGCTTTTATTTAGAATGACGATAGACATTTAAGACAATTAAAAAGTTGATGAGAACAAGACTCATAAGCTGAGTCAGAATAAAAGACAGCTATATCAGAATTAGAGACATCTTCATACGAGAGGTAACTAATATCAACTGAGAGAGAAGTCGTTTGCAGAATGTTTGTAGAAAAATTCTGACTGTATCAATCAGTTACGTTTGATAATTAATGATTCAATTCTTAGAAATAACCGTGATTCTGATGTTATTGAGCTTCTGAAGTCTGAGTTTGCGTTGCTCAAGGGATGATGAATGTTGCAAGTTGGCAGTCTTTGCATTGTAGAAGCATGCTATGGTACCTATTCCAGGCATCAAACATGATTTTCTTTTTTCTGTGTGGTACTTTTCAAGCCTGTTGGAAAGGTGTTTCAGTATGATGAGTTTCCCACTCTACATCTATGTTATGGTGGAAATTCTACTAATATAACAAGGTTCACCATTTTTCTTGGCACAAATCACCATTCTACAGAACTTACTTGCCAAAAGGTGCCTTTTCAAGCAACCCTAGTCATACATCCTGATCCAAACCCTCATTTACCATCTCCAGCCTGAGAATTGGTACTGGGACTAGAGTGTGATGGGCAATAGGCTCAGCTTTAGGGTCTATCCTGATTTTCATTGGTAGTTCATTTATGAGATGAAGAGGCTGATGTTGGCAGATATCAAAGGTGCTTGATTTATAACATTCCAGGAGGTTTTGTCCCAGTCTTTCATTGTTGTCTTCTTTGACAGAGAAGGGCAATTTCTGAGGTGGCTATGGTGGTTTTTATTATCAAATGGATAATAAACACAACCATCAAGATACCCATTCCTTTCTATCTTACAGTAATACTTTCTACATGAGAAGGATCATACTTAGAGTTGCATGAAAATATTGACTCATGTAATGTAGTGTCAAGTAGCTACTGGCTTTTTTTTGTTTGTTTATGTCTTTTTAAAAAATTATTGTCCAAGACAGACCAATTTGATCTGCTCTGTTTCTTTGTGCATATAATGGGGGGTAGGTGGGTATCGGTAGTGGAGGGGAATGGAAATGAGTCCACCACTCATCGGAGCACACTCTCTACTGTCCAAACTAGAAAAACTTTTCAAATCGACATTGATATGCTCTGATTGGTCAGGCAATATCATGTGACAGCTACACAAGCATTCATTCCCAGATGGAAAAACAATTTTTCTCTGGGCTAAAATTCTTTTGAAGTGAAAAAAAACATAAAAATGCTTTGTCTACTAAAAAGTCAAAACATAGACATACCATCTGCAAATGGGTATCCTTTTTCAACAACTTAGGAAACATACACAGTATACACATACATATACGCACGTGCCTACCCTTTAAATCTATATATGTCATATGCAAACATACACATGAAGGTGTACTTCACACACATTGGCATTCTCATTTGCACAGACTAAAACTTTTATATATCCTGAAAAGTCTTGTAATATCATCTATAAAAAAAAATCAAAGGAAAATTTATTCATGAAAGGTTCCAATACTACACATGTATCATAACATGTGTTCTAGTTATTTGTGCTGGTAAATATATTTTATAGTGATGTTCAACAAGCTTAAAATATCTAAGTGTGTGTGTGTACGAGAACATAGTACAAGAATCAAATTCTGAAATAAGATATGATTCTGTTTTTAGTAATTCACTCGAGGAAAATGCCTACTTTTGGATACAAAGTTGAAATGTCTTAGTTTATTCACTGAGAGAGGATCGGTGATTTGTATGTTTGTTGAAAGTCCAAAATTTCAAAAAGGAACAATTTTGAAGTCATGAAATCCAAGATAAGTTGAATGGAAATAGTTTTAAAAAGTTTTCTTCTTGATAAATACTTTTAGTTAAGAGTCATATACGAAATCCTTCTTTTAGTTAGATATTGTAAACATCACTTCCTTTGACGACCTCCATAAAATTCCAGGATGCACATGGTCCAATGCTCATTGGTGCTAGCGCCTCAAGCTGGCCCTGGCTCTTGTTGCCGGCCACTCATTCTCTCTCTTTCCTTCTCCCTGGTCCAATGCTGATTGGCACCAGCATCCCTAGTTGGTCATGCCTTTGGCCCTGGCACCTGCTGCCGGCTACTCTTTCTCTCTCTTTCCTCTGTACTAACTTTGTCCATTAAACTTCACTGATGTTGAGTCCTCACACATACGCACAGCTATGCAGCTATGACATCATGTCTTCACCACATGATCCAAACTCATATACGCCTCTAACTCTCATGAATGAAATGGCAAGGTTTCTTACTGTCCGATAGTCATAGTAATCTTTCCTAAATTTCTTTACTTTGGGAAACACACATGGATAAAACTCCATGTTCTCTTGATCTTCATTTGTCACTTACATCCTTGTATTTAATGCTTGCAAACCAACTTATGATCTCAACTTTAAGATAACTACTTACACAGAAAAACTTCTTCAAATTGATTTTCTATCATCATATTCAACCAAAGAATTGGACCCATTTTTTTTCCATTAACTTTAGACCTAAATTTTCTACATTGTACACCGTCTCGCTTACATCAATATTATATCTTCTGGATTATCAAATAAATCAGCCTTGTGTATTTAGATGAGATGAAACCATAAAACATTCTAGCCTGTAATGATACCTAAATGGGCTATTCCATTAATATACTTTGACATTTGTTACTTAACATTCCATGTTCTATCTATCAACCCGCCTAACTACCTATCAGTCAGACAACTGGACCAAATCCAAATGTTTTCCCCTTTCCTTGGTTCTAGTCAATTCAATGATCTTTCACAGTAACAAGGACTAAGTCTATGTCTTTTGGTTACTTAATTTCCCTAACATTAATACATAAATATTTGATTCAATATACATTACTAATTTATTCTATTTTTATACTCCTGTTTTGGATTTTTGGTATTATTTCATTATGGTCAAATTGATAAGTTTTAAAGGGATCAGGATGTCTTATCATGGGTTTATTGAATTGTCTAAAAATCTTACCAATTTTGCTGCCTTGATTGACCATTCTTATAACTAAAGAAACAATTTTTGGTATAAGATCAATAAATCCAAGTGTAGCTCTCAATATCCTCAAATATTCTGATGATATAGTTCCAGACAATATATTAGATGGAATAATACTTGCTCTAAATAGCATACGTATGATAAGGAATGGAAATGAATCTTGTTCATCAAAAAATTTAGAGACAATCATCCAAATCAAAAAACAGTCCTATCATTCTGTTATGTTAAGATCTTTAGCACTTTACGATTTTCTGAATTCTCCTCTCCATCATTATAACAACATAAGTCATCAATAGAACAGGTACAATCTAAAAATGCAAAAGCTCACTTTATATTAGTTCTAATTATTAAAGACAACATGAATATACATTCATGTCTATATAGAAACAAATTTGCCCTAAAGGGCAGAGGATCAAGTCCCATAGGGATACCTATAATCTGATGAAATAATTTATTACCTATTTTAAAGTAACTTTCCCTGATAAGATAACTGAAAATCTCCTTGAGGGTTGAACACAAAGTAAGTCTTGCCTTTTTTTTGTTTCACTCTAAAAAGCTTTACAGTTTGTAAACCCAAAATATTTACTATTTCCTCCTACCATACATTTTAATTAATTCTTTAATAATATCTTCATGAAGAATTTTTGTATAAACTGTTCTAAAATTGTCGGTTGAAAAGGATTTAGCTCCTCTATGCATATTCATGATATCCAATTTTTCTTTAATGGGCATAGAATTATTTACTATCCAGAAGAGATTTTGTTAACTTGTATATTTTCTCAAGTCCTAACTTTTCATGTAATACGATATTATTAAATTTAACATTATCATGTTCATAGGTAGATACTTTAAAAGTGGATGATGGTGTTTCTATTAAATCTACTTCAAACAGTATACTTTAAATATCATATTTTTTTTACTTATAAATGCGATATCATTTTATCAATTAGAATTATAACATTTATTTTGAATTTCCAAGAGATCTGCTAATACTTGAGAATTTTTAGGCTCCACAGTCTTTTTTCAAGTGTGTTTGAAGCATTTCACCATTGAATTTTTTCATTCGCAAATCTCCAAGTACTCTTTCTTTCCATTTATTGAATTCTGATTCAGTATGTATTTGACATAGACACAATAAAAAAAAAATATCTAATGCTTTTTTGATCTCATTCAAACATTTCCCATAGTTTTAACACTTTGGGTCTCTAAAATTTGGATCTTTTATGAGGAGTTTTCTTGACTTCTTTTCTGTACAATCTCTGGTTTGTCAATATGTGGTCAAGATTTTTATCACAAGTGTGAGGCCTGGCACTCATATTTTAGAATACTAAGATTCTTCTGTTTGTTTATAATTTCAGGAAAAATTATCATTTTTGTATCGTTTGATTATCTTCTTCTTTTCTAAATCCTCTTGGCAGAGTTTGTAGGACTTTATTAAAATTTTTTAGGTAAATTCATATTATCAAGTCCTTTATTTTCATATCAAACAAAGAAACATTACGTGATATACTCTTTCTCAGTTAGTGGTTTACAAAATTTTGTGTCAATAAATATATATAAGGATAAAGTCACTTTCTGTTTGTTTATCTGTCTGTAACAATAGACACTTCCCCTTGTAGGTAACAATTTTGCAAATAGGAATGTCTCTTACCCACCATTTGAAACGCTGAACTTTTTTTTGCAGAAAAGTCCACTTATAAAACTTTAGATGAAACTGATCAGACATGAATATTTATTAACAACTTGAAATAGGGAATTATCAAGTCTAAAAGTAAGAGAATGTGAAGAAAATGCTCAAACTCTACAGAGACACTAGTAGATGATATAGCAGAACTGTAAACATCTAACTAAAGGACAACTTGAAAATAATTGAAATAATTTTGATAATTAGAAAAAGGTTCTGAATTGAAGGCCACTGATTATAGACCCACTTCCCTCTGGTCAGATATAAATAAGATCTTTGGAAAAATATTTTTCAACAGAGTTTATAAATTTGTACATGAGTACGACTGTTTTTATGAGCTAAAAAAAAAAAAAAAAAAAAAATAAATCCAAGAGACGATGGATGTTCATAATTATTAAAAATGCAGAAAATAAGCATGTGGAATATTTGCTGATTTCCAAAAAGCATTAAACACCATAAATCATGACATACTTATAGAAAAAAAACTTGATCATAATGGAATTAAAGAACTTATTCAGAACTGGTTTATATCATATCTGAATAATCAGCAGTAATACGTCTCAGTACTAAAGTTTAAATCACAAACAATGAAACATTGAATTTCACATGGAATTGCACTGAGCCCCCTTCTTTTTCTAAAATATATCAATTGCCTTCATTTTGCAATGAGAAAATCTACTATATATGACACCAGTTAACTTTTGATAGATGAGTTTTATTAAAAAAATAAAATAAAAGATTAAAGTCTGATATAAAATGACTCTATAAATGGTTATTGGCACTAAACAGTGATAAAACAGAATTATTCTTCACAAAAACTGTCGTAGAAGTATTAAGATAAAGGAATCTACACTACCTCCAATATCAAATATCTTAATGTGTATCTTGATGAGTTCATGGAGGGTTTGATATTATGGTATTATGTGTGAATTTTTCTTCTTGGATCATCAGTTTTTTTTACCAAGTGACCGTTTTAGGGATTTAAAAACAAAACATTGACATCAACACGAATCCCTAGCACTGTTGATTACCCTCCCCCATTCAGCTACAATTTTAATATATAGTTTATGGCATATTGCATGTAGCTTATTTCATATAAGGTATTATCAAAAAGGTGTTGTATACAGATGTTATTTTACACTACACATTCAATCTTTTGAAACACAGAGTTTACTTATGTAAGATAAATAAGTATAACAAAGTAGGTAACTTGTTTTCCATGTCGCTTCCATTGTTCACCTATATGAATATTAAATCTATAGTGTACAATGGGATAGGATTTTTCCGACACTATGATAATGGAGTGAGACAATATGGAGACTAGGTTTAAAAAAACTGGCAGAAATGAAAATGGAAAGGAGTGGAAATGGATGAAAAAAAAAGGTATGTTCAGGTGATAATGAAGGGTTCTAAAACAAATGGGTGTAATCTTATCTATGAAAAGTTAATAGTGGTATTTGGGCTCATACCTGTGGTAAATAACTTGCTAACTCAATCAGTTAAATAATAATAGCTCAGACGCACCACCATAAAGGGTGTGCATTCAAATCCATCAAAGGCTTATTCTTTATTTTTCAAATCAACCTCATTTGCTCACTATTGTGAATAAATCAGTCTGAGTGAAAATTCAGTTAAATGTCATTCTTTCAAAAACAAGTATATAAAATATATGTATATATATGAAATATATATATATATATAATATATAATATATAAAATAATAATATATAGATATATATATACATATGCATAATATATATATATATATATATATATATATATACATATGCATAATATATATATATATATATATATATATATACATATGCATAATATATATATATATATATACATATGCATAATATATATATATATATATGCATAATATATATATATACATATGCATAATATATATATATACATATGCATAATATATATATATACATATGCATAATATATATATATACAT